>JANRMT010062814.1:115343296-115363195 GCA_026402145.1 Polypterus bichir lapradei | reverse complement strand
CAGCTTGAGTTGACGAACAGATGGCCGGACATTCTCCTTCAGGATTTTTTGGTAGACAGTAGAATTCATGGTTCCATCTATCACAGCAAGCCTTCCAGGTCCTGAAGCAGCAAAACAACCCCAGACCATCACACTACCACCACCATATTTTACTGTTGGTATGATGTTTCTTAGCAAAATTGAGACGAGCCCTAATGTTCTTTTTGCTTAACAGTGGTTTGTGTCTTGGAAATCTGCCATGCAGGCCGTTTTTGACCAGTCTCTTTCTTATGGTGGAGTCATGAACACTGACCTTAATTGAGGCAAGTGAGGCCTGCAGTTCTTTAGACGTTGTCCTGGGGTCTTTTGTGACCTCTCGGATGAGTCGTCTCTGCGCTCTTGGGGTAATTTTGGTCGGCCGGCCACTCCTGGGAAGGTTCACCACTGTTCCATGTTTTTGCCATTTGTGGATAATGGCTCTCACTGTGGTTCGCTGGAGTCCCAAAGCTTTAGAAATGGCTTTATAACCTTTACCAGACTGATAGATCTCAATTACTTCTGTTCTCAGTTGTTCCTGAATTTCTTTGGATCTTGGCATGATGTCTAGCTTTTGAGGTGCTTTTGGTCTACTTCTCTGTGTCAGGCAGCTCCTATTTAAGTGATTTCTTAATTGAAACAGGTGTGGCAGTAATCAGGCCTGGGGGTGGCTACGGAAATTGAACTCCGGTGTGATACACCACAGTTAGGTTATTTTTTAACAAGGGGGCAATTACTTTTTCACACAGGGCCAATGTAGGTTTGGATTTTTTTTCTCCCTAAATAATAAAAACCATTATTTAAAAACTGCATTTTGTGTTTACTTGTGTTATATTTGACTAATAGTTACATGTGTTTGATGATCAGAAACATTTTGTGTGACAAACATGCAAAAGAATAAGAAATCAGGAAGGGGGCAAATAGTTTTTCACACCACTGTATTAGTGAAGATGCTCATTTTAAAGGAGGATGGACTTGTGATCAATTATAATAAGAAAAATATAGTTTGGAAAATAAGAATTAAAATTCTACTTTATAGGATTTTAATAACCTTTTTAAATATTGTAAAAATTGTAACACCAAATAAACACATTTGTTTTTGTTGCCACTTGTTTAAGCTTTATTCTGAGTTGCCATGGTAAATAAAACATTTTATAAAGTTGTTTTTTCCTTCAGTTTTATCCAAAAGTGCATTAAAATCTATAACATATTTTACTATTGAAACCAAAAATATTTAAAACCTGTTAACAGTAGCTTTAGTTATAATAGATTCCATTTGTAGTTTAGTGCTCTGTTTCAAGTTTATGTTGAGTAAAACTTAAGGACAAGAAGAACATGACATTACATGTCACATTTCAACAACTTGCCTCACACATTACCGCCTTCTACCCATGATGCCAAGCATTTAAACTAGTAAGCACATTAAATTCAAACACATGCATATCCATTAATGAAAAATCATGCAGGGATTACACCCTAAGCTTTTAAGCCATGGCCATGCAGAAGAGCTACATATGGGAAAATGGGTTTCTGAAGCTGTTGTTAAATGTGGTGTATATACTGCATGAATCTGCATACCATAGTTACACAGTTTTTAATGCTGAGCATCGAAATGAGGCATCTATCCAAAATCACTTCAGGTGCAGGCATGCTTTCTCATCTACAATGTTTAATATGAGCAACATCAAACTGTCATTAAACGTTTTAAAACATTATTATGACACTCTTGGTGTGTACCCCCTGTCCTGCTTCACCCAGTCATTTGGCCACAAACAATGTTATTTCAAATACAATGACTTTGTGCGGCGTTCTCTATCCACTAACCTAATTTACCTCATTAAATTTGGAATACATCATTCTTCCATTCTTGCATTTATTCTCCCAATTAAACAAAAGTCTTCATTGCAACACAATGAACTTTCACTATTTTTGGTCATTGCATTGGTATCAGTGCCGTGGAGACAATGCACTCATCTTAAAAAACCTGGTACTGATTTGGAGCTCACAACGTGCTCAAATGCAGAACTGGAATGTGCCATATATGATTTATAAGTTTATCCTTGCTTTTAGTCTTTCACCTGTCTTCAGAATCACAGCACTTTTGGTGTGGTTATTGTGACCATATTGTAAAAGATAAAGAGAAAGCAGATTTGTTTTCTTTGATATATATTATTTCTAAAAATGTGTGCTCTGTTAGCATTGCCTTTTAACAGGATTACTGTAGTATTAATTAAAATGGAGAAAGGTACTCATACATAATGAAACACTTTCGCAAGGTGTAGGATAATATAAATGTTTTTAATTTTTTATTTTGTATCCTGTAATCCTGTGTGTTATACTGGAACCATTGTCAACAATGTACTGTGTTTCTTGTATAGCCCTAAATCACACAACAAATGCCTCAATTTGTTTTAAAAGCCCCTGTTTTTTTGACAGACCCTCCCAGCCTGGCCTCTCTAACAAGACAAGGAAACGTGTCACAAACAAATTATTAGTTATTTATGTCTTGACAATCTACTTGGACCTTGGTGAAAGTTACGTGCATTATTCTCCTTTTTTTCACATGTTTTCAGAGACTTACGCATGATTAGCTACAGTCTTATTATGATGCAATCTTTAATGTGGTTTAGATGTGCTATGTGGAATATAATGTAACAGGTACACGTTTAGATTATAATCTGATATTCATTTTGTTATTCTATAACAGTTTTACAATGATTTAGAGAATTTGATAAATATTCTATTAGGCAAAAAAAATCACAGAATGGAATAGAAAGGATTTTTCCTTTTTTATAATCCTTTCATGACCTAAACCCAAACAAAAAACTGCTGCTTTTGGAAAGGTTAATGGTCATTAATAGAACCACAGTTGGTTAACTATCAAACTTTTGGAAAATGGGAGGAAGTCATTTTTGACATTTTTTACCTCTAAGAAAACTGGCTGCTTGGTTTTTACATTAGTATTGTATTTTAATGGTTTAATAATGTGATTAATAACAGCAAATTTGCTATCTCCACAAAAATGTACTCTATACAGTATGCATACATATACATATCAACATTAATAACTGCCTGTTTCCACTGTATTTATGCTGAAATATTTTAATTATTATAAAGAAATAGAAACATAGACAAAAGTTAAAGTTGTTTTCCCCCAGTATGTCTCTTCAAGTACTTAGGTACATCTTTTGAATGTTACTAAATTAAGCATGAATTTGAAATTCCCACAGCAGTGAGCAAAAAATGGTATCTTTTATACACACCTTTGAATCACAATGATATATTTTGCACATGGCCCCTGGAGGCATGATGGTGTCTTCTACGCATAGATATGATAAACACGCTGGCAGATGCTGTGTTCAACACACATCCCTGGGGACTACAGTATTCTCTGTTCACATAGGGAAATACGGCATCTGTGCTATCTTTTCCCCTTCTTCCTACATGTTATAACTTCATTCCTGCACATATTTTTTCTCTGTACTGATCTTTCTTTAAAGACACAGACACTTACTCATGCTTTTGTTTAACAATCCGCTTGGATTAATTAGAAAAAAAGCTAATCTTTCCTTTGCTGGTGCTGTTAAAGGATTTATTCTAATCTGGTTTAAGTCAGTCTAGTAGTTTGAAAATTTTTTACCATTCTTCATTAGTTTTCATTTAAATATAGTAGCCAGGTAAACTAGCTCCTGCCATAGAAACACACATTACTCTCAAAAATCAGATTATATCCCATGTGCAGCTGTGCCTACAAGGACAAAAGACAAAAAATGAAGCAAAAATATAAAACAAATGTAAGTGTACTGTTAATTAATAATCAATTTGACTGCTTTTGAGCAGAAGATGAATAATTTATTCTGTCTGAAGTGAGCTGTAGATGAACTCAGTCAAACAAAAGTTGACATTTAAGGAATTTTACTAGACCTGGATATTTATCCTTTTATAAGCTACATTTATTTTTGTAGCTAAGTAAACTGAGTGGAGAGTTCTTGGTTATCTGAAAGAGATGAACATTGAAGAGGAGTCTACTTGGAGGAATTGTAAAGACAAAGAAATATTTTGTTTTGAAGTTATAAACATATATTCTTCCAGCTTCTTGGTAACATATATTTCTGGTTGATTTGTTTTAATGTTCATGTACAAAAGATACCTTTAGCTTCTCATCTGAAAAAATGGTAACGGAAGAAATAAAAATGGAGGAATGTTTGTTCATATTTAGCAATATTCTCATGCTTAGTTAATCCAATTCAGGAGAGTGGGAGGCTGAAACCGTTCCCAGCAGTAATAGGTACAAGGCAGAAGACAGTCCTGGAAAGGTTACCAGTCCATTTGAAGACCCATCTATGCTATAAAAGCTGCCTCTGTAAAATGTTACATGTGGGAACTGAATACGTATGCAGTCTATTGTCTTAATTTTGTCTTAATTGTTGCATTAAAAATTTGAGGTTTCAGTACCTTGAAATTTACATGGAGCATAGGTTCATGGAGTGTAGGTTCATTTATTCAGTAAATCAAGAACATTGGTCAAGAGACTGAATATGTTTGCAAAGAAGTTCTGTAAGACTTTTACAGACAAAGTGTTATATTTAATCACATGATTTTTGTATTAAATGTTAATGTATAAAATTGAGATAGTTTTAATAAAATAAACTGCTCAAAACAATTAAAGGAACACTTTGAAAGCACATCAGATCACAATGGGAAAAAAAAAATCATGCTGGATACCTATACTGACATGGATTGGGTAATGTGTTACGAATGAAAGGATGCCACATCGTTTGATGGAAATGAAAATTATCGGCCTGCAGAGGGCTGAATTCAAAGACATCCCAAAAATCAAAGTGAAAAAATGATGCGGCAGGCTAGTGCATTTTGCCGAAATTTCATTGCAGCAACTCAAAATCGTACTCAGTAGTTTGTATGGCCCCCACATGCTTTTATGTATGCCTGACAATGTTGGGGCATGCTTCTAATGAAACGGCGGATGTTGTCGTGGAGGATCTCCTCCCAGATCTGGACCAGGGCATCACTGAGCTCCTGTACTGTCTAAGGTGCAACCTAGCAGCGTCGGATGGACCGAAACATAATGTGCCAGAGGTATTCTATTAGATTTAGTTCAGGAGAGCTTGGGGGCCAGTCAGTGGTATCAATTCCTTCATCCTCCATGAACTGCCTGCATACAGTTGTGCTTGAAAGTTTGTGAACCGTTTAGAATTTTCTATATTTCTGCATAAATATGACCTAAGACATCATCAGATTTTCACTCAAGTCCTAAAAGTAGATAAAGAGAAACCAGTTAAACAAATGAGACAAAAATATTATACTTGGTCATTTATTTATTAAGGAAACTGATTGAATATTACATATTTGTGAGTGGCAAAAGTATGTGAACCTTTGCTTTTAGTTTTTGGTGTGACCCTCCCTTTGCAGCAATAACTGCAACTAAACATTTCCGGTAACTTTTGATCATTCCTGCATACCGGCTTGGAGGAATTTTAGCCCATTCCTCCGTACAGAACAGCTTCAACTCTGGGATGTTGGTGGGTTTCTTCACATTAACTGCTCGCTTCAGGTCCTTCCACAACATTTCGATTGGATTAAGGTCAGGACTTTGACTTGGCCATTCCAAAACTTTAACTTTATTCTTCTTTAACCACTCTTTGGTAGAACGACTTGTGTGCTTAGGGTCGTTGCCTTGCTCCATGACCCATCTTCTCTTGAGATTCAGTTCATGTACAGATGTCCTGACATTTTCCTTTATAATTCTCTGGTATAATTCAGAATTCATTGTTCCATCAATGAAGGCAAGCCGTCCTGGCCCAGATGCAGCAAAACAGGCCCAAACCATGATACTAACACCACCATGTTTCACGGATGGGATAAGGTTCTTATGCTGGAATGCAGTGTTTTCCTTTCTCCAAACATAACGCTTTTCATTTAAACCAAAAAGTTCTATTTTGGTCTCATCCGTCCACAAAACATTCTTCCAGTAGCCTTCTGGTTTGTCCATGTGATCTTTAGCAAACTGCGGACGAGCAGCAATATTTTTTTTGGAGAGCAGTGGCTTTCTCCTTGCAACCCTGCCATGCACACCATTGTTGTTCAGTGTTCTCCTGATGGTGGACTCATGAACATGAACATTAACCAATGTGAGAGAGGCCTTCAGTTGCTTTGAAGTTACCCTGGGGTCCTTTGTGACCCTGCTGACTATTACACGCCTTGCTCTTAGAGTGATCTTTGTTAGTCGACCACTCCTGGGGAGGGTAACAATAGTGTTGAATTTCCTCCATTTGTACACAATCTGTCTGACTGTGGATTGGTGGAGTCCAAACTCTTTAGAGATGGTTTTGTAACCTTTTCCAGCCTGATGAGCATCAACAACTCTTTTTCTGAGGTCCTCAGAAATCTCCATTGTTCGTGCCATGATACACTTCCACAAACATGTGTTGTGAAGAGCAGACTTTGATAGATCCCTGTTCTTTAAATAACACAGGGTGCCCACTCACACCTGATTGACATCCCATTGATTGAAAACACCTGACTCTAATTTCACCTTCAAACTAACTGCTAATCCTAGAGGTTCACATACTTTTGCCACTCACAAATATGTAATATTCGATAATTTTCCTCAATATATAAATGGCCAAGTATAATATTTTTGTCTCATTGTTTCTCTTTATCTACTTTTAGGACCTGAGTGAAAATCTGATGATGTTTTAGGTCATATGTATGCAGAAATATAGAAAATTCTAAAGGGTTCACAAACTTTCAAGCACAACTGTATTCTCGCAACATGATGCCAGGTATTGTCGTGCACCAGGAGGAACCCAGGACCCACTGCACCAGCATAGGGTCTGACCATGTGTACAAGGATTTCATCCCGATACCTAATGGCAGTCAAGTTGCCGTTGTCTAGCCTGTAGAGGTCTGTGCGTCCCTTCATGAATATGCCCCATCAGACCCTTTCAACTCTGTCACATGTGCCCAGGGTGAACCTGCTCTGATCTGTGAAAAGCACAGGGCACCAGTGGTGGACCTGTCAATTCTGGAATTCTATGGTAAATGCTAATCAAGCCCCATGGTGCCAGGCAGTGAGCACATGGCCCACTAGACGACTTCGGGCCCTCAGGCCACCCTCATGAAGTTTGTTTCTGATTGTTTGGTCAGAGACATTCACACCAGTAGCCTGCTGGAGGTCATTTTGTAGGGCTCTGGCAGTGCTCATCCTGTTCCTCCTTGCCCAAAGGAGCAGGTACCGGTCCTGATGAAGGGTTAAAGACCTTCTACGGCCCTGTCCAGCTCTCCTAGAGTAACTGCCTGTCTCCTGGAATCTCCTCCATGTCCTTGAGACTGTGCTGTGAGACACAGCAAACCTTCTGGCAATGGTACATATAGATGTGCCATCCTGGATTAGTTGGTCTACCTGTGCAACCTCTGTAGGGTCCAGGTATCACCTCATGGTACCAGTAGTGACACTGACCGTAACCAAATGCAAAACTAGTGAAAAAACAGCCAGAAAAGACAAGGAGGGAAAAATGTTAGTGGCCTCCACCTGTTAAACCATTCCTGTTTTGGGGGTCATCTCATTGTTACCCCTCTAGTGCACCGTTTGCTAATTTCATTAACACCAAAGCAGCAGAAACGGATTAACAACCCCCTCTGCTAATTAACTGACCAGATCAATATCCCAGATGTTTCATTGACTTGATGCTATACTCTGATTAAAAGGTGTTCTTTAATTTTTTGAGCAGTATATAATTCCTCATCTTCCTTGCATCATTCCTGTTAATCTTTTGTTGACATTCCTGGAACTGTAAGTAACTTCTTAGATGAGCAATAAAAGATTGCAAAATGGGAATGCAAAGTATTCATAACAATATGAAGATAGCTACCTCTGCTTTGAAGTGATATTCAACACTTGAATTCCTCAAATACCAATTTGTCTGCTTGTAACCTTTTTACATGATATTACTGTTGCAATGTCAGTGTTCATGGTAGCTGCATAACACTAATCATGATATTCAGTAAATACAGTACTTGACTATTAATTTTTCATTTTATTTTTTGTGACCGGGACAAGGCAAAACCCAGGATCCAAACATGCAGGGGAAAGCCCCCTGAAAGAGTTCCTGTTGAGAGAGATGTCCACACCTTCAAGGAGAGCTGCTTGATGCATTAGTATGGGGAGGCCGAGGTTACTGGGGGATAGCAAGCCTTATTTACATTCTTGATGTCCCAGATAGGTAATAGATATGAATGTTAGTTACAGGAGTGAGATTGATCCTGGCTTGGTGAAAACATGCAATGTTCTTCCAGGACATTAGGGAGCATTAGCCTGCTGTACAGACACAAAAAGAGGAAGAGAGACCACAAGAAGTTCTGCTTGATAGGTGGCAGTTCATGGTCAAAAAGTTTTAACCTATTTACTAATATGAGGATGTATAACAATATTTTTTTAAAAAATTACTAATTAGGTGTCTGTTTCAGCATTGGATTTTACTTTGGTTTAAGATGAACAATCTTAACACTTTCTGTAATTAATAGAATTGTGTTTCTGATGTTTCTGACTTTTTTTTACTTTGGTGTATATCAGTGAGTGTTTGATTTGTTAATGCATTCTTATGCATTTTTGATGGAGATAGTGATATGCCTTCTACCCTGAAGTATTCAACCCTAAATTCAGATAATGGTTTTGTTTATTTTATAATAGGCTTTGTTTGCATGACCTACAATACTGCTACTACTGCTGATATTTTGTATTTGTTCATCAGGTATGTATATTAATACTCCTTTAAATGAAAACCTTTGATATGTGGACCAGCTACATCTTTTTTCTCTCCAAGTGATAAAACACTACTTCACCCATACAAGAACCAGACTCTAGAAGAGGTTGACAAAGTAGTTATTTGGCTCTTATAGATGTAGTTTATTTTCAACCTTGTACTGGCTACATTTCATGAATGAGTGTGGAGTTAGTACAGTTGTCCAGGAAAAGACTCCCTGGGAGCAGCAAGAAGCCAGGATCAATATATTGAGATGTGAACTGAAAAACTGGCTGTTTGGTGATAATTTTAGGGCGAGTAAGTAGGTGAACCACCCCACCACTTAGACAAGAGTTGAAGGCCTATGTAAATAGGCCCAGAGTAACAGCAGCTGCTGTGGACATTGTTTATGTTCTGTTTAGTTTATACATTGTGTTCTATATTCTTTTACGTGGAATATACTGTATGCTGTTAAAGCTTATCAGCTTTTTAATACTCTTTGCTCTAGTGTCAATTGGTTGGGGGGATGTTTGTTAAACTGTGTTTTGACTATAATAAGCAATTTTATATTGGGGCTTTACCATTAGCTTTCACTAGCAGCTTTTACTTGTAGTGTACAGAAAGCACTTTTTATATTATTTTTCTTGGAATATAGCAGCATTTGATCATTCATTTGATCATTCACACCTATCTAGAATCATTATTGTATTGAATATGGAGCATTTACATATGATAGTGTATCCTGAAAGATGTTCAAAGGATCTGCGACAGCTGATGCCACATGTGCTTTTGTGTAAGAGAAAATAGAATGGTGTGCCATTTTTTAGATGCTGTTCAAGTCAGTCATTTTCTAAGCCGCTTATTCCTGAACAGGGTCATAGGTGGTGCTGGAGCTTATCCTAGTCAGCATAGGGTGCAAGGCAGGACCAAACCCTGGGAAGAGTTCCTTTCCATCACAGAGTGAACACACGTACACACCCTCAACCACACACTTGGGCCAATTTAGTATTGCCAGTCCACCTAACCTACATGTCCTTGTACAGTGAGAGGAAACTGAGGAAATCCATGCAGACACGGGGAGAACATGCAAATTCCATGTACTGTAAGCAGGAACCAGGACACACACTACCACTGCCCCACCATTCTGCCCTGCTGTTCAGATAGTATTGTTAATTACTGAATCCATATTTGAGACTTGAATATTTTTTATTAAAAATGTATTCTTTTGAATCTGTTTGAATTTTGATTAAATTGTCATCATTAAAAAGCATTACTACAGCAGTTTTAATTGGAGGATTGTTTATGGGAATATCATGCCATTCATCCATTATCTGGAGATCAACTACAGATGGGTCACTTACTTTATTAATAATCCCATACTTCTACTTACTGATATTTCATTTTTGCTTATAATTCATATAAATGTACCTAAATATTCATTTTAATTTATTGTAATAAAATTTAAATAGTTTTTTTTCTCTTTACAGAGGCTCAAGAAAGAAAACAAATGAAAAAAAAAGAAAAAATGAAGCAACGAAGAGATAAATGGCTAAACAGTAAGAATTATGATTTTAAAAACAGCAAAAATATATTCTAATGCTGTAACAATGTAGAAAATACTGTCCTTGATATGCTATGAAAATTTGCATTTGTGTAAAGCATAGTGAGAAAATTAAAACATCCAATTATTTTAAATTAAAAAATGAAGAAATAATTTTTAATTAATAAGCAAAAAGGTAGGCATGTTTTTCTTAGCTATAGTAAAAAAAGGTTTTTTGACCACCTCAGCTGTTCTAGTAAAATTAAGGGTGTTAAGAGCTACAGCAAGATATTTACTATATTTAAATATGGGTTAAATAATTTGATTTATTAAGTATGTATAACAACATTAAAACTGTCCCACAGTAAAATATCTTCTGAAAAAAATAGTTCTAGCTGTTCATTTTTACTTGGCAGAAGAGGTCACTACAGCAGTCAGGACTGAAAAGAAATGGCCAAATAATGTATTTTGTATTCAACATAATATATATAACAATACAATTTATTTTTGCATAGTACTCTTTTAACTGAATACAAGTACAGAGCACTAAGATAAATTAACAGGTAAAATGCAAGCATATATTATATATTACAGAATTATTACATATAAGATACAGATTTGTAAAAATGTAGAGACTGATTAACATAAATGGAAACCAACAATATCTGTCCATTAATTAATTATGGATAGTTGAGAATGTTCAGTTTTTGGACTTTAATGATACGTGATTAAAAATAGCAATTATGCAATGGTAAAGGCCAATTAGCCCAGGGTAGTCAAGGTATGGGAGTGAAGATCTATTGTTTCCTTTTTATAGACAGGGTTAAGTACATCTATCTGCTATCATACAGGACCAAATTTATGCCTCTAGAACTGCTTGAATTATTTGATTCTTCAGTTGAACGATGTAGTAAAAAACTTTCTCTTGAACATTTTTACAAGCATAGTTATGCCACATACCACACATTCTGTCTCTTCCTAAATGTGTTATATTGCAATGAGGACTGGGGTCTGTACAGCCTGCTGGATTTTAATTTTTTTTCCTTCAAAATGTTTATTTTCAATGTTGCCTAAACTGTGCTTAAAATCTCATTAATCTTAAATGATGTTTCTAAGAGTGAAGTTAAACATGGTTGGTTTGAAATCAACCAAAATTAAAAGAAATACATCTTGTGTGTCAGAAAGAAAGGTTTTAATGTCAAAATTGTCAAATAATGCAAACAACCTGGAATGAACATGTCTCTCTATATATAAAAGAAAATCCTGGAATGTAAAAGCCAGGCGACGAGACGTGATCTTCTTGGAAGTTCTCGAAAGACATTTTAAAGACCCGCGAGACGAAAGAGAATGGGCAAAAAAAAAAAAAAAAAATTATCATTAGTGTAACGGGAAGCAGCACACACCACCGATACAGGTGTCTCAGTGCATATAAAGTGTATAAAGGACAATATGTTATAAGTGAAACGTCGACGAATAAAAGATCGCATTAGCGCAAAAAAAAAGGAAATTAATCAGATCCAGGTGTCATTGAAAAAATAGCAGGTCAAAGCGAGGTCAGAAATAAAAGGAAAAGAGCAGAAGAAAAGTATTTTCGCATTCGCATCATTCAATGCACAAAACGTAGATTTACACAATAATGGAACATAAAGTATGAGAATCTGTGGACCTGCAACAGTTAAAGCGTCTACAAGTTTTATTTAAAAGAAAACACAATTCGGTGAGGTGTATATTTATGATCACGGAGAAGCGATCACAACGCAAGCAGCAGAGACACAAAGTAGCAAAAGGATCAGCAGCAGTACAGGCTTTAAAAGTATTGTCGCGCTGCCCTTCTCGCAATTCTCGCAAACCCCCTGTTGTGATGTAAGATTTTGCATATAACTTGATAAATGTTTTGTATGTCTTTATTTGTAATTTAGGCGAAGCAATGTAATTTAGTATTACTTTGGCGAGAGGCATTCGTGTTTGCCCCCCCGTTTACGACTTTTCTTTGTAATTTTACGACAGGATTTGGGGGATGTGTCTTAAACCAGTTTGATAAGTATTTATTTGCTAAAGTCTTTCTCTCATCCCCCACACTAAGCCAGGTTAGCTTAACATATGGTCTTGGGGGGGTTGCAGGTGTTAAGATGTACTATTTCCCCCATTGTTCTGAGATATGGCTGTCTGGATTGGCTGTAGGGGTTGGACAGAAAACCTATAAATTTGCTTGCTCAACCACATTCTCTCTCTCTAACCAACATATGATGAAGAAGCATCTCTTTTGCTAAACTGTGATGATGTAGAAGTATCTTTCTCTTGTTAACAACTGATGAAGACCATCAACCATGAACTAATGAAGACAACACAATGAAAAGCACAGCTCATCAGACATATTGAACAGACATGTGGCTGAAAGCTGAGCACCAATGATGCCTTAACTAGAGACATTAAGTAACTACAAGTCTGTGTGCCACCTGAATTACACATCAGGTTGTATGGTTGCCAATATTCAAATCTTTGCATTTTGTTATTATTTATGAATATTATCAATGATACCTTATTTTATGTGTAACTTAACTCCTGTTTGTCTTTTTACTACATCTAATTGCCTGAGGTTATAGATATAGAAGGGAAGGTGGGGATAAGTTATATAAAATAATACATTATAAACAGTGGTAAGTCTGTGAGATTAGGCATTCTAAGGCTACATATTAATAATACAATAGGGGAAAGTAGAGCAATATATATATATTACTCTACCAAGATAAAACACCCCCCCACCCCTCGGACAATGGGTTAAATAATTTGATTTATTAAGTATGTTTGGAAATAAAGGACAACTGTTTGGAAATAAAGGACAACTGTTGTTTTTACACCGTCACACGAGACCACGCAGTGAGCCATCATTTAAAAGAAGTTCACAGACACCAAACCTAACAGTTGTTGGATTGCATTTTGCAGACAAGCATCTTGTGCTTCCAGCTCTTAAAACAACGACATGCGACAGGCAGAAGAGGCAGCTCACAAGCAGCAAAAAGACAGCAAATGATCCAAAGACATATCCTTAGCGTGCATTTAGCCAAACCCCGCCTTTACAACACGAGCAGCATTATACGTATTGCAACAAAGAGATGTAACCATGCATGGGGCCGGAAATAAAGGACAAGTATGGTTTTTACAAAAGTTTTTAAAGTAAAAGTGAAAATAATGCACGTTATAATTCACAAGAACATTACAATCTCTTTAAATTGTATATTGCCTGCCTAAGGTAAAGTCATCCCTAATGGAGGATCACAGGAATCATGGGAAAGAGGGGTACTTTCATCAGAGGGGACTGGGCGGTCTCTTGGTCTGGAATCCCTGCAGATTTTATTTTTTTTCTCCAGCCGTCTGGAGTTTTTTTTTGTTTTTTCTGTCCACCCTGGCCATCGGACCTTACTTATTCTATGTTAATTAATGTTGACTTATTTTTATTTTTTATTGTGTCTTCTATTTTTCTATTCATTTTGTAAAGCACTTTGAGCTACATTTTTGTTTTGTATGAAAATGTGCTATATAAATAAATGTTGTTGTTGTTGATTAGCGCTATTTCAGATGTGGAATGGCAGAATGGGGGAGGCAGCTTGATGAATGAGTTCTCCAGGACTTAAAACAAATCCAAATCATATTATGTGATACCATCTCATGTGAAATTCTACTCCGTACTTCTAGAATTTTTATTTTTATACTGTATTGAGGGTTTATTCTGTTCTATGTATTGTACTGTGTTGTGTTGACCCCCTTCTTGACACCCACTGCACGCCCAACCTACCTGGAAAGGGGTCTCTCTTTGAACTGCCTTTCCCAAGGTTTCTTCCATTTTTCCCTACAAGGGTTTTTTTTTTTGGGAGTTTTTTCTGGTCTTCTTAGAGGGTCAAGGCTGGGGGGCTGTCAGGAGGCAGGGTCTGTTAAAGCCCATTGTGGCACTTCATGTGTGATTTTGGGCTATACAAAAAATAAATTGTATTATATTGTATATCCAGTAAACCAAACATGGGGATGGCCGAGCGATGCGAGCAGGGGGCGGAGCCCCCTAGTTATTCTAAATTTCAAAATGTGAATGACAGTATGTGATAAAATGATCAAGTATTAAGATAATATAAAAATCTGAATGTTATCTTAAGTCAGTTTAAAAACAGTTCTTTTTCCAAGACTTTAAGTCTACTGAACATAATCCAGTGTACTTAGCCATATTACATATGAGGGAGGACTAAAAATTTCCTGGAATTGGTCAATAGCACAGGAGTAGAGTGTAATTATTAAGTATGCCACTAGGCATCCTATGTTTACAGTCTGCGTAATCAGTACACCGAGTGCCATCATGCTGAGCTGATGGAGTGTATAATTCCTGTGTCCATTCTACAGTTGAGCAGGTGACTTCAGCAATTTCTTTCCCAAACCACCAGGACAGAGACAATGATGACTGCATTTTTCAACGTTGACAGATTTATTCAGAAAGAGTTTGTTCACTGACAGACTATTAATCAGTGACATTACATTGCAATGCTGAGGCGTCTACAAGAAAGCATCAGGAAACAAATTCACCATATTTTTTGGTCCCCCTGGTGTTATGACTGGGCATTCAAAGACTGTGTCTGCTCATTTCGCTTGGTATTTCCAAAGTACCAAAGCAGTTACAGCTATAGTTTATGCTTGATAAAAGGAATTAAATGAGACAGTGATGTATTCCTTATTAATGTAAAGCCCATTTTCTAAATAGTTTCTCATAATTTGAAATTAGTTTATAGATTGATTTCTAAGCAAGCAATTACAACACTGTACCCTAAATTTCTGATTAGTTTCTCATAATATGAATTTATGTTGTACATTGATTACTAATTAAACAATGGCAGTACTGTCACCTGTGTTATGTAATATGTTAAGGTTGTAATTGTAGTTATTTTAGACATTTATCTTTATAACTGAATTAGTCTGTCATCCATTTGTAACAGTTTCTGATTTGTAGAACAAAATATACTGTGGAATATGTAATGAAAACACTTTGGTATGTGCACTTTGTTTTGTGATTGAAGTGTTTTGACTTTCAGTTAGCAGTCAGCCTGTGGAATACGCTTTACTGTCAACACAGCTTGCATGCACAGGGCTTTTGCAATGTAAACAATTAGTTGACCTGTGCAGTGTACTTCATTGTCTATGCCTGCATCACCATTGGTTTCCAGTGAGTGACAGTGCACTGCCATGCCTCCACTTGCCATGAGTTGGTTTAGAACTGAAGCCGAATTTAGTGGCTGAGGTACCCCACATGTTTTGTTATGTGTGTCCCAGCCTAAGCTCTAAATTGTGACCAAGGTGAAGCTGCAAGGCCAAGGGGTGACAGAGTTTTTGTGTGACAGAGAAAAAACCCTTAGCATTTTATATATATACTGTAGATTGCTATTTGTCTGGAATTGCTAACCAGTCCAATTCTTTCAGGAGTGTTAATCTCAAATTTTCATCTTTGACGCAATATTTGAGGTATGTCAAGTTTAACCTTTTTGTTATGACATGTGATACATATGTTTTGACAGTCAGTCTTATGGTACTGTTAGAATATATGTGTTGAAGTACTTAGATCAAAATGAATGTTTGAATGTTCTCATGAATCTTACATTCTGGGGTGTGCAACATAAAGCTATGAAATACAAGTTGATGATTAAAACAGTGTACCCATTGCAGACTTTAAAAACAGAATGCCAAAATTATAGTAGCTTACTCCCTCACATGCCATTGATTGCAAAAGATGCTGAAAGAATGTTGGCATGTTCCATACTATGCCTGCTGCAGGCATCCAAAATTTCACCCTTAAACCTTTTGTGTATCCCCAAGTGCTTTCAACATTAAAAACTCTTTAGTTTGAAGTGATATTTCCATGATCATGACTGGAAAAACTATCATAGAATTTTTTTCTCAGGGTATGCTTTACTTGTGTAAGAATGTACTATAGTATCTCTGCAGTCAGTTATAATGAAGATCCAATTATCCTGTTACTAAATCTGCTTAATCCAAACCCAGAGTCACAGAATACTAGAAATACTTACAGATGCATCAAGCTCAAGACAGGATCCATCATAGGGCACATATATTACAAAACATAACTTGCCAATAGAAAATAAAACAAAAGTGGTATATGAAAGCTACATTGAAACTGACCAGAAAAGGATTCAGCTCTGTCACCTTAAAGTTGTTGTGCTACAGTGTCATCCTAGTGAATAATCATATCACTAGTCAGTAACTGTACATTTTAAAAAATCTTTGGAAGTTGTCTGTGTATCATATAAATTTCAAACTGGTGGAAATTAAGCATGAATAAAGCTTTACCAGTTATGTTCAGCTTTTTAAATTTCAAGAATCAAAACAAGTCAATTGAAGACGTTTTATTTTCCAACCCAAGTCAACTCAACAAACTAATTTATTAATCCTGATAAATTTAGTTTGTCCCAAAAACAGTCCATCAGCAGTGATTCAAATCTTAGCCTTGGAGGCACTGTAAAATTTGATGCTTAATGACTAAAGAATACTAAGAACCTTGAGAAAGTTATTCTATGGGGCATCCTGAGCTTTTATCATTGAATGTCACTTTTAATAATTATGCTGTGCAGTGTGGTATTTGCATATGTTTTCAAAATTTACTTCAAAACCATTAGACAAGTGCTAATCATTCGCTGGGATGTTATTCCAAATTTCAGAAAACTCTATAGCATAATAGAAAGTAAACTTTATAATTACTTCTCAAACTATAGTTTTTTAATACGAACTTCAAAATATGTCGCAAATTAAATGGTTTTAAAAATGGTCTCAGTTCTTTGTGTCAATGTATGTATAATATGCAATATGACAAATCAGTCACATAAGCAGTAATCTACTTTGCATAAAAATCTGACAAGATAAATGAGCATAGACAGTTAAGCAAATTATTACACGTGTGTTAAAATCACATCCACTTTTGCAGCCTCCCCAAGAATGCCTCAGTGTTCTTCAGTCATTAAACACTTGAGTTTTTGATAGAAGGTTAATTATTAATCTTTGTGAACCTGGTTGATCAGTCTGAACTGGTGTACACATACCCAGAATGCTGTAAATCTTAATTCCATATTAATAGCTGAAAGCAGAAACTGTTCTGCTGAAAACAGTGGTTACATTTGAAAAACTAGAAATTTTAACCTGATTTACAATTTTTCACCATGATTAGTAGCACCACTAGACAGACTATATGAATCACAAAATCTAGTAATGCAGGGTCAAACTCTGTCTTTTTCATATATGCACAGTGTTACTAATTTACTGTTACTAATACAACAGTAAATTATATTGTTGTTTTTTATAATAAAGCCAACTTTAGGATACTCCTTCAGGTTCTAGCCAAGTTGTCAGAACTATGAAAAGATGCACTACATTTCAGTTTATGTACAAAGTTCAGAAATTGGTGAAGGTATACTGATATCAAAAATTTTAATGGTGATTTTAAAACTGTTATAATAACAGCAGATAATTATGAGTTATTTTTCATGATCTTTAATAAGACGTAAACCAGCTTTTTACTTGCTGCATGGATACTTAACAGTTGTAGCACTGAAAAACAAGACAGACAACTTAGGTTCAACAGTGAACTGGAATTAGATAGGAAGAAAACAATGCATTTAGCATGCTGAAGAAGTATATAAAAAATTGCCTTTATTACAACTGTAGACCCAAGAACAGAGCACTGAGGTATACACCTGCATTGTAAAGAGGTGTGTTTAAAAAAAAACGATAGGCTGTCTGCTTTATTAATGATGATATAAGATTACCATCCAAAAATATGAATATACTGGTTCTAGAAGTGATATGCAAGTCACATCTGTAAAGTACAAAAATATATACATAGAATGTCTGTGTAATGCCAAAACAAACAACCATTCTTTTACAATAAAATTTCAGCTTTTGCCTTGGAAGAAGTTTTTCTGTCTTTTTTTTTAATATACATTTGAATTATATTTGAATAAAGACATTTGATCTGAAAGGTTTAGTCAGAGATAGCAATAGCATTTTATTTTCAAGATTTAGGTGAAGGCAATTTATTTTGTAGGAATAACTGTAATTTGCTGAGAAGGAGGAAGAGTACTGTCTCAAATATATGAATATAGAGATATCTGTGGGTCCGAGAGGTTATGCTTGTTTATAAAATATGAAATTAACGTGGTGGTTTTAGATATTATGCTTTTGTTGATAATCTATCCTAAGCAGAATGTAGTACATAATTCAAATCTCCACCCATTATGAGCTTGAGAGGTCATATGGAAATAAACACAAGGTCTTTAACATTGAGTCCTTTAAAGTATCTATCTATCTATCTATCCATCTATCTATTATCTATAGTCAGTGTATATATTAGGTAGGAAATATTTAGATTTGTATACTCTCCCCATCACCATAATAGAGCGCACTTTAAGGTCTGGTGTGTATCAGTGGCTACAAATGAGATTTCTATTGTGAGTTAAAATTCTCACCCCTCTGGTAGTCCTATCACAGTTAGAATGAAGAATTTGACCTGTCCGATCTCTTGCTATTTAAGTGGGTCTTCTACAACAGTGCAACATCTGCCATCAGGAGATAAGATGTCATCACTCAGTCATTTTCAAATTGTTTAATACTGAACAGGGTCACGGGGATCTGCTGGCACCTATCCTTGCTAGCACAAGGTGCAAGGCAGGAACAAACCCTGGACAGGAGCCAGTCCATAACGGACAAACACACACAGAACAAACACACACACACACTCCAACCACACGTTAGGGTCAATTTAGGATTGACAATTCACCTAACCTGCATGTATTTGGACATATATATATATTAGGTGAATTTGTCGATCCTAAATTGGCTCTAGTGCTGCCTCGCAGTAAGGAGACATGAGTTTGCGTCCCGATTCCTCCCTACATGAAATTAATATGTTCTCCCCCTGTTTGCATGGGTTTCTTTTGGGTGCTCCAGTTTCCTCCCACGGTCCAAAGACACAAACCCTGGTCTCCTTACTGCGAGGCTGCAGTAAAAAGTGAAAGTACTTTTCCCACTTAAGTTTGCAATTGAATCCTTTCATGTTACAGCTTTATGGGAGATCAATATTACATTTTTTCTGTTTTATACATAATTTTGAGGTAAAAGAGAAAGATAAGATTTTTTCAGGTTTTTAGTTTTCACCACAGATTTTTCCTGTAATGCGGTCAGTCCTTGCTGTCAATAAAATAACCAAGAAAGTCTCAGAGAGCCTAAATTGTAAAAAAATAAAAAAAAATGACTTCCTCTTTATCTCTATCCCTTTATCATCCCTCTGTGCTCCCTCATATTTCTAACCCAAACAAGGCTATGATGAAACACTTCGACTCCCGTTCTCTAAAAGCATGGCATACCCTAACATAGCTGTGAAGTTAATTGTTGTTACAGACTTCAATGCAGACTTTAACACTAGAATTACCAGAGCCTACGAAAAAACTCGTAAATCCGTCCCACCTTAAATCGCTTCTTAAAATCGTTCACAGCTCTCCACCAGCGTCTTTTGTCATCTAAATATGCTGATAAAAATCAGGC
>JANRMT010062814.1:115320834-115342080 GCA_026402145.1 Polypterus bichir lapradei | reverse complement strand
ATTTAGATGACAAAAGACGCTGGTGGAGAGCTGTGAACGATTTTAAGAAGCGATTTAAGGTGGGACGGATTTACGAGTTTTTTCGTAGGCTCTGGTAATTCTAGTGTTAATTGTATTAAACAGGTAAGTAATAAAGCAGTAAAAAAGATGCAGAAATATAATTTTAAAATAAGTGAAGTACATGAAAGAAAAAGAAAAACATTTACATGAAACTGCAATTGTGAAAGTGCATGCCATGTTAGATGTGCATGTTTGTCTGAATTGGTTTTACTTAGCAATTTTAGTGTAATCTGCACTTTTCACAAGCTTGTCAGTAATCTAAATTATAAGAGTACTATCCTTGTACAAATCCCATAGGGCCTCTACTGATGACTCCTTCATGTAAGGCATTATTTATCTGTCTTCTTTCTCTCCTGTCCATTAATCAGATTGTAGTGCAAACTCATAACTTTGATATCAATGGCTTCTAGCTTTAATGTTAACGTTCACTGTGGCATACTATTAAAGGATTTTGGAAACTTTAAGTAAGTTATAAAAGTCACAAGTGCATATGTCTTCCCACTTTTGTGTAACTCTTAAATTGTCTTTTTGTAAATCATTTAGTTGTACTTACTGGGAATTTAAGTATTTGTTATGTGGACTTAAGGATGGAAAAGGGCTAATTAAAATCAGCCAAATTAGCTTTTCACCAGGAAGTTACCTTTTTAAAGGAGAGGATGATAAGATGAAAAAGCATCAAGGTTGACAGCATGAGGGGCAAGTAGTGTGAGAAAAGTAACTTGTTCTTATAACTTACCTGTTTAGAACTCATCAGGAGAGCTCAATGGTGGATACGTTTATTTTGGAATTTACAGATCTGGGAGTGGCCTTCACTAGTAGGCTAAATAGTTTATTTTGTAATCTGCTTCAGAAGTCTTTCCTCTACCCTTTCCCCTCTTAATTATGCCTCCCATGGTTTGTTTTCTTACCTGATTTTAAGGAGTAATTCCTTTTTTGTCAGACCGGTGTGCATATTTGTTTTGCGGTTTGTGCCATCTATAATTTTTGTAAATAAGGTATACATATTGCAATGCTGACAGAATTTGTCGTCTAATTCATTTATGATGAGAAATACCTTAATAAAAGTGGGAAGAAAGGGATCCTCACCTGTAAAGAATTTGTAAAATTTTATTTGTAAAATACTTCTGCTTGTGTGATGTGCAGAAAGTGTTGTGGTCACGTGAGGCTAAAGTGGAACTTTTTGCCTTTAACACTAAGAGGTATGTGTGATATAAATATACTAGTATATATTAGTTAGGTAATCCCATATTCACTGCAAAATTTGAAGATGCTTTCCACCTACAGTGACTGCCAGTCTGGTCAGGATTGATAAGAAGATGAATGTGGCACAATAAAGACAGTTCCAGGAGAAAAACCTTCTACTCTCTGCCACAAAGTTTAAATTGAGCAGGAAGTTTGTTTTAGAACAACATAATAACCCAAAGCCCACTACCAGACCACCAGCTAAGTGGATGAAAATTAAGAAAAGTGATGTCTTTGAGTGGGTTAGACCTAGACCTTAATCCCATTGAACATTTGTGTCCAGACCTAAAAACTGCTGTCCACATCTAAACCCCAACTGACGTGGCTTAATTTGACTAATTTTGCAAAGAGGAATATGCAGATCTTACCTGTCATGTATAAAATTACAGAGATTTATCTAATAATTGGTTACATTTCAGTGTTTGAAATTTAATTTTTCAGTGGTGTATAATTGTTGTTAATTGTTGGGCAGCACTGTGAGAAAGAAAAGAAAATGCAAATATAAATTTCAAGTCATGTTGATCAAAATCCCAGGTTGTTAGAATCATTTATGTGAAATGTGTATGTGAAGTATGTGAATACTTTTTCAAGCTACATATTCATTTGCCCTTCTATTTCTGAATGTTACAATGCAATAGTATGCATTATGCGTGCATTTTTTTATATGCATTTTTTTCTTTTTTTTTTCTTCAAAGTTCTGCATTTGCATATTCATTATACTCCTTTGAAATGAATGTGATGTAATGGTATTTAGGTGTGCCACCTTAAATTACAATTACAAAATTAAAGTGTAAATAGAGAAAAAAACTGCATAATGACCAGATCTACACGATCTTGTAAGTATTAAACAGTATAGAAAGCTCTCATCAAGGCCTATTCTGACTACTATTCCACATTAAGAGGCTCGTCCATTCATTAGACCTAACTCCTACTGTTCTGAAAGACTCAGTTGAAGCTGTTTCACAGCTCTTGCTGAATTTAGTTAAAGCATCATTATTAAATTAGATTACAGTAATTCCAAACTTGCCATCATTTACTGCTTATTAATGAATTGAAAGTCCTAAAAAGTTATAGACTAATTTCTGATTTAACATTTTTTTACAAACCTTTTTGTTATCATTTTAAGCACGAAATTTAATGAAAAAGTCAGTCTCTTCTTTGGTCATGGCACAAAAATTGCCTTAATTCATATTTTAAGTAAATACATTCTGTCACCCATTTCCAAAACCTACTTGTATAAATAAAATGTATTACTATTGTTTATTTGTCAGAAACCAATATTTGATAGAGCATACACACTCATTTAGCAAATTAAAACAATAATTTGATTTCCTCGTTTAAAATGTGTACTTAATGTGAAAAGCATTTGAAAGAAAATGCACAGACTAGAGGCAACAGTACTAATTTGGAACTATGATATTGTAGGAATCACAGAGTCATTGCTAAATCTGAGTAATGGAGAGGAATGTAATATTAGTGGCTATACATGCTTCACCAGAGATAGACAAGGAAGAAAAGGAGGAAGTGTGGCACCATATGTGAAAAATATTCAGGCCCATTATTTCAAAATGGAAGAAAGGAACTTGGCATAACCATTGTGGGCTAAGCTAGTATGGAAGAAAATCAAAGATTTGATTATTGGATTTTGCTACATGCTGACAGATTAGATATTTTAGGCAATAGCATATTATTTAATCAAATAAGACATAAGTGCAATATAGAGGACATAGCGATAATGGATGATTTTAAATTTCCAAACCTTGATTGGGAAGCCCCTATCACAAATACAAAAGCAGAATCTAAAATGGTGGTAATGGAAAATAACTATTTTCTCACCCACTTTCAGGCTCAGCACGTGGTATTGTCTGGTTAGATCTCATCTTTTTGATCAATAAAGACAGTAATAAAAAATAGACCTTGATATTTTAAGCAATGATAATCACAACATGATAAAATTTGAGATTATCTTTGAAAACACATAAATGTATACCAAAATGAACAGTTATAATTTGAGAAAAGCAGACTGTAAATGGTGTCGTTTCAGAAACATTCTGGCTCAAAATAAGTTTATTCCTAACACCAACAAAACAAAATAACTAAGAAATTGTATAAACGTATAAAATGTATAAACAAGGGCATTATGAAAAAAGTAAAACTGGAAAGTTCAATGTTTAAGAAAATTAAACGACACCTAAATAATTCTGAATCCGAGTAATACTGAATACTGCAGCAAGGGATAAAAAGCATACAATGCATCAAAATAGAAACCACAAAAAATATTGGTAGTGAAGCCAAAACAAACAGCAGTAATTTTTTGAGTACTACTCTAGTAAAATTAAAATAAAAGTGAATTTAAGAAACCTCAGGGACACAAACTGAGAAATCATTGAAAAGGAAATGGAAAAGTAATAGAGTATATATTTCACCCAATTATTTGTAAAGGAATAAGCAAATGGAGTGCCCCATGCAGAAGTAAAAACAAACAAGTTTCTAGATTTTAAAATAATAGAGTCACACATTTTTCAAGCCTTCGATATGTTGAAGACTAATAAAACCTTTGGACCTTATGGGATTTTACCAATTGTATTTTAAGAAAGGAAAGACATAATTTATAAACCTTCTTTATTAGGAATATATAAGCAGTCTTTTGGAAAATAAGTACCAGAGTGAAAATTGCAAATGTGACTTCAAGAAGAGGGCAAAATGGATCCTGGTAGTTGCAAACAAATAAGTCTTACTTCTCTGTCATGCATAATTATGGAAACTATTAAAAGAAATAAGTTGGAAAATTACCTATTTGAAAAAAAGTATACTAAATAACAGCCAGTGTGAGTTTCTGCAAAATGAATCATTTAGATTTTTATGAACAAGCAACTGGAGTAGTTGACAAAAACAAGGTGTATGACGTACTTTACTTACACTTTGAAAAAGCCTTTAAAACAATCCCACACCAAAGCTTACTTTTGAAACTAGAACACTGGGCATCAGAAGTAACCTATAAAGCTGATTCTCAAGTTGGTTAACTGACAGGAGACAAAGATTAAAGAAAGGAGAAGTAATCTTCATTTGGAGTGAGGTCATCAGTGGAGGTCTGTTCTTGGACCATTCCTTTTTCTGATTTGTATTAATCACATTGATTCTAGTATACAGTAGTTAGAAATTTGCAAATTAAAATAATCTTAGAGCAGTGGCAGACACTAAAGAGGCGGCAAAAAATACAAAAAGACCAAGACCAGCTTCAGAACACAATGAAAACCTTAATGTAGAAAACTGCAAAGTGCTACATGTGAGCAACAGGAACATCAGTTATAAATACTAGTTGGAAGGCATTCTCCTACAGGAAGCACCCTCTGAAAATAATTTAGGGGTTTATGTTGACAAAATATTTTCATCATCTAACCAATGTTCAAAAGCAATTAAAAAGCAAATACTTGTAAGTATTGTAGGCATATTGTAAAAAAATGTTGAATATACTGTAAATCAAAGTACATTCTGCTTAAACCATATAATGTATTAGTGAGACCACATCTCGAGTGTTGTTCTGGTCACCATGCTACAAAAAAACATAGCAACACTTGAAGCAGTGTAGAAGAGAACAACCGGGTGCATCCCAGGACTTAAGGACATGTGGTACTCTAACAGACTCAGAGAATTAAAAACCTGTTTAGACTCAAACAGAAACTGTGTGGGGACCTAATCCAGGTCTTCAAAAGGCATTGATAAAAAAAAAAGATCCAGCAGAACTCATTCTGATTATGGGTGAATCATGTTCTCAAACACAAGTAGAAATTTAGGGAAAGTGCATTTAAAACTGAAGTCAGGAGCGCTTGCACTTCTTTGTGCAAAGAGTTGTGGGAATATGAAACAAAGTACTGTGACATGTAGTTGATGCAGAAGCCTTGACAACCTTTAGGAAGTATCTGGATGAGATATTAAGACATCTTAGCTGTTAGCTAAAAAAAATGAGCTTGATGGACAAAATGGTCTCCAATAGACATAAATAAATAAATAATTAACAGATATGTTACATTCTTATATTAAATTTAGAGTCGCCAGTTCACTTAATCTGCCCATATGTTTGATGTGGAAGGAAACCACCAAACCCACTGAAATTGTATTACAATTCTTTCAATATAGGAAATGGTACAAAATTGTTAGATATAAACAGAGTAACTGTTAGGAACTGTTCTTGGTTGTTTTATAGCATTCTTAGTTTGTGCAGAAATCTGGGGTCACTATTCTGTCATTCCTGTCTACCTTAAATATAGTGTCACTTAAAATTCAGAAATGTAGTTTTTTTTTTTCTGATGACACCCAGATGTATTTATGAACAAATCCTAATTAAACATCTTAATCTTCAACTGACAGTTTTTAACATGAGGTAACATAGTTTCTATTTGTGAATTGGCTTCAGTATGACTTGATACAAAATAATGGGTATAAACAGAATCATTTATGCTCGAGAAACACAACTCTATCAAGGCACCATGTAAAATAGCAAGTGGTCATTAATTAACATGTACTGTGGGATTATTGTATTACAATTATGATTGAATATGAAATGGATTGCATAAGTCTTATCAGTATTTTTCTTCTTTTCAGAGATAAACAACATCAAACTTGCCACTCAAAAGCAGAAAGAAGAAGCTAAGAGGAAAAAAACCCCAGTAGTAGGTGATATGCAGCCACTAGCTGATGCTTTGCCAGAGCTGTCTCAACTGATTACAAGTAGCAGACAACATTCCCTCCAGAAAATAAAAAAAATGCAAGTATTTGGAGAGGTCTCATTACTTTGCATTAGTATCCAAAATACTCTTTTTATAATTGATTGCTACTTTTTCCATGTCACTATTTTAGTAAATACAAGTAAATGACTATTTTTATTTAAGGTACTGGCAGTTTCTGTTTTTTTTAACCTAGGCTTTAGATGCCTTCTGTAGTTCCCTGTACTCACAATGTAATTCTCCCATAATTTCAAGACTCAATAACAAGTCGATTTATGCTGTAAAACTAAATTGACCCAATGTGTTTGTGTGTCGTCTTAGCTGGGTTGTCATTTTCAGATGATAAGATACCATTTTTACTGCTACACATTTATGTAATTGAAAAATTATATTCCTTATCACACATAAACAGTAAAGGGTTATTTATCCTGGAACATATGCTAAATATGTTTGGCACCTGTTTAACTGAAGGAATGGGAAAAATAAAATTAGAATATTTAGGGTTTATGTTTTCCATCCTTTTAGGCTTACATGTTTTTCTTTTATTGGCATGGCTCCGATTTTTTTTTTTATTATTATTATTATTATTATGATTATTTCAATGTTTGGACTAAAATTTAATGAAACTTTACAGTAAGCCCTGAAATGAATTATTTTATTTGTTTTCCGTATTATATCACCAATAGATTATTGCCGAGAATTGTTTTATTTTGAATGTCACAGTGTTTCAGAGGTTAGTGTTACTTCCTCATAGCACCAGGAGACTGTGTTTGAATCCATGAATGGGTGGAAGAGCCTAATGTCGGGAGCAAACTATAAATCAAAATTCACATTAGTTTAATTACATGTATGTGATAAAGTGGTCTAATAAAATTCCAAAAGCATCAGCAGTAAGAAAGATTGGGAACACCTTTGTCTTAAATATTTAGTATAATTTGCAATTATAGAAATGCACCCTGTTTTGCGATTTTAAAGTAGAATAAAACTGCTTCACTTGAAGGTCCATTCCTGAAAAGATCTATTGGGGGCATTGGACCATTTCGAATGGTGATGTGAAATGTGATTATAATACAAATAAAACTCACAGTATTTTCAAATTGTAGTAACTATTTATGAGACTACACATACAACAGACTAGAGCCAGCAAAACTTTATCGTAAACAACTCAATTGCTGCTGGTTTGTGCTGCTAATCAACAAGTCCAACACTAAGCAGAGGTTGTATCGTTCAGATATGCATTTGATGGCAGCTGTAAACATATGGACATATGCATGTAGAAACCCCAACACACAACAAAATATCATAAAATGAAGCAAAGCTAAAAAATATCAAAGTAAAAATAACTGAGGCATTGTGGCAAGACTGAGACTGGATATTGCAGCAGTGAAGGTCAGGAAGGCATTATTTAATGCCAATGGAGAATATAGCATACTACAGAAAGCACTCTGAGGTTGGAGAATTTGGGCGTTGTTTTTTAGTATTACGTAGCACAGGAATCGTGTTCTTTTGGTCAATGTATCGATTAATTAGTAAATAACATACATTACTAAAAGAGCTTACCTCACCTAGAAAAATACACCCAAGGTTCAAATGCTCCTTGAATCCCAGAATACACAAGACAATACATTTAACCCTTTATAGACAATAAGGATAAATATGTTTATCTAAGTGTCTCACTAAGCATTAGTACTGTTTATAAATGGCATTGAAATTATATTGTAGGAATCGGAAAACTGCACCAAATCTGATGCTGATGTTGGTAAATTAAAACACACATACACAAAGTGGATGTTGAATCACTGACCTTACTATTAAAGAGTTTAATTTGATTGGCCTGGGAATTGAATTTCTACGGTATCCATGTGGATAAAATTGCTGTTCATTGCTGTTGAGAAAAGCTGTCATATTTTTTGTGAAATAGAGGATGGAAGGACCGGGAAAGGAACAATACCTTTGCCGGGACACGAGAGGACAGCCACCATGATTTGCATCAGGGCTTTGGGATTAGAGCTTAGAAACTCAACCCTGTTTGGGGCCCATGAACTCCGCCAGGGGGGTGTCCGGATGCTTACGGAGCCATGGGCTGCAGCACTTCCACCACACCAGGAAGTGTTGCCGGAACAGGAACCAGGTACACCTGGAGTGCTTCCAGGTGCCCACGCAGTACTTTTGCCACACCAGGAAGTGCTGCAAGGAAGGTCATCAGGGAGCACCTGGGGCACATCTGAACTATAAAAGAGGGGCTGCATCACTCCATTCGAGGAGCTGGAGTAGGGAGGTAGAGGACAGAGCTTGCGGGAGAGGAGTGGAGGTGGCAGAGAAGAGTAGAAGAAGGAAGAAAAAGAAGGACTATGAGCATTATTGGGGATATGTGCATTGTGTGGTGCTGTAAAAACAAAGGATAAAATTAAATGTGTGTGTTTTTGGAACTTCTGTGTGTCCTGTGTCTGTCTGTAGTCGGCTAGTCTCCACACTTTGTAAAGGGAACTTGTAAGTTGATTCTACAGTTTGTTGGATATTATAGTTTTTACTTTATTGTATGTATACGTGTATGTATTACCAATATTGTGCAAAAACTATTCTTTTGACAAACTGACATCTCTGTGAACACCAATTATGTTCTCTGCCACCAGCTCTTGCTTCAGATATAATCGTTTAAGGTGACTTTTATTGGTCTAAGAGTGTACTTTGGTTCCGGATGACTTTACCATTTGCTATGTTTGAAGGTACTATTCATCGAATGTAGGTAGCCTTTTGGGTCTACCACTGCTTACTCTGTGTACAACTTGTAAAGCTTGAATATCTTGAAGATTTAGTTTGGTATGTTATTGACTGCAGATTATAGCTTTCTTGGTATTTTCATTAAATTCTAGATAATTCTTCCTGTTGAAAAGGACTAAAGTTAGGTATGTTCTGGAAGCTCAATAAATCCTCCAAGATTTTCAGAGGTGAACTTTCTATATTAATACTGATTGTGCTCTTTATTGTTGCAGATGTTATAAGAACGCTGACGTCCTTGTCGAAATATTTTCTCAACAAATAGCAACTAGGTGTGACTCAATATTGTAATACAGTAATCAAATGGGTAAATTGAACATTAAAAAATCTTCTATCTCAAAGATTACCTATAATTTCAGATAGAAATATAACATAGTAACTTGGAATTTTTTTTATTTAAATGGCCTGAAAAGTCTCATTATTGCATACCATTGTAAGTCCACATTTCCTCTGTAATTAGCTCATCAGTTTAAATTAGATGAAAGCAAGCCCTTATTTTGATTTTCAGCGGCTGCTGAATCTTAATGCTTATTGCAGACAAGTTCTGGAAGGCTTTCTGTGAAGCGGTGAGCTGATGCATGCTGGACTGCTCCCAGAAGTGCTTTTTACTCCCTATCAAGTCCAGAGGTGCAGAGAATATTCTTGGAAGGTGTTCTATAAACTTTGCATTTGCTGAAATGTTTTCACTGTGTCATTGTTTATAGTACTTATTTGTTTTATAAAGCCCAGTCATAACATGAACTGTAGTGGTTAGTGTTCTGCTTATTTTTACAAAATGTTTTCTTGTTACATTTTATTAAACCAAGTGCTAAACATATTTTGCCAACACTAGAAAAAAATTCAAATACATTACTGTCAATAAAACCATTCCTTATTAGAAAGCCACAATGTGACGAGCACTATGGACCTTAAACCATATCCTACTGGACTTGCGTGAATGAAGGATTTAATTCCTTCAATTTCCTACCTTTAATGGAACAAATTGATTTGAATTAAATACTCCCCAAACCCCCTTTTCATATTTGTTGTGACAATTCAGAAACTCAAAGCAGGCTTTCTTAATTTTTTTTATTTTTTATTTTAAAAATGTATATTTTGATTTTGTATGATCCCAAAACTGCCTAACCATCTAACTTTCTTTCAGGTATGTTTAAAAGTGGAAATTAAATCAAGTAGTGCTATTTGCTAGGCTTCTGCCTACAAGTAGAAATCCCTTTCATGTTTTTAATAATGTAGTTAAATAGTATTATCAAATCACAGTACATAGATGGCAAAATATTTCTTAAGTCAGAATTTTTTTTTCATTTTTACATAGAGGCAAGAAATAAAAGGTCAAGAAAAAGTACATGTACTCTTTGGAATTACTAGGTTTTCTGCATTAATACAATACAATACAATACAGTTTATTTTTGTATAGCCCAAAATCACACAGGAAGTGCCACAATGGGCTTTAACAGGCCCTGCCTCTTGACTCTCTAAGAAGACAAGGAAAAACTCCCAAAAAAACCTTGTAGGGAAAAATGGAAGAAACCTCGGGAAAGGCAGTTCAAAGAGAGACCCCTTTCCAGGTAGGTTGGGCGTGCACTGGATGTCAAAAGAAGGGGTTCAATACAATACAATACACAGAACAGAACAAATCCTTAATACAGCATAATAATAAAAATTTTAGAAGTACAGAGCAGAATTTAACAGTAGATGATATCACATAATAAGATTTTGATATTTTTAGAGTGCTGGAGACCTCATCCGTCAAGCTGCCTCCCCATTTGGCCATTCCACGGCTGAAGCGTTGCTCGGCCAGCCAATCCGATGAAAGGGCCCCTCTTTCCCATGATTCCTGTGATCCTCCACCAGGGATGACTTTACCATAGGCAGGCAAACAACTTGGCAGGTGGGCCATGGCACCAATTGCCACATTTGAGTACCGAGAACAGAAACAGAATAGGTGAGGGTTAGTATTCAATTATAATTATCATGTTACTTATGTTTTAGTGCAAATGACTAACAACAGAGATGCAGTATGTACAGTTAATCAGCAGCTCTAGTCAGGATATGCTAAACTGAAGTAGTGAGTCTTCAGCCGGGATTTAAAGGCTGGGACCGAAGGGGCATCTCTTATAGAAGCAGGAAGACCATTCCACAGTTTAGGGGCCCTGTAACTGAAGGCTCGACCTCCCACTTTTATTTTATTAATCCTTGGAATCATAAGCAGACCGGCATCTTGAGATCTTAATGTGCGCTCAGGTTTGTAAGTCATGATAAGTTCAGACAAGTAAGCCGGACCTTGGCCATTTAATGCTTTATATGTTAAAAGGAGGATTTTGAAATCTGCCCTAAACTTAACCGGGAGCCAGTGTAAGGATTTAAGAACTGGAGTTATGTGTTCATATTTTCTTGTTCTTGTAATAATTCTTGCAGCCACATTTTGGATTAACTGGAGGCTGTATAAAGAACAGTTTGAACAGCCAGTGAACACCACATTGCAGTAGTCAATCCTACTAGAGATAAATGCATGAATTAATTTCTCACAATCCTGTTTATTTAGAAAGCGCCTTAATTTCCTAACATTTTTAAGATGGAAGAAAAATGTTTTGGACAACTTTGCAATATGTGCTTTAAATGACATGCTAGAATCAAAGATAACTCCTAGATTGCGGGCTGATTCAGTAAAATTAATTGGGATTCCAACTGAGTTAAATGTCGACAAAATATTGCTGTGATCAGCGTCATTCCCTCCAACAATTAACATCTCTGTTTTATCTGTATTTAAAGACAGGTAGTTCTCATTCATCCACTCCTTTAATTCACTAACACAACTAATTAAAGACAACATCGGAGAAACTTCATTTGATTTAAATGAAAGGTATAACTGGGTGTCATCTGCATACGAGTGAAAATTAACATTATGTTTCCTAATGAGAGATCCCAGTGGAAGCATGTAAAGTGAAAACAGTAAAGGTCCCAGTACTGAGCCCTGCGGGACACCATATTGAACTTCTGTGTATAATGATGGAGTACTGTCAGCACATTTCTGTACATATTGGAATCGATTTGATAAATAAGAACTGAACCAAGCGAGCACGGGGCCTGTAAGACCAACATCATTTTCTAGCCTGTGCAGTAAAATAGAATGATCAATGGTGTCAAATGCTGCACTTAAGTCTAATAACACAATTACAATTACATTAACTGTCCATAAAATATGATCTGATCTTATTTAGAAGTATACAAAAGCACAAAATTCTTATGCTGATAACACACAATTATTATTATATTTCACATATTTATTGAACACACCCATCAGACATTCACATTGTGCTTTGGAACAAGTAAGTGACCCCTTGGATTTAATAAATGGTCTAACCTCCTTTGGCAGCAGTGACCCTCATCAAGTGCTTCCAGTAGCTGCAGATCAGACCTAAAAAATGTTCAGGAGAATTTCGGACAATTTGTTGTTATAGAACTACTTCAGTTGAAGTCATTCTATGGTTTTTCTATTGCTTTAGGGTCTGGGCTCTGACTGGGCCACTACAAAGGGTGGATTATTTTTTCTGTAGCCATTCCGTAATAGGTTTACTTCAATGCTTATGGTCATTGTCCTGCTGCATCACCCAACGTCAAATGACCTTCCACTGCTGGAAAGCTGTCCTGACATTATTCTACAGGATATTTTAATAAACTTGGGAATTTATTCTTCCTTCAAAGTTAATAAGTTATGCACACCCTGAGATAGCAAAGCAGCCCATATCATCAATGTACCATCATCAAACTTCACCATTGAGATAATGATATAATGTTAGAATGTGGTGGCCTTTTTACGCCATATGTACTGGTCCTGAACAATTCAGCTTTAATTTAATTGATTCACAAAACAATTTATCATTGGCATTGTTGTGTGTCAGGATGGTCCTTAGAAAATGTCATACATATAGTAATGTGCTTTTTGGAGAGCAGTGACTTCCTGCTTGGTGTCATGCTAGGTTTTCTGTATGGTAGACACATGAACAGAGATGTTAACCTGTTCTAATGATTTCCTTCAAGTCTTTAGATGCTACTTAAAGGATCTTTTTTCACCTCATTCAGCATTCTTCATTGAACCTTTTTAAGTCATCTTGTCTGGGCACCCACTTCTAGGGAGAGCAGCTACAGTACTAAATCATCCCCATTTATATACAGTTAGTCTAACTGTGGACTAATGAATATCTAAACTCTGAATTACTTTGAAACCCTTTCCAACTTTATGCAACTCAACAATTATTGATGGTAGATCTTCTAAGATCTCTTTTTTGTGAAGCTCTGTTCACATCAGCATATTTTTCTTGTAAATAGCCAACTCAAAATGTTTTTTTTAACTTCAAAGTATCTCTAACGTGTCCATTCTTGTTTCATTGATTGCTAAAAACTGACTAAAATTAGTTTTTGTTGAAGTCTTCATCCTTTTTCCAACCTAGACCTGTGAATGTTTGAATAATTCTTTGAATATGTACAATAACAATACAATAATATGTGTGTCATTAATTAAAACAGATTGTGTTTGTTCATTATTGTAACTTAGATGAAGACCAGACCATATTTTAGGACAAATGTATACATAAATGCGGTTATTTCCAGTAAGTTCGCATACTTTTTCTTGCCCCTTGTAGTTAAACATACTTTGAGATATGTTCCATACCATAATATTTTATAAGCCCTACTTAATCTTGAGTAGGGTCACAGGGGACCAGAGCCCACCTCAGCAAGCATAGGATGCAAGGCAGGAACAACTCCGTTGCAGAGTGAACACAAAGGCACACACTAGGGCCAGTTCGCTGGACTGTGGGAGGAGACCCATGCAGATAAGGAAAGAATATGCAAACCTCTTGCAGGAAGGACCCAGGATGTGGACCACAGTCCCCTTGCTGGCAGGCAGCAGCGCTACCTCTGTGCCACTGTACCACCGACAGTTATGTTTAAATTATTATTATTTTTTTTTTCTTAGAATTGATGTTGGTGAAGAAATGCATAGCACTTTTTATATTAAATGTCAATGTCAATTTATTTATATAGCACATTTAAAACAACATAGGAATGCTGTGGCCAAGTGCTTTACAATAATAGAATAAAAGAAAATAAACAAATAACATAAATAGAAATAAAATATATGAAAATAAATAATAAATAGAAGTAATGTTACATAATCACAATGAGGAAACCATCAGTATTACTGAAGGTCACGGAATAGAAATGAGTCTTTAATCTTGTTTTGAACAGTTCAATTGTAGACGATTCCTTTATATGAAGAAGTAAAGAGTTCCACAGGCAAGGAGCAGCAGCTGCAAAAGCCCTGCCCCCCTTGGTTTCACACTTGGTACGAGGGACAACAAGAAACAACTGACCAGAAGATCTAAGCACTCTGGATGGCTGGTGTAAAACACACAATTCAGATAAACAGGCAGGAGCAAGACCATGTAAAGATTTAAAAACTAGCAACAAGATTTTAAAATTAATTCGAAAACTGACAGGCAGTCAGTGTAAAGAAGCTAAAATAGGAAAACAGAGTCATACTTTCTTGCCCCAACCAGAAAGCGAGCGGCAGCATTCTGGACCAACTGTAACTGTGCATCAGGGATTTGTTAATCCCAGAATACAGCGAGTTGCGAGGCAAGAAAAAATAAAAGCATGAGTAGCTTTCTCAAGATCCCTAGAAGATAAAAAAGGCTTGATCTTACCTAATAGGCGAAGCTAGAAAAAGCAACTCTTGACTACAGAATTTACTTGTTTCTTAAAAGAGAGGTTACTGTCAAAGATAACACCTAGATTGCGGACTTGAGGTTTTGCAAAAGACAGAGAAAGAGCCAAGAAGTCCAAGACCAATTTGGGCTTTAGCTCATGGACCCACTATAAGCACCTCAGTTTTATTTTGATTCAGATCAAGAAAATTATAAGCCATCCAGGATCTTAGTTCAGAAAGACAGTTGTGGAGTTGATTTATTGCAGAGTTGCAGACAGGAATATAAACCTGAGTATCATCAGCATAGCAGTGAAAAGAAATGTTGAATTTCCTAAAAATAGCTTCAATAGGATTAGGTATATAGAGAATAAAATAGGACCCAAAATGGATCCCTGAGGAATACCATATTTAAGAGGAGCAGTAGACGAAAAAGAGGAATTTAAAGTCACTGAAAAGTGTCTACCAGTTAAATATGACCTGAACTAGTTAAGAGCAGCCCCTTTAAGCCCAACAGGATGTTCAAGCCACATCAGCAATATCTCATGGTCAGTAGTGTCAAAGGCAGCGGACAGGTCAAGGAGGAGAAGGACTGCCGCGTCACCTGAGTCAGTGATAATAGAGATGTCGTTGAATACTTTCAGGAGGGCCGTTCCAACAACATTATAACACCTAAAGCCAGATTGGTAGATCTCAAATAAATTATTGGAGTTAAGGTGATCGACCAATTGATTATAAATAATTCTTTGTAGAATTTTATCCAGAATTGGCAGTTAATTGGATGAAAATTAGCTAAAACTCCACGATCTAATTCTGCCTTTTTTAGACGGGGACGAACTGCAGCATGTTTAAAAAATGAGGGCACAACCCCCGCACTTATAGAATCACTGATAATGGCTAGTAAGGATGGGCCCAACACGTCAAAGGCTTCCACTAAGAGGCGTGGTGGTACTATATCGAGGGGTGTGGGAGCTGGTTTAAGGGTGTCAATAGTTCTTTTTAATTGTGAAATTGAGATTATATCAAAGGATTCTAAGACAATGTCATGATTAACAGTAGGAAGTTTATAGCCAGTTTGAAGTACTAGATTTCATTTTACACTGTTTATATGTTTTTTAATCAGTAGTGTTGGGAAGCCTTTCACAATCACATTGTCTTGTGAGGGGTTATACGCAGTGAGCAGCACATTTATTTGCAGTAATGCATAATCGTTGTTGTGCTTTTATTGTCATTTGCATAATTCCACACCTATTGTAAAAGACTTAAAAGTTGTTGTTGCAGCACATGGTGGTTTAATCATTTGTTAATATGTGGGCCTGATTACTTACACAAACAGCATAATACTTCGACCATTTTCTACCCCATTTACAATAACTTTGTAAGTAATAAAAATACAGATTTTACTATATATGAAAACTTTTAAAAGGTCTGAATGTTGTACTACGCATTCTTAATAAAAAAAATGTAATGATCATATTAATATAATGCTGTTAGAATTCAGAATTTTGCAAGTAAAAAAAATACAAAAAGTGTTTCTTGTATGATCAGTTTTAGAATTCATGAATGGCCAGCAAAAGTTGACATGTTGAGGAAAATTAACAATTTTCTGTAAAGTGAAATATCAAATCTTAACTTGAAACAAAATGTAAAAGGAAAATCTTACAAATGCCAGACAGCACATGAAATAGTTTTGCTTTGTTTATTTATTTTAAAAAAATCCAGAAATTGTTATGTTTATATGATTATCACCATGCTACATTATGTACTTTTTAAAATTGTCAAAACAATCAGGTAGCCTTGTTCTAAACTTTTTCAAAATATTAAGCTTGCAAGGATTAGAGCACTTTATTAAAAAAGACGAAATGATAAAGAAGAATGGGGAAATATTGCAGTATCTGTGTGTACAAGGCTGATAGAGGCCTGTCCACATTAACTGAAGGATATAATGGTTGCCAATGGTGCATCTACTAAATACTAACTTGATTTTGTGATTACTTAGACTATGAATTATTTTATGTTTAATAATTGTAATAAATTCAGTTCTTTTTCTAGAGGTTTGTTTTCTCTTTGACTTTATGATCAGTGTAAAAAAGCCTAGTCAAATCCACTGTGATTTACTGCTGTAAAACAATAAGACATGGAAAGGTCTAAACGGGGATGTACATTTTTTTATAGGCACTGTATTCTGCTGCTTATGTTCAGATTTGCATATTTCAAAATAATGTCTTATAGCCATCAAAATAAATGATTCTGGAAGCCAGTAACTTTGGATTTTCAAAGATCTTTACTAGGCCTTGCTAAAAAATATAGATTATCCGATTAATCATAATTTTTCATTTAAACATTTCGATATCAGTTCTTAAAGTCTCAAGGTTAGAGACTTTCCTGCTCAATTACTACTGTATATGTCGCTAAAGCACCTATCAAGGCTTTCTACGGAAAAAAAAAACTTTACTACCTTTCTTTGAATGAGAAGGGTCTGGCTGCATGTAGGACTGCATAAAATGGTTTGTCCTCCTCAATTGAAATCATCACCTTAGACACTTAAACCAGATGTGTAGAAATTCTATGGATTTAAACAGTGTGTTGGTAAAGAACAACAGGACAAAAGTGAAGCCATATGTAAGCTGTGCAACCCAGATGTTAATTATTGCTGTAACACAACACATTTCAGAAATCATTCATCCCAATGTCAATAATAAACATAATCTCAGTTGACATCCAAACAAGTAGAGTCTAAACAATCTCCACTGCAGATGGCGGGAAGTTCCAGCCTTCCGTTTAATTCGCCTCGTGTCCAAAAAATAGCAATCTGTAGCAGTTTTTATCAGTAAAGATATGAGACCCTACACCGTTGTTTAAAATAAGGGCTTTCAACAAAGGATACTGGTTTTCGAACTGCGGTATGCTACATCAATCAGAAAGCAAATTAGTAAAGTTATTATACCTAGGCTTTATGTAGATCTTAAGCAAAGCATTGCCACATCTCTAAGGTCAGTGGAGAGAGCAGCCCTAAACTTGGAACAGCTGAACATCCAGGGCAGCAGATTCCTACATGACAAGTCACATGTCATTGCATTAGAAATGACGGGGCAACTGTGGAGGATGTGTTGCAGACAAGTGCGCTGCATGCCAGTCACACTGGGAGCAACTTTGCTGCCTACATAATATTCAGAGCTGCTGAGATGGCTGAATGTTGTTCAGAAAAACTTTCTGTCATTTCTAATGCGCTGATCCATTGTGTGACCGCATCAATGACAAGTTTGTGTGTTAGCAAGTCCAATGACTGTTGCTTCTCTTTATTCCTTGTAACAGTACAGTAAACCACATGCTTAAAGTTTGCTACGCACCTAACCTGGTCAAGCAAGTGGACAATTGTTGGAATTTTCAGAGCAGCCTGCAATACCAAAGTGAGCATGTGCACAAAGCAGCCGATGTTAAGTAGCATCATAAGCTGTACTGCACAGATCATATTAGCAGAGTTGTCATTCACGATGTCCGGGTCTTTTTCTTTTATGTTCCATTCATCCAGCGCAGCTGTCAAGAAGCATCAGCACTAGATCCATGTTTTAAATGCTTCCTTTTTGTCTGAGGAGGAACTGTGAGGACACATTTTCAAGACTGATTAATGTGACTACTACAAGTGAGCAACTGATGATATGTGTAACTTATAGACTTATAGAAAGATGCAAGTCTTACACTGTATCTTTAATTTTGACTAATTCAGGAATATTTTAAATGTCCAATAGGGGAATACATTTGGCTAATGGCTTAGTTAAAGGGTGTCTGAATGGAGATTCATAACACATGAATAAGTTACTGAATAACATTTATTATTTAAGAAGCAAATTTTGATTATTTTATATTATTCACAAGATCATATAGATTTTTTATGAAGGAGATGCCATTTCATTGTATTAAAACAAGAAACACCCCATATGTGTGGACTCTAACGTGCTGTTAAATTATGGTGAATTTTGAATGAGAGCAGTGCTGTGAAAAAGTTGGATTTTTTTTCTTTTTTTAAAGAGCAGTAATATTTTGTTCCACATTTTTGAAATACTGATATTTAACTGTTCTTTACTAATCAACTATTTCTTCTTAAATGTAATTCCATGCTTATGCATATGTTATGAAGTCACTATGTAGACATCTTTCAGATAAAATGTTACTGAAATTTGTCACAACATATTAATGTTCTCTATGCATGGCTAAGTAATCTCTAAAAAAGCCAGCACTTCAAATATATCATTGTATCATAATTCAGTTAAGAAAAAATTGATATCGAATTGAATCAGGGCATTGTGGATCAAATCAAATCCGGCGCATCAGTGCCAATGCCCAGCCCTAGTCTTTTAAATGATGCACAAATACTTAAACTGGTCCTTGTGCAGTATACAAAAATTGGCTCAGTCCTACTATATGAAAATGTGGATAACATTAGTAATTAGGGAATGCTTACTCCTTTATGTATACAGATTTAAAAAAAAAATGTGAGTTAAAAGTAATAGTGTTACCTCAAAACCCAGCAGAGGATATTGCTTGTTTAGACTTTGTTTTCTAATAATGATAGAGTAAGGTTTTTTGAAGCAATTGATCCTTTAACCAGCTGTTCACTGTGTGGTTAGGCACAATTGCACACAACAACAAAGCTTTATTATTTGCATAAAGAAGACATCTTGTGTACAGAATACTAATAGAAAGTGGACAATAGAAAAATAAAACATTTTACTTTAAATAATAGGTGTTGTATATGTGGGGATCTCCTGATCCTAACTAACTCAAAATATATTTTGTCCACAAATACAATGATCCTTCTATAGAAATATAAAAAAAAAACATAATAATTCTCATCTAAAGTTTTATTGTAAACTTCATATAAGAATTAGAAAAACACAAGAGGTACTGAAAAAATATTTTTGTGGAAGCTAAGATGGACAGTGAACATTTTCCAGTACTTCTCCAAATAAAAGATAGTAAAAGACAACTTAAAAAGCCCATGAGATAAAAACAGAAAAAAATAAGCAGAAATTTACTAAAATACGTTGCTTAAGTACAGGTATTTATAAATCAAAACACAGGTGGAATGCTTTAGGGAGAAGTAAAAATGAGCTCTGTGTTTAAATGTTTAACATTGAAAAATAAAATTGACACTTTTGTAACTGTTCAGCAAACATATATTCCTGTGATTACCTCAAATTTGGAAACTACATGAGACCAGTAAAGTTGCAAAAACACCACCAGTTCTCAAGAAGAAACACACAATGGTTCCCAGTAGTTATAGACAAATAAGTTACTTATGTCCTGTGTATTATTATGGAAGCTATAAACAGAAATAAAACAGAAAACTGCTTATATAAAAATAATATACTAAAAAAACAGGGAAATTATTTATTTTATTTAATAGGCAATGTGGTAGTTGACAAAAGCAAAACATAACAGAATTTGCCGAGAGTTTCAAAAATCCTTTGATATAGTTGGGTGTAGAGAGTAATTTGGAAGTCATTTGCATCCAATGTAACTTAACAAACTGGAATTCATTTGTAGACAGAATGAAGATAAGAGTAGAATGCTCCACAAGGGATAAAAGCAACATTTTGTTGAACTGGGAGCATTGACAGCTTTTCAAAAGTGGATGTGATTCTGGGACAAATTAACTTTTAAATAGCTTCACAGGATTTATGGAAAAAATTGTATTATTTTATTAAGTAAGTTTCTAATGTTCTTACATTGCATGCATGCATCTTTCTTGTGTATTTAAAGAGGTACATTTAATGTCTAATTCTTTCCAGGCTTATATGTGAAAAACAGTTGAATACTCCCACTTACTTTATGATACGGTTTAATTTTTAAATAATTATATATCATATATAAAATGCTTTGAGCTGGAATTCTCAGGAAAAAATGTTTTAGGGAAATTAAATTGATGTGACTTCACAAGCCTTAGCAAACTCATACCTGTGGATGCAATGCAAAGTCAATGTGACTTTTATGTAAAAGTGCACTGTCTCATCTTAATAATATTTTGTTCAGAGGTGACTTAATGACTCAGGGTTGCAGATGACTTGTGGTTCTTCTTTTTAGATGTTTACAGTGAAAGCTAAGGAAATATTTTGGGTTGAGAGTGAGCTCATAACTATAGATTGTAAATGAGATTTATCCTTTTCAGTTCAGTTGTTCGTCAATTGCCCTTTCATATTATTCTTTACTTGTTGATCTCTTTACAATATTAGTACATTATGCAAAATAAAAAATGTAAATAGAATGAATGCAGGCAGCACTTGATTGTTGCTGCACATCAAAATATTTTCTTTTAGATAAAGCTAAACACATTTGCAACTTGTGTGATTCCTATTGACCAATACTATTTTGTCATTTTGTTGTTGCTGCTGTTAGAAGTATTCAAAAACATCATTAATCTGTTTTACACAACTCTACCAGGAGGCTTTAAAATGTTTCAATACACAGTGTTGTGTAAAATGAAAGTTTCCTAGCAGCTCCAAGGAAGTATAATAAAAATGTCAAAGCTGAAAATTTTCTTTATTTTTGACAACATAGAAAAATCATACTTTTTAAAAATGATAAGATTGAATAGTCATGCTGCACAATGATAAAACAATTGTGAGTGAACAAGCATACGCATTTGAGGTCTGCAGTCTTTTGTGCATTGGTGATAATGGAATTTAAATTTATAGATGCATTAGCATTTAAAAGTTTGAAATCACCCACAAGTTT
>JANRMT010062814.1:115285181-115299612 GCA_026402145.1 Polypterus bichir lapradei | reverse complement strand
ATCTATCTATCTATCTATCTATCTATCTATCTATCTATCTATCTAGTTTGTACAAGACATTGTGAGGTAATCTGATGGCATGCTACCTTCCCTGATGCAAAATGAGCTATTTTCATGAGCTATTTCAGTTTTTCAAAGAACTTGCATAATATGTGATATGTTAAGATGCTGATTCTTTTGCTTTGATATTGATGTCTTTTTTTTTTTTTAATTCGCGTGTGTGTATGTATATATATATACAGTGTATTTGTGTGTGTGTTTGTATATATAATTCATATATAACATGAATAACTTTTGATTAATTTACACATTTTTCACCTATCTGAATTTTCAGTTGACAGTGAGATGAAATTTGCAAGTGAAACCAAATTATGAAAGACCTTAACATTTTGGGTAGCTAGATGGCACAATGTGTGGTTCTTACTCCTGGATCTTCCTTTATATTAGGGCTACATTTAATGATTATTTTGATAATTGATTAATCTGCCAATTAGTTTAACAATTAATCAATTAGTTGGATTGTAAACAAGATTGAATTTGAAATTAAACACATAAAGTGCATGAAATGGAAGTTTTCCCCCAAATAAACAGATTTGTATAAAATTTTCAGAAATGTATTTTTTAAAAAGTTAATTACTGTAGATATTTTAAACAAAGTTTAGGTGCTTATACATCATTTATAAAATACTTTTAAAATAAATAAAAATAAAGCACTTAGTAGCACTTCTGGCTTTAGTTGTGTTGTGAACATACACACACAATCTTTCATTAAAACCAAACAGTTTTCAATAAATTAACTAAACTTGCAGTTTGGCTTATGTATACAGAATCACATTAAACTGACAGTTTAGAATTAAATATGTAATTTAAATAGTAAGATTTTTTTTTTAAATTTCTATGAAAGAGATGGCTTACTGGCAAAGCATCTTGGAAAATATCTGACCACTACAATATTCCACCACAGAAGAATCTGTTGCACCATCATGACTTTTTTTAGTTTCTTCCTTTTGTTTTTTTTGTAAGTCTGCAGTAACGTTGGAACAAACATCATTGGGGAGATTTCCTGACTAGTTTCCTTTTGCAGCAAAACAGGGGGTTTCATTTGTGTGAAACTCGGTTCTTCCTTTGCTATGTAATATGCAAAGTTTATTTTAAGTGAAAGTTCCTATCATTTTGCATTATCATTCTTCATTTTTGTGTTTAGAAAACCTTTTACCACCACTGATTGTTTGGCACATTTGATTGCAGCCAATACACTTTCGCAAACTGCTGCATATCATTTGCTGTCAAGAGTGTGTTAATCCTACCACAAAATCTGTTTTATTGGCTAAACTAGACATGCTGCAGCGGTACTTACACATTATCGCGTCTTCCTCCACATTGTATAAAAGGCCGCTAGTATGAAATTTTTGCATTTCTACTCCATTCATGTCTTTTGACTCTGAATGAGCGATACGCTTTCCAGTCACAGTTGATGTGGGATTCACCACTGCACTCTCACTAAGGTTTTGATTTCCTTAGCACACAAGGCTGAAAAAAAAAAGTTTACTGCTTGGATAGGGAATTAAGTTTCTTCGCAACCATTTTTTTGTAAACACAAACTTGCTGACATTATATGTTTTTGCAAGCATGTAATGCAGCACCATAATTTAGCAGAGTGACCACATCAAAAAAAAAAAAAAATCTTAACATTTACTAGCTACTGACTAATGACACCTGTCATGATATTCTATTGCAAATGCTAGTGTTTTATTCGCATTGTAGAGAGCTAGACTATGATTCCAATTATTCTGTACTTCAAACCGAAAGTCATGTCATTATGCCTAGCCTAGCAAACACTGCGTTATGCATCTATATCACATAACACTGAAGTGACATTCAACTTGCTGGGATGACGGCAACTCTTCCTCCTCCCCAGAGCCTGTAACTGAATGTTTCCTATTCAAATTTTTGTGCATAGCCGTTGTGCTGTCAAGGTCAGATCTACATTTTGCAACTCAAAACCTTTTTTTTCTATGTTCAGTGTAAAGCACTCCCAAACTCTGGAAGTCTTAGTTAACACTTTTTTTCAGGCACTTGCTTACCTACTGCCTTTTTTCAAATGTGTTCACAACTGAATGAAGTAGTGACACAATTGCGCGGACCAGCGTATTTAGCATAATGACATAATCAGTTTTATTCCTGAATAAAAACATGTTTTATTATACCTTTGGGAAAGTCTTTATTTTATGTTCCAGTAGCCACTTGAATGGCATCAAATCTGTCCCTGCTCTCTCAGGCAGTCACTCACACATCCATGCATGAAACCGTCATTATTTGAAAATGCTGTCATTTGAACATGAATTGTCATTTGAACATTTGTTTTTTTTTTTTTTTTTTTCTTGTTTTTTTCTCCAATCTTGCCAAATCTCCACGTAATGGTGCATGGTACTGGGAATGCAGACAGACTTCTTCTTTTTAGGTGCATACACTGTCAGCATGGCAGTGCCAGATCTAAACACGAGCATGGAGAATTGCTTGCATACTGAAGTGACTTCAGCTGCAGGTGGAAGTTCCAGTCACACTTTACTTATGGTGCCCTGCAGAGTTGTGTTGCGGTGCAGCAGTCTATTAACCAGTGAAAGCAATGTGAAGAAGTTGGATGTTGTTACAGTTCTGCTCAGCATTACAATTTCTTTTTGTAGGCTTTGGGAATTCTAATGTTAACCTCTGAGCCCACTGGCGCCACTGCTAAATAATAGCAGCACTCTTGTCTGCAACTGGTTATTGGAAGTTTCGAACTTTAGTGCCAACCAACAGAACAGTCTACAGCTGAATGACACCTGCTATTACGCTAGCTAGTGATGCACTGTGAATACTTTCCGGATGCACTGTAAAATAGGAGGCCCTCTTCATCTACTGCCCCCAGAATTTTAAGCAACCAAGAAAACTGCTATTTTTATCTGACTTTAGAAATTAATTATTACAATTTACCACTGGGAGTAATGTTCCTTGATAATCCTGAAAATGATCACATTCACAGATTTCTGCAAAGCTAGATCCAAGCAGAAGGCAGAGACAATTAATCATCCACCTACTCCATTCCCAGGCAAAGGAAAAAATCTTTGTCATGGCAGAGACAGAACTACTGATCTATGAAGGTAACAAAATATACATTTTTCTCAATCTCAGTGAAAAATTTACTTGTAATATGCAAGGAATTTAGTATGGATTATTGTGCCCAGAATGACTGAGGGCTTCAATTTACCGGAGGAAACATTTCTGCATGGAACACAAAGCAGCTGACACTTTTTTGAAAACCAACCCTCCAAAAAATAGGGCACTGCAAATGAGCGCAATACAAACAACAACAGTACTGAACATTTGTGGCTTGTTTTCAGCTTCTGTCCTCACTATCAATTTTCTTTTCTTTCACACTAACACAACAGGCTGCTTACTTTCTTTACTTCTACAGTCTCAGATTAGTAAAATGGAAAAGCTTCATAATAAAATTATGTTAATATACCGCCTGTATAACTTGCATTTAATGCATATTTACCCCATCTAAAATTCTGTTAATGGAAATGTGTTGCATTGCATTTATTCAGATACTCAACTAAAATTATGTATTAGATAAATGATGACTATTGGAACAATACTACATTTTTAGGTCATTTTATTTATCTAATGAACAAAGATATCTAATGCAAAATAGCACTGTTTGAAAATGTAAATCAGCATAATTAGATTGATAATTTGAGTTGCAGTCAAGCTTGAGTACGCACAGCTCTGCTCAAAATAATCACATATCTTGACCCTGAAAGACAAGAGTTAGAAATGGGCTTCACTGCGGAGTGGCAAGGGGGAAACCTCTGCTAACCAAGACGTCTGTAAATGTTTGATTCACATTTGCCAGGAGGCATCTAGAAGATACTCAAGCTCTTTTGGAGAATGAACAGATAAGACAAAAGCAGAATTTTATTGACAATCGGGGTCACATTAATGTCCATCATAAAACATACATGGCATTCCACAGTAAGAACACTATTCCAGCCATCAAACATGGTGTTGGTTGTGCAGATGGTTTGCTGCCTTAGGACTTGGCAAATTTCCATAATTAAAGGAGCTATTAATGTCAGGTCATCTGTCAACGAGCCAAAACTGAAGAGTAGTGATGTCATGCAGGAAGACAATGATTCAAAGCACAAAAAAGTCCATAATATAATGGTTAAAAAGAAGCAAAATTAAAGTTTGCCTAGTCAGTAGTGATGATGTAACAGAATCTGAAACAAGCACTTTATGTTCAAAAGCCTACCAGTGTTTCTGAAATAAAGCAATTCTGCAAGGAAGAGTGAGCTAAAATTCTCAAACATCAATGTGAATGACCAATGTATAATGTTTGTGTTTTCAGATTTACAAGTTTGTTGTATATTAATCAATTCTGTCTTGACTAGTTATATAAAAATTTTTATAGAGTATCTTAATCTTCTTATTTCAACTGTTCTCCGCTAACTACCATAATCATAGTCAAGATGCATTTGTTCAGAAATGGTATCATCATAACCGATGTTTGGTTTTAGTTATCAAGTTATGTACTTTATTTATCCTTTGCAACAAATATACTGCATTTAATCCTTCCTTCGTGTACTCATGACATCATTTGTTTAAAATGTTTTTCATAAAGAAAAATGCACCAAGTTTTATAAATATGGTGTCCAGCAAAGCCTCACCATAAATGAATGTATGTTTATGCTTTTGGTTATTCATTTTGCAATACTGTTCTCCTATTGTTTTATAGAAAGGTTTCTCTCAAAATAATTTTATACCAATGATAGCAAGATAGCTACTCTTTAGATTTCTAAAATGAGTAATGAAAACAGGACCTGGTATTTACATTTTTTGGATTCTGAGTGTAAAGCTGCTTTACTTAAAATTGACACTTCATCAATATGTGCTGGACATAGACTGTTGTCTAACTGTAAGTTAAATTTAGCCCTATACCAAAGGAGGAGAATGTTGAGAATTAATACAGTATACGTCATTTTTGTACTGTATTTTTAATGTGTAACTGAGTGGTATCTATTCATTTTAAATTACTGTAATGGTGTCTTAAGATTCAGTATATTAGACATTGGGATGCATATGCTGATAATGTATTGCCATACCCACCACAAGACAAGCCACCTGAATTGGAACCTGAGTGCAACGGTGACACCTCGGCACCACACTTGAACAGTGTGAGGATTTTTACAGTGGCTGGTGCCAATCCTGCCACCAACCCCATGAAAGATTTTTATTGTATGACAATTGTAAGTACTGAAAGGACTTGATAGTAAACTATGTACATATTGAAGGACATAATCAGTAGTGCAAGTAAGTAATAAGGACCTTTCTGTGCAAACGTGGTTAGATTAGCTATGTATAAGCACCTTTATTTATTTATTTATTTTTTATACCAGAAATAAAAATAAGCAGACAAGAATAATTTGGATTGCCACATCATTTTATTGCAATGGCTTAAACATTTTGGTTGAATTTATTTTTAAATTGATACCATTCCTTTCTACTTTATTAATTCAATAGTAGCTACTAAACTTACTTACAAAAATCACCACAAAATACAGAACATATACTTAATCCTTTGACATATTGAAATATTTTTTCCTACAAATCTGGACATGCTTTAGTCTCTTAATGCCATCAATAGTCAATCAAAGCTTGTCTTTTCATGTCTATTCATTGAGCTATATACAGTATTTAAAAAATTACATAATTCTTTGTCATAAGTAAATCAGACATTGTTCAAGTTAAAATGTTTTGATTTAGATGTTTCTATGTGTTACTTACTGTGGCTTTGCTGTTTCTTTTGCAAATAAAACAACTTTATTATAAGGCTGTCTTATATCCATGTAGTAACTGTATTTTTATTATAAATTCCCCTTCTTCCTTGTATTACCTCAGTATTACTTTCAAACATAGAAAAGTGATTTTTGACAGTTCTAAATGTATAAAATGATGGAATAAAACTAAACATTCATTGTACCCGTAATGGAAAACCCCACGCAATTTCAGCTATTCACAGTACTTTGAAGAAAAAAAAATTCTTGACATGAAAATAGCTCCTTGGCTTAAGGGCACACCTGTGGCACCCTTTTCATGCTTTCTGTTGTCTGTCCTCAATCAGTTCATTGGTTTCCAGATATTTCAGCCAGACAAGAGAGAACATCATGCTTTCACCAACTTATGGAGTTTGGTCTGATTTATGGCATGCATAATGATTTATACAGAAGTTCAGTAATGGACCAGGAGGAAAATGGTTCCCACCCCTCAGCTTGGAGAGCAAAGAAAATAAAAAAGAGAGAGAGACAGGAAGTGTTGCTCTGTGTAATATAATGTATCTAGAATTTACAAATTTTCAGTTGAAAATACTTTTTATATAATGTGTAAGGAAAACAATACCAATATTATTGTTCTGTACTAACCTTTGTCTGTAAATTATTCTTATTTTTTTTATCTAAATTCCTAAATACAATACTATAATAATATAAAAATCCAAATTCTGTTATGATTATGTGGAAAACCGGTTTTCTCTTGGGAAACACGATAGTGGGCAGTAAAGCAGCATCATAAATCCAACAATTTTATTCAAGTGGAGTTTGCATGTGTTTTCTTCAAACATCCCCAAAGATGTGTAGGTTAATTGGTGACTTTAAATGGGCCCAATGTGTGTGGATCCTGTGATGTACTAGTACTCTGTCCAGAACTGTTTACAGAGTTGCGCACAATGCTGCCAGGATATAGGTTATGACTCGGCACAGCCCTGAGTTAGATTAAGCAGGATAGAGAGTGTCATGTTTATTCTCCTTTCAGTAATATCAGGTGACATAACTTAACAAATCAAAGAATAAGCTATAATATTCTACAAAATCAACAGTAATGTAATTTTCTTCGGTGGAAAAAAATAAGTGCAGTACATTGTACCAAAAATAATCTCTAGTCCGTTATCCGCAGGTTTTTGGAGACCTTTTTTAAATCATCTTTGAGGCAGTTTGTTGGCTGAATATGCTAGGATGTTCAGGTTTTAGTATACTGTCTTCGGATTTTCTCTGTACTTAAACTGTTGTAATCACTCTGAATTTAATGAGTTTATATTTCTTTCAGATTGCTTTATAAGTCTTCCCATATATACTGACAGCAGACTTATTTTTCTACATGCCTCAAGAAGCTTTCTTGACCATAGCATGAAGTATCACCAGTTAATTGTATGATTAAGACCAAGTTTTATCTTGTTTATTTAAAACTAGGTCCTTCAAAAGCTACTGTATAATGATTTGCTTACTGAATTCTTCTGTAATTCTAATTCCTGTACCTGATATAAAATGTAGTCAATTTAGGTGATACATAATTTACAGTGAGGGCGGCACGGTGGCGCAGTGGTAGCTAGCACTGCTGCCTCGCAGTAAGGAGACCTGGGTTTGCTTCCCCTGTCCTCCCTGCATGGAGTTTGCATGTTCTCCCTGTGTCTGCGTGGGTTTCCTCTGGGTGCTCCGGTTGCCTCCCACAGTCCAAAGACATGCAGGTTAGGTGCATTGGCGATTCTAAATTGTATGTGCTTGGGGTGTGTGTGTGTGTGCCCTGCGGTGGGCTGGCGCCCTGCCCGGGGTTTGTTTCCTGCCTTGCACCCTGTGTTAGCTGGGATTGGCTCCAGCAGACCCCCGTGACCCTGTAGTTAGGATATAGCGGGTTGGATAGTGGATGGATGGATAACTTACAGTGTCTTCTTACGTATAAGCCTTATGGTCAAAATCCTTTAAATTAATTTTTTCACTCATCGAGCAGCATTCAGTAGTTAATAATAACAAAAACAAGATTTAAAACAGTTTTGGAAATTTATTTAAAATATCACATTGACACAAGTCTTCAGGCCTTTTACTTAGTACTTAGTGAAAGCATCTTTAGCAGCAATTACAGCCTGGAGTCTTATTGGGTGTGATGTGACAAGCTTTGCACACCTGGATTTAGGGATTTTCTGCCATTATTCTCTGCAGATCCTCTCAAGCTCTGTCAGGTTGCATAGATACTATCAATGGACATCTATTTTCAGGTCATTGTCCTGTTGGAAAGTGAACCCTTGGCCCAGTCTGAAGTTAAGAATGCTCTGATGTAAGCTTTCATTAAAGATGTCTCTGTACATTGCTCCGTTCAGCTTTCCCCAACCCTGACTAGCCACCTATGCTCTGGCACTGAAAAGCAACCACACAGAATGATACTTCCACCACTATTTTTCATTGTTGGAATGGTGACACTTAGAATTGAATCTTGGTTTCATCAAACCAGAATTTCGTGTTCATCACTGTCTGAGAGTCATTTAGGCACCTTCTTGCAAACTCAAAGTGGGCTTTCAAGTGTTGTCTGGCCACTAAATACCATAAAGTCCACATTAGTGGAGCATTGCAGTATTGGTTGACTTTCTGGAAGTTTTATCTCCACACAGGTTTTCTGGAGTTTAGCCAGAGTGACCATTGGGTTCTTGGTCACCTCTCTTACCATGGCCCATCTCCCCCAGTTGCTCAGTTTGGCCAGGTGGCCAACTCTAGGAAGAGTTTTGGTTGTTACAAATATATTCCACTAGCAAAATACCCGCGCTTCGCAGCGGAGAAGTACTACCTTAAAATTTTTATTAAGAAGAAAATGTAACCTTTTTAAACTGAGGGAAAATATGCCAATTATTATTTATTAAGGATCTCTTTGTATACCATGTTGTCAGTTCGGCCCTCCGGTTGTAACATGACCAAGCTGTGCGCTGAGCTTACTCTTGAGCATGTAACTTACAGTTGGCCATGTGAACAGTAATCTTGTCTCAAATCTCACAGCTTGGAATGCTGCTGTCATAATCGGTTTGAGTTTCATGGTTTGCTTCAATTACGACAGTATTTGCAGGATTTGTTGTGTTGAAGTGACATTCGGCATATGTCAAGCGTTGTAAGCACACAACCAGTTTCATCGATAACATCACATCCAGCTTTTGAGAGTTTAAACATTCGTAAAGATCAAAGTGTCCACTACTGAAATTGTCACCTGTGAATCTAAAATGTTTAAGAGGCATTGGCGGTTGTCGAAAGGTGTAAAATATTTGGCCATTTCGGTACACTTGAAAGCGACAGCCGAACAATTCAGCGGCAGCCATCAACTCACATGCAGAACCATAGGTGAAGGGCTTAAGCATTTCACTCTTCTAGTGCTGCTGTGTAGTATAATTATCTCCTGTACCGTCATCAGTCCACACCTTGAACCTGTCCCAGTCATTCAATACATAAGACACAATGTTCCTCCGGATATCAAGAGTGAGCCTGATATGGCCATGCAATATGTAACAAAGAGAATGGAAAAGGTAGGTGCCATCTCCGGGCATGGAAACCACTCAGTAAGTGACAGTTCTTTGATCGATAGTGATCACCTCGATAGACATGGTAATGGGGGTTGGAATGATAAAGGAAATGGGTACCTGAGCAATGTAAAGTAAGTCTAAAATACCTATACAATAACTATAATTGTAATAAACAAATAATAAAACAGCGGAGAAGCCGTGGATTAAACAAAAAGGCTGTAGTTATCAGTAGGGAGACGTGAATCCCGTGGCGAAGCAAGGAAGAGAATGTAGAGACCGGAGTGACGGACGGTCTTATATAGGCAGACAGCCAACAACGTGGGAGGCGTTGGAATGGGGGACGTTGGAAAGTTCAATATGGTGGCCGACAGTGGTGTCATACCAACGAAATAAGTACGTACATCGGTTTCCGTTTAAAGTTTAATATGGCGGCCGACAGTGGCATCATACCACCGAAATAAGTACCAAATTTCAGCCTTCTACCTACACAGGAAGTTGGAGAATTAGTGACGTTGGAAAGTTCAATATGGCGGCTGACAGTGGCGTCATACCACCGAAATAAGTATGTACATTGGTTTCGGTTAGCTCAGGGAAGCCGCCTACCAAATTTCGTGAAGATGGGGCCATGAATAAGAAAGTTCAATATGGCGGACGTTGTTGACCGTTACACGTAGAATTTCGAAATGAAACCTGCTTAACTTTTGTAAGTAAGCTGTAAGGAATGGGCCTGCCAAATTTCAGCCTTCTACCTACACGGGAAGTTGGAGAATTTGTGATGCTTGGAAAATTCAATATGGTGGCCGACAGTGGCGTCATACCATCGAAATGAGTACTGTAAAAAAGAGACAAACACAGCATAAAGGGCTGGGGTTTTGGCCCCGTATACTGTAAAGAAAATATGCACGTTATGCAGCCAAAGGTTCAACAAACAAAAAGTCATTCAAAATTGCGCGACGCCTTCACAGGTGCCGGCGGCCATTTTATGCAGGAGGAACCGGAAGTGGAGGAATGCTGGGAAGGAGGCGTGAGGGATGACGGGACTGCTGACGTCAGGGAAGATGGCGGAGGAAGGGCGGAAGTGGACGTAGTGCGGTCAGGTTATGATGGCGGAGCGTCTTTTTTCCTGAAAGAAAGAGCAGAAAGGTTAGTACCCCGCCATTCCCTACCGGCAAACGTCCTTCGAAGTGGTTTCGGATCCGTCCGCGGTCTCCTACTCGCACATGTGTGACACGACCCCCCCTCAGCCCAAGACCGTCTGGTCGGGCGGACCTAGCCGAGAGGTCGTGGACGCGAGAGAGGGCATCGGCGTTGGCCTGAAGGCCGCGGCGGCGATAAGTGACCGTGAACTTATAGGGCTGCAAGTCCAGGAACCACCTGGTGACTCGCGGATTCGACTCTTTGTGGAGGGACATCCACTGAAGTGCAGCGTGATCAGTCACCAGAGTGAATTCGCGACCCAACAGGTAGTAGCGGAGATAAGTCACGGCCCACTTAATGGCCAGGGCTTCCCTCTCCACCGCCGCGTACCTGGCCTCTCGGTCCAACAGTTTCCGGCTTAAGTACATCACGGGGTGTTCAACACCATCAACGCTTTGGCTCAACACGGCGCCCAGGCCTGTGTCCGAAGCGTCGGTCTGGAGAATAAAGGGTAGTCCAAAATCAGGGGTCCGTAATACGGGTGCCGAAGTAAGGGCCTGTTTCAGGTCACTGAATGCGTGTTCCGCCTTGTCGTTCCATACCACGTGCAGGGGAGCCCCCTTCTTTGTTAAGTTAGTCAAGGGTGCTGCCCTCTCGGAGAAACGGGGTACGAACCGGCGGTAGTACCCCGCCAACCCCAAGAAAGCCTGCACCTGTCTCTTGGTATTCGGACGGGGCCATTCCAAGATGTCTTTGACTTTGGAACATTGGGGTCTCACCTGTCCTCGCCCCACAAGATAGCCTAAATACTTGGCTTCTCCACACTTGTAACAGCGCGGAAAGGCCGGCTTTTCTCGGGGTCTGGGAGGCGCTTCCGCAGCGCGTCGAGAGGGCTCGGGGGTGGCCGCCCGTCCCTGCCGGTTCCCGCGAGCTTGCCTTTCTGCCCCCCCGGCTCGGAAGACCGCGAGCTGACGCTCCAGGACTTCCAGGAGTCCCGGCATGTCGGTGTATGGGTGGCGCCAAACCTGCTGGGCAAGGGAGCTGGGCAGTGCATTGACCAGGCCCTCACAGGCCACCTGCTCCACGACCTTCCGGGCTTGGGGACCCTCGGGCCGTAGCCACCTCCCCATCTTAACCCAGAACTCGAAAGCCTGTGCTCGGGCCGGCTTCTCGGGGTCAAACTGCCAGCTCCGCCATTCGCTTGCCTGCTGGCTCGGCGTAATGCCGTAGCGGGCCAGGATCTCCTGTTTCAGGAGCTTATAGTCCGCGGCTTCCTCCTCAGGGAGGTCATAATAGGCTCGCTGCGCGGGCCCCTTCAGGTAGGGCGCCAGGATGGACGCCCACTCGGACCGCTGCCACTCGTTCCGGGTGGCCGTCCTTTCAAAGATCCCTAAATATGATTCATTATCGTCCGCCTCCGTCATCGGGACCAGGGACGGAGGTTTAGGACGAGGCGGGTCGGCCCTTACCCTCTCGGCTTCTGCGAGCTTTGCCTTCGCGGCCTCCAATTCCCGGGTAGTACTGGCCTGTGCTTGCTGCAGGGACTGGATTTGGGCGTTCATGCCCTGCAGTACGTTATTGAGGTCCTGCCTTTCAGTCATTTTCTTCATGCAGTATCCTGCCGACTACGCCACTGTAAAAAAGAGACAAACACAGCATAAAGGGTTGGGGTTTTGGCCCCATATGCTGTAAAGAAAATATGCACGTTATGCAGCCAAAGGTTCAACAAACAAAAAGTCATTCAAAATTGCGCAACGCCTTCACAGGCGCCGGCGGCCATTTTATGCAGGAGGAGCCGGAAGTGGAGGAATGCTGGGAAGGAGGCGTGAGGGATGACGGGACTGCTGACGTCGGGGAAGATGGCGGAGGAAGGGCGGAAGTGGACGTAGTGCGGTCAGGTTACGATGGCGGAGCGTCTTTTTTCCTGAAAGAAAGAGCAGAAAGGTTAGTACCCCGCCATTCCCTACCGGCAAACGCCCTTTGAAGTGGTTTCGGATCCGTCCGCGGTCTCCTACTCGCGCATGCGTGACAGTACGTACATCGGTTTTGGTTAGCGCAGGGAAGCCACCTACCAAATTTCGTGAGGACAGGGTCAGTCTTCTACCTACACGGGAAGTTGGAAAATTGGTGACATTGGAAAGTTCAATATGGCGGCCGACAGTGGCGTCATACCATCGAAATAAGTAAGTACATCGGTTTCGGTTAGCGCAGGGAAGCCGCCTACCAAATTTCGTGAAGATGGGGCCATAAATAAGAAAGTTCAACATGGCGGACATTGTCGACCGTTATGACCGTTACGTGTAGAATTTCGAAATGAAACCTGCTTAACCTTTGTAAGTAAGCTGTAAGGAATAAGCCTGCCAAATTTCAGCCTTCTACCTACACGGGAAGTTGGAGAATTAGTGATGAGTCAGTCAGTGAGGGCTTTGCCTTTTATTAGTATAGACTAGCAAAATACCCGCGCTTCGCAGCAGCGAAGTACTGCCTTAAAATTTTTATTAAGAAGAAAATTAAACCACACCTTGAACCTGTCCCAGTCATTCAATACATAAGACACACTGTTCCTCCGGATATCAAGAGTGAGCCTGATCTGGCCGTGCAATATGTAACAAAGAGAATGGAAAAGGTAGGTGCCATCTCCGGGCATGGAAACCACTCGGTAAGTGACAGTTCTTTGATCGATGGTGATCACCTCGATAGACGTGTTAATGGCAGTACGGTTGGAATGATAAAGGAAATGGGTACCTGAACAATGTAAAGTAAGTCTAAAATACCTAAACAATAACTATAATCGTAATAAATGAACAATATAACAGCGGAGAAGCCGTGGATTAAATAAAAAGGCTGTAGTCATCAGCAGGGAGACGTGAATCCCATGGCGAAGCAAGGAAGGGAATGTAGAGACCGGAGAAACGGACGGCCTTATATAGGCAGGCAGCCAACAACGTGGGAGGCGTTGGGATGGGGGACCCAACGCCACCTCACACGGTGACCGAGCTGCAGGCTATGGATGTATATATATACGTAAGTAGGATTCAGTTAGCGTTGGGAACCCGCGTACCAAATTCCTTGAAGATGGGCCCATAAGTAACAAAGACCGTTGAAAAGTTCAATATGGCGGCTGACAGTGGCATCATAACACCGAAATCAGCACCAAATTTCAGCCTTCTACCTACATGGGAAGTTGGAGAATTAGTGACATTGGAAAGTTTAATATGGCGGCTGACAGTGGCGTCATATCACCGAAATAAGTACATACATTGGTTTCGGTTAGCACAGGGAAGCCACCTACCAAATTTAGTGAAGATGGGGCCATAAATAAGAAAGTTCAATATGGCGAACATTGTCAACCGTTATGACCGTTACGCGTAGAATTTTGAAATGAAACCTGCTTAACTTTTGTAAGTAAGCTGTAAGGAATGAGCCTGCCAAATTTCAGCCTTCTGCCTACACGGGAAGTTGGATAATTAGTGATGTTGGAAAGTTCAATATGGCGGCTGACAGTGGTGTCATACCACCGAAATAAGTACGTACATCGGTTTTGGTTAGCGCAGGGAAGCCACCTACCAAATTTCGTGAAGATGGGGTTAGCCTTCTACTTACACGGGAAGTTAGAGAATTAGTGATGTTGGAAAGTTCAGTATGGCGGCCGACAGTGGCATCATATCACCGAAATAAGTACCAAATTTCAGCCTTCTACCTACACTGGAAGTTGGAGAATTAGTGACGTTGGAAAGTTCAATATGGCAGCTGACAGTGGCGTCACACCACCGAAATAAGTACGTACATTGGTTTCAGTTAGCGCAGGGAAGCCTCCTACCAAATTTTGTGAAGATGAGGCCATAAATAAGAAAGTTCAAAATGGCGGACGTTGTTGACTGTTATGACCGTTACGCGTAGAATTTCTAAATGAAACCTGCTTAACTT
>JANRMT010062814.1:115236383-115273883 GCA_026402145.1 Polypterus bichir lapradei | reverse complement strand
ATTTTTTAAAGTTGTGAAATCCATCCATTCATCCTCTTCCGCTTATCCGAATTCGGGTCGAGGGGGCAGCAGCTTGAGCAGAGATGCCCAGACTTCCCTCTCCCCGGCCACTTCTTCTAGTTCTTCAAGGAGAATCCTGAGGCGTTCCCAGGCCAGCCGGGAGACATAGTCCCTCCAGCGTGTCCTGGGTCTTCCACGGAGCCACCTGCAGGTTGGACGTGCCCGGAACACCTCACCAGGGAGGCCTCCAGGAGGCATCCTGATCAGATGCCCAAGCCACCTCATCTGACTCCTCTCGATGCGGAGGAGCAGCAGCAGCTCTACTCTGAGCCCCTCCCGGATGACAGAGCTTCTCACTCTGTCTTTAAGGAAAAGCCCTGACACCCTGCAGAGGAAACTCATTTCAGCTGCTTGTATTCACAGTCTTGTTCTTTCGGTCACTACCCATAGCTCATGACCATAGGTGAGGGTAGGAACATAGATCGACTGGTAAATTGAGAGCTTTGCCTTACGGCTCAGCTCCTTTTTCACCACGACAGACCGATGCAGAGCCCACATCACTGCGGACGCCGCACCGATCCGCCGTTCAATCTCACGCTCTATTCTTCCCTCACTCGTGAACCAGACCCCGAGATACTTGAACTCCTCCACTTGGGACAGGATCTCGCCTCCAACCCTGAGAGGGCACTCCACCCTTATCTGGCTGAGGATCATGGTCTCGTATTTGGAGGAGCTGATTCCCATTCCAGCCGCTTCACACTCAGCTGTGAACTGATTCAGACAGAGCTGAAGATCACAGCCTGATGAAGCAAACAGGACAACATCATCTGCAAAAAGCAGTGACCCAATCCCGAGTCCACCAGACCCCCTCAACACCCTGGCTGCGCCTAGAAATTCTGTCCATAAAAGTTATGAACAGAATTGGTGACAAAGGGCAGCTTTGGCGGAGTCTAACTCTCACTGGAAAAGGTTTCGACTTACTGCCAGCAATGCGGACCAAGCTCTGACACCGGTTGTTCAGGGACCAAACAGCCCTTATCATGGGGTCCAGTACCCCATACTCCCGGAGCACCCCCCACAGGATTCACCGAGGGACACAGTTGAACGTCTTTTCCAAGTCCACAAAACAAATGTAGACTGGTTGGGCAAACTCCCATGCACCCTCCAGGACTCTGCTAAGGGTGTAGACCTGGTCCACTGTTCCGCGACCAGGACAAAAACCACACTGTTCCACCTGAACCCGAGGTTCGACTATCCAATGGACCCTCCTCTCCAGAACCTCCGAATAGACTTTTCCAGGCAGGCTGAGGAGTGTGATCCCTCTGTAGTTGGAACACACCCTCCGGTCCCCCTTCTTAAAGAGGGGGACCACCACCCCGGTCTGCCAATCCAGAGGCGATGTCCATGTGATATTGCAGAGGCGTGTCAACCAAGACAGTCCTGCAACATCCAGAGCCTTGAGGAACTCCGGGCATATCTCATCCACCCCCGGGGCCCTGCCACCAAGGAGTTTTTTGATCACCTCGGTGACCTCAGTCCCAGAGATGGGGGAGCCCACCTCCGAGTCCCCAGGCTCTGCTTCCTCATTGGAAGGCATGTTAGTGGGATTGAGGAGGTCTTCGAAGTACTCCCCCCACCGACCCACAACGTCCCGAGTCGAGGTCAGCAGCGCACCATCCCCACCATGTACAGTGTCGACATTGCACTGCTTCCCCCTCCTGAGATGGCGGAGGGTGGACCAGAATCTCCTCGAAGCTGTCCGAAAGTCGTTCTCCATGGCCTCCCCAAACTCCTCCCATGCCTGTGTTTTTGCCTCAGCAACCACCAAAGCCACATTCCGCTTGGTACCTATCAGCTGCCTCCAGTGACCCACAGTACAAAAAGCTCCTATAGGACTCCTTCTTCAGCTTGACGGCATCCCTCACCGCCGGTGTCCACCAACAGGTTAGGGGATTGCCGCCAAGACAGGCACCGACCACCTTACGGCCACTGATCTGGTCAGCCGCCTCAACAACAGAGGCACGGAACATGGCCCATTCAGACTCAATGTCCCCCACCTCCCTCGGGACATGGTCGAAGTTCTGCTGGAGGTGGGAGTTGAAGCTACTTCTGACAGGGGACTCTGCCAGACATTCCCAGCAGACCCTCACAACATGTTTGGGCCTACCAGGCCTGACTGGCATCCTCCCCCACCATCAAAGCCAACTCACCACCAGGTGGTAATCAGTTGACAGCTTCGCCCCTCTCTTCCACCAAGAGTCCAAGACACAACCACAAAGTCGATCATCGAACTGAGGCCTAGGGTGTCCTGGTGCCAAGTGCACATATGAGCACCACTATGCTTGAACATGGTGTTCATTATGGACAATCCGTGACGAGCACAGAAGTCGAATAACAAAACACCGCTCGGGTTCAGATCGGGGGGGCCATTCCTCCCAATCATGCCCTTCCAGGTCTCACTGTCATTGCCTACGTGAACATAGAATTCTCCAAGCAGTACAAGGGAGACCCCAGAAGGTATGCATTCTAGCACCACCTCCAGGGACTCCAAAAAGGGTGGGTACTCCAAACTGCTGTTCGGCACATACGCACAAACAACAGTTAGGACCCGTCCCCCCACCCGAAGGCGGAGGGAAGCTACCCTCTCGTCCACCGGGGTAAACCCCAATGTGCTGGCTCCAAGTTGAGGGGCAATAAGTATGCCCACACCCGCTCGGAGCCTCTCACCGGGGGCAACTCCAGAGTGGTAGAGAGTCCAGCCCCTCTGAAGGAGATTGGTTCCAGAGTCCAAGCTGGAACCTCTCGACCTCGCGCACTAGCTCAGGCTCCTTCCCCTTCAGAGAGTAGTGAAATTTCACAAAAAGTAAATTTTTTCCCCTAAAAGCGATCTGGATACTCTGTTTTACAATATGAGTGAATCTCAAGACACATATGAATATTTAAGAGCATTTTTTGCTTGAAAATGGTCATTTTTGGTTAAGATTTAAGACTTTCATTTTCACATTTGGAATAGTACCTTGAAGACTATTGTTTAATGATCAAGAAGAACAGGCATGATATATTTTTTATTTATTTAAAAAATTCTTTGTCAAAGAACACAATTTCCTGTGGCAAAATATACTGGAACAAATGTTAAGTTGAAAAATACCAAACGTATCCTTGTAACGAAGAGGGTTTGCTTCACACTCCCATCTGGCTTCTGGAAGCCCTGAACCTGACACCATCACATTTTGGTGGCAGCGGTGGGATGAGCTGGCAGTGGGGACAGAAGAGGTGACTGAGCAGCAAGCGGGACTGGTGCTAGATGTTTTTAAAGAACCCATGGACCCAAGCCGGAGGAGGACATTTTTAAAGGACAGAGCTTTTTTAATGGACATTTATTTATTGATTGTTTTTATTTGTCATTTAAAAGTTCTTATTCTTTTATGTCCTGTTTTAAAGGCTTGGGTTGGTTTTATTGTGGGATCTGTTTTAGTGCTTTTATTTGTTTTAGTGCAGTGTAGTTGTAGTGTGGCCATCCTGTGGACCTGGGCCGCCAGTTACACAGGGTTGGCAGTGGCATGGAGCCTACCCGTGCAGCTGGTGGCTTATGGGGGGTGGAATGTGGTATAGCGGGTCCACGGCTCATGTTAAAAGGGCCACGGTTAAAATAAATAATCGAGGGGGCGTGGTGGTGTGTGGCCGAAGCGGTTCCTGAGAAGTTCGTGATGTGGGTGTTTCTCACCTAATTGCACAGCTGAGAAATGGTCCGCATCTGTAATTGTTCCCAGGAGCTGCTGATTGCCACAGATGCCATGCCCTCTTGATAAATAGAAGTGTGAGGTGGCTAAGAGAGAAAGAAGGAAGAAGAAAAAAGGAAAGACAGAGAAAAACTGAGGTTGCCGGAAGAAAGGCAGGAAGCAGCGCAGAGAAAGCAGTTGTGAGAGAGCGAGCGAAGGCTCGCAGGCAGGCAGCTGGACAGTGAGCCCTAGCAGGGGTGTCTGGCCGACACTACAGTGGCTTGCAAAAGTATTCGGCCCCCTTGAACTTTTCCACATTTTGTCACATTACAGCCACAAACATGAATCATTTTTATTGGAATTCCACGTGAAAGACCAATACAAAGTGGTGTACACGTGAGAAGTGGAACGAAAATCATACATGATTCCAAACATTTTTTACAAATAACTGCAAAGTGGGGTGTGCGTAATTATTCAGCCCCCTGAGTCAATACTTTGTAGACCCACCTTTTGCTGCAATTACAGCTGCCAGTCTTTTAGGGTATGTCTCTACCAGCTTTGCACATCTAGAGACTGAAATCCTTGCCCATTCTTCTTTGCAAAACAGCTCCAGCTCAGTCAGATTAGATGGACAGCGTTTGTTAACAGCAGTTTTCAGATCTTGCCACAGATTCTCGATTGGATTTAGATCTGGACTTTGACTGGGCCATTCTAACACATGGATATGTTTTGTTTTAAACCATTCCATTGTTGCCCTGGCTTTATGTTTAGGGTCATTGTCCTGCTGGAAGGTGAACCTCCGCCCCAGTCTCAAGTCTTTTGCAGACTCCAAGAGGTTTTCTTCCAAGATTGCCCTGTATTTGGCTCCATCCATCTTCCCATCAACTCTGACCACCTACCCTGTCCCTGCTGAAGAGAAGCACCCCCAGAGCATGATGCTGCTACCACCATATTTGACAGTGGGGATGGTGTGTTCAGAGTGATGTGCAGTGTTAGTTTTCCGCCACACATAGCGTTTTGCATTTTGGCCAAAAAGTTCCATTTTGGTCTCATCTGACCAGAGCACCTTCTTCCACATGTTTGCTGTGTCCCCCACATGGCTTGTGGCAAACTTCAAACGGGACTTCTTATGGTTTTCTGTTAACAATGGCTTTCTTCTTGCCACTCTTCCATAAAGGCCAACTTTGTGCAGTGCACGACTAATAGTTGTCCTATGGACAGATTCCCCCACCTGAGCTGTAGATCTCTGCAGCTCGTCCAGAGTCACCATGGGCCTCTTGGCTGCATTTCTGATCAGCGCTCTCCTTGTTCGGCCTGTGAGTTTAGGTGGACGGCCTTGTCTTGGTAGGTTTACAGTTGTGCCATACTCCTTCCATTTCTGAATGATCGCTTGAACAGTGCTCCGTGGGATGTTCAAGGCTTTGGAAATCTTTTTGTAGCCTAAGCCTGCTTTAAATTTCTCAATAACTTTATCCCTGACCTGTCTGGTGTGTTCTTTGGACTTCATGGTGTTGTTGCTCCCAATATTCTCTTAGACAACCTCTGAGGCCGTCAAAGAGCAGCTGTATTTGTACTGACATTAGATTACACACAGGTGCACTCTATTTAGTCATTAGCACTCATCAGGCAATGTCTATGGGCAGCTGACTGCACTCAGACCAAAGGGGGCTGAATAATTACGCACACCCCACTTTGCAGTTATTTATTTGTAAAAAATGTTTGGAATCATGCATGATTTACGTTCCACTTCTCAAGTGTACACCACTTTGTATTGGTCTTTCACGTGGAATTCCAATGAAATTGATTCATGTTTGTGGCTGTAATGTGACAAAATGTGGAAAAGTTCAAGGGGGCCGAATACTTTTGCAAGCCACTGTAGTGGGGCAGAAGGAAGCGGTCGCTCCAGTTGTGTGATCAAGGAGCTGGAGTGACCGGAGAAGGAGGACAGGTGGCCTCGTAAGGCTGAGATGGCAGCGGGAGTCATGGAGTCTTGGGAAGGTGAGCCTTAGCGTGAGCGACCTGGCCATTAAGGAACCCAAGTCTTGGTCTGGTAAAGTAGCCATACGGAGCCAGGGTATGGAAGGCAACCAGACAGTAGTGAGGTCAGCTGCAGGAAGTGTGACTCTCATGTTGAGAAGCCCATATGGGAGAAGCAGGGGAGCCGCCAGGTAAAGAAGACACTGGGCTGTGTTGTTTTTAAAGGAGTCTGCTTCCAGCATTGTTTTAACCAGGTTTTAAAGGATTGTTTTTTTAACCTCCACAATTTTCACCTCTGTTTTAATGGATTATTTATTTAATGACTTTGAATGCACTGCACTTATTTAATTTGGACTTTGTTTTATTGGTTATTTTTAATAAAAGCAGTTGGCACCTTTTTGTACCATCCCCTTGCTCTATTTGTTGTGCCTCACTGCCATGCTCATTGGTAACATTAAAGACGGTGTCGGGTTCAGGGCTCCCCGGAAGCGAGATTGGGAGCATGCAACGAACCCACATCGTTACAGTACTTTTAAAAATTGATTTAATTGAAGTCTTTCACAGACAGTAACACTTTTTGTGTCCATATTTACAAATTTTCAAAAACAAAAGTCTTAAAATGTTTATTTTATATTTCTTTCAGGGATTCGGAGGTATCAAGGTTTGCAGAGGCTTTGAGCAACTCTGTTGTTAAAAGTAGTCGGCTGGCTGCAATTGGAGATCATCTGCGCAAGAGGTTAAAGCAAGAGGAAGAGGAGGCCGTCTTTTAGCTAAACTGTCAACCTGTGAAATCAAGGATACAGAGCAGCTGTACAAAGCTCATGCTGTGAAATGGGCTTACCCAAATCACATTTTAATGAACATTTAGCACCTCATCCCAGCAGCATTGCACTCATTTTGTTTAACAGTTATGAAAGCAAACTTTCTTCATGAATGGTATCATCAATATTTTAAAACATAACTCAATATTTTTTACTTGAAATAAAAGTGAAAAAATATGTAGTCTTTACTGAAAGAATATGCAAATTATCATGAAAAATCTTGCAAAATGTGATTACAGTGATTTTTAAAGTATTTTACTGTTTTTATTTAGTCTTTACTACACCGGCAAAATGACTGTCATCATCTCTTCATGTTGCTTGAACTTGTGATTCAGAACTGGCCCTGATGCTTTCTGTGTTGATTTCCTCCTGGGGCTTTTATTTTTAATGACATTTTCCGGCTTTGTGTTTTATGCATGCACTCTGCCGTGGAATAAGAAAACCTGTTTATGGTAAGTGCCTAAATGTGTCTATTTAGAGCTTGTTTTTCAAATTATCATTTGCAAGGTACTGTTTGCAGTGAAACAAAAAGAAAATAAAAAGAAGGTTAAGGCTGTGGGAATGTGCATTTGCTGTACAACAGTGTCACGAGTACAGTGATGAGAATTTTTATAAATCATAGACATATTATTGTGTTGAAGATGGTAACATGAGCTTTTAAACAGAATTAAAATACTGTGTGGGTCAGCCTGACCAGATGTGGTGTCACTTACAGTATCTGATGATACAACTTACTTTCTCTTCCCTTGCCCTTAAAATCTGTTTACTTTCTTTCTTAACTTATGCTTTGCTTGAGCAGATCACTTGTTCCTGCCAACTCCAGGCTCACATGTTTTATACATGACAGTAACTCCCCACTTAAGTAGTTGTGTTTTTCTTGTTTGAGAAATGCATCTCCTGAACATTATATTATTTTCAGTGGCAACATTTACTATCTCGACCAGCTCTGTGAGAATACCTTTTCTGTGTCCTGAAATCTGTTATTTGCTCTGTTGTATGATTTTAACCCCCAAACAGAAACCAGTGCTCTTGGTTCAGGTTACACTGCAGTGGCACGCTACCTCATAACAACAACACTACTGCTGTTTATGCAGATTTCTTCTAATGGGTAAGCAGAAGAATGCACTTCTTAACTTAAGTCATTCACATTTTCTCACACTGCATTTTTTTTTCCAAAAGTTGTATCTTTGCAATACAGAAATAAGGAAAAATCTCTGAAAGGGCTAAAGAAATATGATAGAATTAAATGTTGAGATTGAAATAATTAGTTTAAATATTTCAGGTAAGTGCCCTTAAATTTTGTTTTTCTTGGATTAAAAATAATTTATCTTGACAGTAGTGTTGATTTTAAGGTAAACTTTGTTCAGGTTCTTAGAATTGTACAAAATAGCACTGCCTGTATGTACATTCTTTCTATGTGAAAACCCCTAGGCTAATGATTGCTCAAGTTGTTAAATGTTCTGAGAGGTAGGAGCAGCCAAAATAATCTTTTTTTTTTTTTTTTGAGGTTAACCAAAGTGAGCTAAAGTGTAAAAATATTTTGATTGTATTTTTTTCTTCACTGCTTTTTTAACAAGTTACTGTAATTTTCATATATGTTATGAATCTTAAGCTTAAGCAGACTAAAGTTCAACACTTCTTTATGGTGACCACTATATCATTTTTATTCTGACAGGAAGCAGGTAGTGAAGCTGAAAGATAGTACCTCTAAGCCATTCCCCAATTTTATTTGTTGCTCACAAACAGCTTTCACTTGCACATACTGTATTAAAAAAAGTCATTTTTTCAAGGTGTAGTATCTATGGGGCTGTCCCACTCTTGCCGGCCATCTGACTGCTGTTGCACCTATCTTTCACCTTTTTCTTTTTGGTTGGAAAGCCCACAATATGATTCAACACATTTTTTTTAGGCTGAGCTGGCTTGGGGCACTTATCCAATTTGTCCTAGCTAGCAAATACTATTCTTAGTTATGGCTGTATTAATGATCCATGTATCCTTGTTCCAGTCCAGATTCTATTTGATTTATAGTTATAACATTCATGAGAATTAATTATAGATTGTCCTTTGTGTTGCCTCTGCCTTTAGATGGATTTGCCTTGAATAACTTTAACTGGAGCACATATCTCCAGACTAAGATGCACCATTGGCAGAGTCCAGTCCCCATACTGAATGGTCTTAATTGCAAGTATGCAAATGTAAATCTCACACCACAAATATTGCGAACCAAGTGGCATGCAGCAATATTGTAGTTTTGATACCAAGTGGTACGTGGTCAATGTTTTCACCCACTTAAACGTGTTCCATTATTTCACAGATGATTGTGATTTGGTTGGGATTAGAATAAGCATTTCCAAATCTGCAGCCATGGTTGTGCCCCAGAAAACAATGGCTTATGTCCTACAATTAAAGTGAGAGCAGCTGTAGCAAGTGGAGGAGTTCAAGTACCCTGAGGACTTGAGTAGAGGTGATTATAAGCTGAGCAGCAAATCAGTATTTTATAAACATTGTTCCACACTATGGTGTTGAATCAGCAGCTGAGTCTATGGACTGTTTTGCCAATACACCATTTGTTCTATATCTCCATCCCCAGCTATAGTAAAGAGTTGTTGGTAATGACTGAATAAGAATAACCAAAACATGGTTGCTTACACAGGATTTCTGAATTCATTCTCCGTGAAAGGGTGAGGGGTTTTGCGGTATGGGCAGAACCTCTGTGTAGAGTTGCTGTTTCTCAAGACTGAGAGGGATCTCTACATAATGGTTTGGGCATATGGATAAGATGCCCCCAAGCGTATTTCACGGGAGGTTTAGTAGATATGACCTATTGAGAGAAGACCAAGTGAGCAGACCCAGGACATGATGAATTTTTTTTAAATCTTTTGATTTTTATGGTATTGTCTGGGTATTCCCCAAGAAGGGCTGGAGGAAGTTGTTGGATATAAGGCAGACTGGTGAGCCCACCTCAGTATGTTGCTGTTGCAAACCTATCCAAGAAAAGTGCAATAAATGTTGATGATGAAGATGATCAGAACTAGTCAACATGTGTAGCCTGAATAATCTAAAAATAAATGTAGGAACCACAAAAGAAATAACAGTGTACTTTATAGGTATATAGATTCATTATTGTCACATGTACGAAGTTCAGTGATATGTTTATGCTTTTAAAATGGGTATGTTGTAACAGTAGTGTAGAATTTCATATTTTTGCTACCACCACTTGCAACACACTACCATGTCAAGTGGATGCATCCATTCTAGTTAAAAAGCAAGAACTTTGCAGTGTTGCAGGTTTAATTGTTGAAACTGTTTTGACTACCTTCTTCGTTGTAATACACAGCAAAAAAAAGTGTGTACTGCTTCTAAAGTCTTCAGATGTGATCCTCCTTATTATGCATTTATTCAGGCCGAAATGTAAAGCTATTAAAATGTTATTGAACTAACCGTAAGCTTCTTGTGTTCAGTCCCTTTTTTTTGGTAGACAGCTAAGGTCTGTCAACACTATGACTACTAGTACTTAACCAGAAACTGTGAGGAATTAAACATCTTCCCCTTACTGTCTTTTGCACCAACTTATATGCAAAATATGTATGTGTGTATATATATATATATATATGTGTGTGTGTATCTGTCATTCATATAATTAATTATTCAGACCCTTAATTCAGTACTTTGTAGGAGTCTCTTTGACAGACTTGGTAAATCTCTTCAAGCTTTTCACACCTGAATTTGAACAGTTTATCCCATTCTTCCAGGCAGATTTATTGGCCAAGTATGTATGCATGCAAGGAATTTGACTCAGGCTTTTTTTGGGTGACTCTGCAAGTATAGTTATGTCACAGACATACACACAATTGATAAGTACACACCTGAGATAAATACAAGACAAAGAATGTAAACATACACATACAAAGCGCAAGATATGTAAAATAAGTACTGAATAAAGCATTAGCTATATGTAAGAATATTGCAAGATATTGTTGCAGGGTTTGGGGGTGCCCAGATTGAGAAAAGACAGCAGAATTAACCATTTGTGATCTTGATGGCCTGTGGAAAGAAGCTGTTCTTGTACTCGCCTTTTCTAGTGTAGTTTAGTCTATAAAGTTTGGCAGATGAAAGTTCAAAAAGTTTTTGGTCTGGATGTGAGAGATCAGTAATGATTTTCCCTGCCTGTTTCAAAACACTGGAATAGTATAGGTCCTGTAAAGTGGGATGACTGGTGAAGGTGATCTTTTCTGTAGATCTGACTTTTCATTATTGCATGTTTTTGTCATGTTTTGTGCATCATGTGTGACGGGTGTGGCCACACACTGTACATGCTCCCCTTCCCTTGTCCTGTTTTGTTGCTGATCCAAACTAAACTGTAATGGATACGCTTAGAACAGACTCAATGGTTGCTGTGCACAACTGAATCAGCAGCTCCTGTGGTAGATTGAACTCGTCTTCATCAGCTGTCACAGGAAGTACATCTGCTACTGTGCCTTTTTATGATGGAATCTGTGTTGCTCTTCCGTGTTCTATGGAGTTAAAACCTGAGTGTTGGCTGGACGTCTCAAGGACAGTCAGTGACTTGTCCCGATCCAACTCCAACATTGTTTTGACTCTATGCTTCAAATCATTGTTGTACTGAAAGGTGAGCCATCACCCTAGTCTGAGCTCAAGCACATTCTGGAGCAGATTTTATTGAAGGAACTTTCTGTTTGGTTGCCTTCATACTTCCTCAATTCTGACCTGTCCCTGCCACTGAGAAGCCCCAAACCTCCATAGTATGGTGCTGCCACCACCATACTTCATTGTAGAGATGGTATTAGGCAGGTGATGAGTAGTGCCTGGTCTGCGCCAGACAAAGTGTTTAGAGTTCTGCCGAAAGAGTTCCGTTTTTTTCTCAGTAGACCAGAGAATCTTTTTCCTTATGCTCTCAGAGTCCTTTAAATGCTACAGTTAAAGTAAAAAGTATGTGAACCCTTTGGAATTATCTGGTTTACTGCATGAATTGGTCATAAAAAGTGATCTGATCTTCATCTAAGTCACAGGTACTGATATACTCAATGAGCTTAAGCCAGTGACACACAAAAAAGTCTACTCTTTCATGTCTTTATTTTACAAATGCATTCATCATTCACAGTGGTAGTGGAAAAAGTAAGTGAACCTTGGGATTTAATAACTGGTTGACCCTCCTTTGGCAGTAATGACCTCAACCAGGCACTTCCTGTAATTGCAGATCAGATCTGGACATCGTGCTGGGGGGATTTGAGCCCATTCTTCCCTGCAGAACTGCCTTAACTCTTCCATATTCTTTGTTTGTCTTCTGTGTATGGCTCTCTTCAAGTCATTCCACAGCATCTCAATAGGATTGAGATCTGAGCTCTGACTAGGCCACTCCGAAAGACGGAGGTTGTTCTTCTGAAGCCATTGTGCTGTGGATTTGATGCAATGTTTGGGGTCATTGTCCTGTTGCATCACCCAGCCTCTTCCGAGCTTAAGTTGATGGACAGACACCCTCACATTATCCTGGAGAATTTGTTGATAAACTTGTGAATTCATTTTCACCTCAATGATGGCAAGCTGTCCAGACCCTGATGCAGCAAAGCAGGCCCAAATCATGATGTTCCCTCCACCATACTTTACTGTAGGGATGATCTTTTGATGTTGATATGCAGAGCCCTTTTTATGCCAAATGAAGTTCTGCTTGTTTCTCCCAAGTAGTTCAATTTTGGTTTCATCACTCCACAAAAGATTCTCCTAGTACCATTGTGGAGTGTCCAAGTGCTCTTTCGCAAACTTCAGGCATTCAGCAATGTTCTTTTTTGATAGCAGTGGCTTCCTTCTTGGTGTCCTGCCATGGACTCCTTTCTTGTTCAATGTTTTTTGTACAGTTGACTCATGAACAGAGATGTTAGCCAGTTCTAATGACCTTCAAGTCCTTTGCTGTGACTCTAGGGTTTTTCTTTACCTCATTGCTGACTTTGCGTTGTGCTCTTGAGGTCATCTTGGCAGGGCGCCCACTTCTAGACAGAGTAGCCAAAATACCAAATTGTCTCCGTTTATAGACAACTTGCCTAACAGTAGACTGATGAATATCTAAAATCTTTGAGATGACTTTGTAACCCTTACCAGCCTTATGTAGATTAACAATTCTTGATCGTAGCTCTTCAGACAGCTCTTTTGTGCGAGGCATGATTCCCATCTGGATATGCTTCTTGTCAAAAGCTCAAACTTTATAGTGGTTTTTATCAATCAAAGTAATTCTAGGCCACACCTATGAACTCGTTTCATTAAATGGACGCCAGGTGTGCTAAATTCTGACTGCAACAAGCTTTTTAAAAAGTCATTAGCTTTGGGTTCACTTACTTTTTCCAACCTTCAGTTTCACAGTTTGAATGATTTATTCAATATGGTCAAAAATTCTCTGATAATCTGTTATAGGAGACTGTTTGTTTATTATTGTGACTGACATGAAAATACGACCATGTTTTATATGGGAATTAGACATAAATATAGATAATTCCTAGGGGTTCACATACTTTTTGCTTTGACTGTATTTGGTAAATTTCAAGCAGCTTGTCATATGTATTCAACTTAAAAGTGGCTAATGTCTAGCCAGTCGTACCATACATGCCTGATTGATGGAGTGCTGCCAAGGTGGTTGGCGTTCTAACGGGTCCCTGCATGTCAGCAGAAGACTTTTGAAGCTCTGCTAGAGTGACCATTGGTCACCTCCCTGACCAAGGGCCTTCTTGCCTGGTTTCTTAGTTTGGCAGGGTGGTTAACTCTAGAAAGATTCCTGGTGGTGTTAAATGTCCTCAGTTTCACAATTATTGAGGCACTGTGCTCCTGAAAATGCTGAAAACTTTAGAAATTGTTTGATACCCCTGCCCTAATTCTTGCCTCGCCACAATTTGACCATAGGGTCCACAGAGAGTTCCTTGGACTTTATGGATTGGATTGTGTCCTGATATGCAGTGTGAATTGTAGAAACAAATATACACAGGTGTGTGCCTTTCTATACTCTGTTAAATAAATTCATTTTGCCACAGTTAGACTCCAAATAAGTTCTAGACACAAGGATAATTGTAGCAAGTAGGATGCACCTGATCACAATCTGGAGTACAATTTAAAATTAAATCGAAAACACAATAAAGTGTGCAGAATGTGAAGGTTTTGGAATACTTGTGTACATAAATATTGTGTCCTGTAGTGGGCATAGCAGAGCCCCAGACACAGCCAGACTGATTGTCAAATTAACTTTTTATTTTACAAAGTATTGGTGTCTTTTCACTGTTCACAAGTACCATTCTTCTTTCTTTTATTTTCTCCAAATCTCTCTGCTACCAATTGTGACTTCCAGGGGTGAGGCAGATGACTCTTTTTAACTTGAACCTGGGAGCACTCCTGGTATGCCAAAACTGTAGTGAGGAAGTACTTCCAAGTCAGGCAACACCCCAATCTGATAGGTGAGACTCCTCCCAACAGCAGCTCTCAAGGACCCCCCACCATTCTGTCCTGTAGAAGTTTCAGCCATGCAGGTGTCCAAACAAAAGGAATGCTCGCACCCAGCTCCTGAAACTGCTGAAAACTATAGAAATCATTTGATACCCTTGCCATAATCCATACCTCACTATAATTTGATCATAGAGGTTTACAGAAGGTTAGCACACTACCCCGAGAGATAGTCACCCCCTGTCCTTCCATAATATTATCCCAACTGGGAAATGGATCTACAATCACTCCAATTGGGATGCCCATCCATCAATGTTCTCTGCCCGTTATATAGTGAAATAAATGTGAGAAGCAAACAGATTAAAGTTTGGGGAACCATTCCCGTGTACTGTTCTACCAAAATAATTCAGTATTTACTGAAATAACGGTCAGGTTCATGAAAGAAATAATTGACCAATGAGTCCGTACAAACAGAGGAATTTATATGATTTTAAATGGAAGTAGGCGGAAGGAAGGGTTTACATAGTGAGAAGGTGATGTCATTGGAGCTGGATGGGTGAAAACACAAGTTTCTTCATGAGACAGAGCAATGTTTTCTGGTGTGGAAATCAAGGTGCGGGAGATTTTTCTTCCTTTTTTCTAGTGAAGAAAAGAGAAAAGCATTGATACACTGTCTTAAACCCCACTCTAGTGTGTTTTCGCACTCTGTCAGGCTCTTTGGCTGCCCCTTAATCGCACGTGTGTGACTATATATATATATATATATATATATATATATATATAGACAGAGAGAGAGAGAGCTAGTACAAAATTATATTTGCAAGTTTAATCAAACTTCTTGTCAAAGCAAACAACATTCTTATGACAGTTAAGTGTTTACATTTACTCACAAAATTCCCAGAGAGCTCAATGCATTTATTGTGCTGATAAAATGGACTGTAAAACCTTCATAAAAAAAAAAAAAACTCAACAGAAGAGTTTGACAAATACAAGTTTGCATCATTTGTTCAACATTTGCAATTTGGAAAGTTAATGATGCTCCTTTTGAGTATTTAACCTGAAAACTCAAAACATACAACAAAATGTTTCCCCTTCTGCTGCATCAAAATCAGTCTCCAGGTAGTAGTTAGAAAAATCTTTTCTTTAATATATTTAGTCTAGGTATCATTCATGAGGCTAGGCACCTCCTCGGCTATCCTTGCTTGCTCTTGCAGATCTTAAAGGCCCTTAACCTATATATTATTATTCTACCCTACTTGCAGGACTGCTTTTAAATCATGCAATCTCTATCTTTCAGCAGGACAGCTTGTTCCCACCTTGACTACAGCCTGTGTTGTATATTCTCTTGCAGATTGACATTTGGTGAAGTACAGCTGACCTCTGTAATTCTTCACTACCACAATGTTTTTGGCGCATGGCAGTTTATAAAAGCAATGAAGGTAGCTTTTGCCTTGGTTAAACTGACATGGCTTAATTATTTAATTAATTACACATTATTATTTTCAGTATTTTAATATTTTCACATTTTTTTTCATTGCTGTGCTTTAATTATTTCAATTTTTTGTATGTATATTTCACAAAATATACAGTTATACATAAATATGGTAAAATAAAAATACAATTAGGTGAAAACTATTACTTTGATATTAGCAGCAATAACTGTCATTGTGTAAAAGGTCATTTATTCTGCTTTTTTTTTTCTTCTTTCTATTTATATTTTACCTTAACCATTATTATTTATCACAGATAGCAAATATGTTACTGTCACTAAGAATATTCATTTTTGTCTAAATCTAGAGGTGCAGAACAGCAGTATTATATTTATATTCAGTAAATATAAAGACTCTTTAAAAGTGGAGTCATTGTTCCAGCATTAAATAAGGACAGGTGAGAGAGAGTTGGCAATTGAGGAGATGAAGAGGAAGACAAAGGTAGAAGGTGACGAAGATCTACAAGAAAGCTAGGCAAAATCATGAAAAGTCATTTGTGAGAGTGCAGGAAACTAAGAGTTGGAGGGTTGCAAGCGACCTACAGAATAAGGAAGCAAACGGAAATGTCTCAAAGACCTCCAGGGCAAATTTAAGACATTATGCAATAGGTATAAATTACTTTAAATTTCTGATGGAAACATTATGATTGATAGTAATGGGATTAAGGATAGCTGTAAGAAGTACATGACAAATTTGATGAATGAGGAGAACAAATGGGATTATAATGTTTATTGTGAGAAATTAGGACTTAGCTGTACGTTTTCAATAGAGGTTTCAAATCACTGTAAAAGGTGTAAAGCAACAGGCCAAACTGGAGTGGTGTTAGAAATCTTAAAGGCAGTGGAAAACATACAACTTGAACAGTTAAGATCAGTGTCACACAGCAAACTTCATATTGGGTAGTTCACCTTGAGTACTTCCAGAGTTCACATGCCCTTTTTAAACCAATACAGATGTCTTTGTACAAGGGTTTTTTTTCTGAATCCACACAAGCTGGTCTTTTAAAGTGCAAGTCATCATGTAGTGTTTTTTCCTCTTTAATACTTGTATCTTTTGGGGCGTGTTTTCATTTTGTACATGAAAAGCTTATAAATTACTGTTACTTTCGTCCCCTGACAGCATGATGTTTTCTTGTGTGTGTCTCTCTCCCTCTCTCTCTCTCTCATGTCTCCAAAATATTCTGTCCCTCAAATCTCCATTGCTCACTCTGGCTCATATTAAACGCTGTGTTCCGGGCATATCTCCTATGCTCTCCCTCTCTTGTATCAAATATAGTCCTCAAGTTCTCTCAAATTCTTTTCTTTTATCCAGTGCCTTTTAATGAGGTAATTTTGTGGAAAAGAACTGGTAAGCATTGCATCAGATGAAATTGGATAATAATTTGGCATTGGTCCTGCTACTTGTCAGTGAAGCCTACACTTCTACCATTACAGTAATCCCTCGCTATATTGCGCTTCGACTTTTGCGGCTTCACTCTATCGCGGATTTTATATGTAAGCATATCTAAATATATAAAGCAGATTTTTCGCTGCTTTGCGGGTTTCTTCAGACAATGGGTCTTTTTACTTCTGGTACATGCGTCCTCTGTTGGCTTACCCAGGTGATTTCATACAAGGAACACTATTGGCGGATGGCTGAGAAGTTACCCAATCAGAGCACGCAGTTAAGTTCCTGTGTGCTGATTGGCTCAGCGACAGAGTGCCAAATTCGATTCCGGTGCGTTAACCAGGAGGTCTTGTCTCGCTCATTCAGCATCAACATGTTTCTCTGTGTAAAGAGTTAACTATTGTGCTCTTTTGTGTTTATATTTGTGCATAGTCAAGCCCTTCGTTATGGCTCCAAAACAATCTGCTCTTGCTACTGCTTCAGGAGCCGTGCCCAAGTGCCAACGGAAGATGCTAACGATTGCCGAAAAGGTAAATGTTTTGAATATGCTGAAGGAAGGGAACAGCTACACCGCTGCAGGATGCCATTACAGCATCAATGAGTCCACGATTCTTTTTATTTAAAAAGGAGGAAAAGAATATAAGATCTACGGCCACAGTGTCCTTTAACCAGGGCGCGAAACGAGTTGTAAGTGGATGTAATAAGGCTGTAGTCCGGATGGAATCTGCTTTAGGGATTTGGATTGAAGACTGCCGGAAGAAGAACAAAAGTGGTGCTGCACAATCGCCTGAAGAAGCTCCTTTAAAAGAGCTGTGACGCTCTCCTTTGTTGTGCAGTAAAATTAAACTCATCGTTATCGGACAAGTCGTCGTGTCATTGTTGGTGAGCAACCATAATTAATTTTCTACATACAGTACTTATTACATGTAAATACGTTTAGTGTCACTGTATACACATTTTACTGTATACAATTTTTCTTGCATTGTACGTATTTATTGGTGGTGGCCTGTCTGTCGCAATGGCTGTAACATATGTGATATCGGAGACGCTCGATATCTTTAAAATAATATTTAGGTTTTACTGTATATAAACAGTGTGTTTACATACATAATTTCAACGAATCTTACCTAATATCTAAGAGAATACAAAGGGTTTATGCTGTATAACTGTGCGGGAAATGTTGTTCAAAATGTTGTTCAAAACGAACAATGCTGATGATGATGTGAACTGGTCATCAGACGTTGACATGGGCAGTGAAACTGACAACTGTTTTGTAGATTCAGACCTGCTATGTTCTAGTGATGTTCAGATTTGGAGTCAACTTCATGCTACTGCAAAGAATTCCTGCACCACCTCGTGGCCATTTAGGGGTAACTGTGGTCTAAAAATGTCTGATGATCGTGATTATCTGAAATATTTACGATTTTCAATGATAGTCTGGTGGGGAAAACAGTTGCTGAAACAAACAACTATGGTGAGTAGTGTCTGAAAACTCACAATAAACCATTTATTTGTCATAGTCCCTGGGAGCCTGTCACTGCAGATGACATGTTGGTTATTTTCAACCCCCTGATACTGCAGGGTATGGTGGGTAACCTAGTCCAGACATGGTACTGGTCCACAAGCTGGTTGTGTCAGACACCAAAGTTATGAGTGACTGTTGTTTTTCATTCAGTATGAAATACCTGTGTTTCACTAATAAGGATAACTATGGAGAAGCCAATCGTTCAGCACCCAGCCCCTCTTTTTGGGTTCCAGTGTGGTACTGATTCTCTTATTTGAGACCTCAGATTAAAATGTTTAAGAGTCCCTGCTTTATGTGAGTGAGACATGACAGATGAAAGCAGAACAAGAAGCTATATTGGTAAGAACAGTCCTATGAATGATCAGGTGGATGAGTGGAATGTCACTTAGTGAGAAGTTAAAAGACTGGGTGGAGGCAATAGGTGTTGAACTGATGAGATACAGACTGAGGTGGGTTGGGCATTTGGAACCAAAGGCACTGGATGATTGGATGAAGAAGTGCACCAAGGTTGAGGAAGAGGAAGGAATGAGACCTTGGGGTCAAAGAAAGATGTGTCTGTAAGTGGTGTTGAACTTTATGAAAATAATGTGTCTTATCCCAAAGAATACTGATTTGGTGCAACCTGAACACTTGGGCAGAGAATATCCACCAACTGCAGCAAGAGCTGCAAACGCTGGCAAGACAGTTCAAGGCAGCTAATGAGGAGGATAAACTACCTCTTGCTGAGCTTTGCATATCATCAGGAAGAAACTTATAGCCTTACATAGAGCGTAATGGCACAGGAAACGGAGGATAGAGAGCCAGGAAGCAAATGGCATTCTTAGCAGACCCCCTTGACTTCACAAAGCTGCTGTTAGGGCAGAAACTCAGAGGTTAACTTACTTGCACAACACCCTGAGCAACCCAGACAGAGAACAAGAGCTGGGATCTCAGAGAGCCTTTTTTGGACATGCCAGCCCAATGGTGGAGTTCAAAATTAAAGAACTTGCGTAAAAATGAAGTCCAAGAAGTGGTTACAGCAGCCAGAGCCAGCTCTGCTCCAGGACCCAGTGGTGTACCTTGTAATGTGTACAAATGCTTCGTAGAGCTCTTCAGAATCCTTTGGGAGAAACTGTGAGTTATTTGGCAAAGGGGGACGGTAGCAGAACAGTGGAGGCAGGGGGAGGGGGTCTGGATACCAAAAGACGAGAATTCAACTAAGCTGGAACAGCTGATGGCAGGTGCATCCTCAAGGGCCTGGAGAAGCTCATCTCCCGGACAAGAATGAGCTTCAAATCAGCAAAATCCAGGGCCATGGTACTGAAGAGGAGAAAGGTGATAGAGAAGTTTTGTAGATAACATTGTAATACCATCCATCTCAGAGAAATGAGTTACAAACTTAGGCAAGGTCTTTATCTGTGACTTTAAGGATGCAGTGGCCATCCAAGCAATGATCAAGAAACTTGAGACTTGGCTCAACACGGTAGACAAATCTGGCTTACCTGGCAGGTTCAAGGCTTGGTTATACCAACATGGCATCTTGCCCCATGTCCTCTGGCCTCTGCTGGTGTATGAGGTGACTGTCTCAACTGTGGAGACCCTGGAGAGGAAGATAAGTTGTTACCTCTTTAGGTAGCTGGGTCTGCCACACAGTTTAAGCAGTGCAGCACTGGAGAAGCAATAACCTCCAGCTCCCAGTAAGCAGCCTTGAGGAGAAGTTTAACGTGCCACAAACTGCTCTATCAAGACTCTATGGAACTCTAGAGTGGTATCAGTAAGCATCTTGGTAGGAAGTAGAGAGCTAACAGTCTTTTTTGAAACACAAGGCTCTGGTGGGTGTATTGGCATCAGGGCAGGTGGGTTTGAGAGCGATCCCACATCCTCATTACCACAATGCTCATGGCAAGGACAGATGCCATCCTTTCTTGGAGGAGCTGCAGAAAGGTGTGGAGGAGGAGCAAATCAGCAGGATGGTAGGCATGTAGCAGCAGGGAGTATGGACAAGGTGAGAGGAAGTGCTGGAGAGTAATTTATATTGAGGTGACATCTGGCATGCTGAACCATAATGCATCAAGTTCGTGGTTCAAGCCATGTATGACGTCCTACCTACAGACCAGTTAATCTACACACATGGGTAACAGTGAGTCTCCAGAATGTCCTCTTTGCACCAGACAGGGCTCACTGGAGCATATCCTCAGTATCTGTGCAGTTGCCCTCAGTGAGGGACACTGCCGTGACCAGGAGCTCAAGCTAGCAGCTGAGGCTATCTCTACAGCCATGTCTAACAACAGGGTCATCCACAGCCAGAGGGAAGTGGTGGCTCTGAGGCTAAAGATCTGCGCTGGTATCCCGAAGGTTGCTGGTTCGAATCCCCATCACTGCCAAAAGAGATCCTACTCTGCTGGGCCCTTGAGCAAGACCCTTAACCTTCAATTGCTCCAGGGGCGCTGTACAATGGCTGACCCTGCACTCTAACCCCAAGGGGTATGCAAAAACTAACAAATTCCAAATACAAGAAATTGTATAAGGAGAAATAAAGAACAAAAAAAAATCACCATTGTCAGGGTGGGAGAGCAGCCTCAGCCACAGCCTACAGTAGCAGCGGGCCTGCTCACCTCGGTTTTGGACTGGAAGCTGCGAATAGACTTGTCAGGGAGCACAAGTACCCGGACCATATTATACCAAATTCTTTGAGACCAGATGTGGTGTTAACATCTGTCTTTTCAAAGCAGGTGCCCATAATGGAGCTGACAGTCCCTTGGGAGGACTGCATTGAAGAGGCTAATGAAGGAAAGAGGTCCAAGTACCATGAGCTAGAGGAGCGGCGAGAATGCTCATTGTAAGCCCATTAAGGTGATGTATAGAGGCTTTGCACCCTGCAGCACAGGATCTATGAAAAGAAGAGCCGTAAAGTCCACCATAGAGGCTGCAGAAAGGGCCTCCAGGTGGCTTTGAATCAGGAGGTCCAAATCATGGGCTTCTCACTGCTGGGGCACAAGCCAGGGCCTGATCAACCTTGGCTAGGTCACCTGATCGACAATGTCTGATGTTGCAAGACCCGGAACACCCGAAGACTTGTGGAATCATTGCTGATGATGTGTCCCCAAGCATCCTAGGATGTGTCTTTAAACTCTGGATAACCCTGGAAAATGGCACTTAAAACTGTGATAATAATGTTCATCCAGCTTGTCGGAATATGCCAAATGTGCACGAAGAATAAAATGGAAATCCACAAAGTGGAATCTCTGTGTCTCCTCCAAAGCAGACATAGCTGCTTCTAAAAAGTGCTTCTTTGAGATTAATATTTAAATAATCAAGAAACTTCTATTTTTAAATGATCTTGTTAACAAATAAGAATATTTTATTTAAGTTTAATACTTTAACACTAGAAATCACCTTAATGTATGCTCTGATCTTGCGGCCGGTGGTGATGGGCGTGACTTTAGTCCTAATGCCCCAATGTACATTGCATGGTATTGATGTTTTTTTTTTTTTTCTGGATTCTCTAACAAAAGTCAAAACATTTTAATGCATTAAAATTCAAGTAAGAAAACCATACAGTTTTCAAGTGTTTAGGGTAGGTGAATCCTTTGTACCAGTGCAGTATGTGCTTATTAGGCTTCAAATGCTGTAAACTACCCGAGGCACACAGATCTGAAAATTCAGGTGTGGGAGTTTTTGTACCTGTACTTTGTATCAAAGCAAGTAGTTGAAATAAAAGATCAAGAGCCAGCATGTTTATTCAGCACATGGCTATAAAAATCAGCTGGCTGGTTTGTGTTTTATAACCAATGACTCATAAATTACCAGAAAACTGGCAAAATTAGAACTACAATCAGAAGCATAATTGTGGAATAAATAGTAGCATATGCCGTTGCTAAAATTTAATTACACAAGAGTTGTCTTTATTGTATTATATGCAGAATAATGGAGTTACTCCCTGGGATGATTTACTTCAGAGAGCTGTTGCATTTGAGTCAAGGCTGAAGGTGCATTATTTTAGTGCAGCATATTCTGGGATAGATTTTTATCAATTGGTCAGATGCTGCAATGTTACCAAGTCTTGCCCTCCATTGGTGCTTGGGGTCACTGCCATTTTAATTCTAATATCCATTCTGACTTGTAGCGAAGCCTCAGAGTAAATATGAGACTTTAATATAACCAGTAGCAGACTCAGCTGTGGCCTTGCAATATGCTACAAAAATTATAGACACTACTGTAGAATGTGCCATAGTTTACTGAAGAATAAGAAGGCAGCAGCTGGCCACCAGTTGGCCTAGGAACCACTGAATTTTTAGGCCAGACGTATGTTATTTCTGGGGGTAGCAAAAGCTGGAAATTTGGATTTTTGTACTCTGTTATGTGCTGGCTTTAATTTATTTATTGGTATCATTTGCATTAATCTGTTTTAAGCTATATAGCTTCCTTGTGAGGCCCTTATCTGAAGTACCACATGCAGATTTACTTTCCATATTCCAAACAAGACATAGCAGCACTACAGAGAGTCCAGAGGAAAGTGACTAGGCTGATAATAGGACTACCAGGTATGCGCTGTGAGGGGAGATTGAAGGAGTCCAGCCTTTTCAGTTTACGCAAACAGAGATTAAGAGGCGACACGACTGAAGTGTTTTAAATTATTAAGGGAATTAGTACAGTGGCCCCCAAATGTTACTTTAAAATGAGTTCTTCTACAGGACCACTGGGATACTGATGGAAATTTGTTAAGGGTAGCTTTGTCACAATTGTTACAAAGTCTTTCCTCATACAAAAAACCATGGACACAAAGTATTTACTGATTATTGATTGATATTTATATATATTGATATTTTGAGGAACAGGTTAAAGGGACTGGCGAGACTGTTGGACTGAATGGCCTGTTGTTGTCTCAATTGTTCTAATTTATTATTGATGGTTGATCAGCCCAGTTACAGAAGATGTACTGCTATAGATGACCATACTTGTTTTTACATACTATGTGGTGTTTTGTGTTTTTTATTGAATGTTATTTTGTATTTTAGCCACTGAATATATACTTCACAATGAATTTGTCATTGGATTGTGTGCAACCTATAAAAGAATTAAATCTATTTATTGTAAATGACAATAGAAAAAGTCATGTGTCTAGTCACAGTGTTAAGCAATGAGCACGGTGCTAGAGAGAACAGCTACTGTTTCATTTTCCAAACCTACTTATTAAAATAACACCAGTGTCTGTCATGACAGGAAGGACTGTTCAACAAGTAAATCCACACTCATTCATACAGAAATGAACAGGAAAGCCTAAAGACAATGTACGCTATCAACTAGAGTGGCCTTTTTGTGCACTGGCATCCCAAGGTTAGTTCTTAGCTTGTGTCCAAAGCTACCAGGATAGACTTTGCTGCCGCATGACCTTAAATTGAATGAAGCCGGTCCCATAAATGGAAACATTTACTAGATGTTATGAAAATGAAATGAGAGTCCATGTTAAGCACATCAAGCTGTCAGAATACATTTCTGTCCACCACATATTAAACAAGTTAGAAAATGTGTGCATGGTGTAACATTCAGGTGTGTTCGAGGGCTGTGTACGCCCTGTAGCCCTCAATGGACTGAGTTCTGTAGGTAAGTCCTGGAATCTTCTCAATGCATTTTTGGGTTGTGGGGGCTAGAGGCTGGAAAAAGTCCTGAATAGGACTTAAAGGGACCACTCTCAGTCACACAAACACACCACATATTCACAAACAGTAATAATTTGTAAGTGTCATTTAATGTAATCTGAATAAATAAATAAAACCATTTTGTAAGTCCTTCTGTGCTTGAGCATGTCTGGCCGTAGTAATTTTAATGAAATGAGACAAAGCTATTCAGTTATGACAAATAAAGTGGTGCCTCGTACTTTGAATTTAATTTGTTTCAGGAGGCAGTTCGAAATCTAAAGTGTTAGAAGTCCAGATCAGTTTTTCCCATTAGAAACAGTGAAAAGTGAATGAATCCATTCCCAGACCCCAAAAAACACCCATTTTGAACTTAAACAGCAAATATTCATAATTTAAGGTAACACTAACACAATTAAGTACCCTAAGTAATAAATTAAAACATGAAAACAATAAATAAAATATTTAAGTACCATATAATAAAATGAAAATTGCATTTACTGTACTTCGGTATCTTAAACATGTCCGCCAGGTCCTACGCTTGTGTACCTCTTTTATGGTTCACGATAAGTTCCTTTTTGACCTTAATTATCGATACTACAGCCTTCCTCTTCGGCTTCGTTTCTTCCACACTCTTCTTGGATACCATGGTTAATAGACAGGGGTTGTATATTGTGGAAGGCCATCCCCCGGACACAAACAGGCAGACACCGAATGTCCAAAACACACACGTTTATTACAAACAACAACACCACAATGCCTTAATCAGCCTACTCAGTCCCTTCTTTCGTTCTTTCTCCTTGAATCCTTCTACCGACTCTACTCTTCTCCCCACAAGCTCCGTTTTCCTCTTCCTGACTCCAGCTCGTCTACTGGAGTGAGGCGACCCTTTTATACAGTACCCGAATGTGCTCCAGGTGCTCTGTGATGATCTTCTGGCAGCACTTCCAAGTGTGGCGGGAGTGCTGCTATCCAGGGTTCCAACAGGGATGAGCTTCCCAGCTCTACTTTCGTGGTCCCCTTGCAACCAGGGTGGCTCCCCTCTCATGGTCCAGGGGTGGTATTGTCCATCTTGTGGACCTTCCAGGCATCCCGGCTGGGTAGGGTCCCCAGCTGTCTGCCATAATATATAACCAAGCACACCAGAAACAGAGCAGAAAAGGCACTGAACACACATGACCAAAACACAAGACATGCTTTCACAGCAAGAGTGAGAGATGACTTGGGTGCACAACAGATGGCGTTTACACGCACTGCGCATGCAGTTCGAACGTAGAAGCATTTTTCAAACTCCGGATCGAATTTCTCTTGAATTTAGTGTTCAAACTTTGGAATCTTTGAAGTTAGATTTGTTCAAAGTACAAGGCATTACTATATTAGGGAACAACCCATGTGACAGGGCAAAATGTATTACAGCGAGTAATTATAATGAATATCAGGTGAATGTATCACTCTGATGGTAAATTATAGGTTTACCAGATTTTCAAAATTCCAAACTGGGACACTTGTGTAGAATGTATGCCCATGAATAAAGCCTACACCAAGTTGCCTAATGACTGCTTTATCTAATCATAATCAGAGAGAGATCAGGGTGCAGGAGAAAAAAATGACAATACTTTACAACAACAACATTTATTTATATAGCACATTTTCATACAAAAAGTAGCTCAAAGTGCTTTACATAATGAAGAATAGAAAATTAAAAGACACAGTAAGAAAATAAAATAAGTCAACATTAATTAACAAAGAATAAGAGTAAGGTCCATTGGCCAGTGTGGACAGAAAAAACAAAAAAAAACTCCAGACGGCTGGAGAAAAAAATAAAATCTGTAGGGATTCCAGACCATTAGACTGCCCAGTCCCCTCTGGGCATTCTACCTAACATAAATGAAACAGTCCTCTTTGGATTTAGGGTTCTAACGGAAGGACTTGATGATGATGGTCACGTAGACTTCTGTCTTTTAGTCCATCAATGTTGGAGCATCATGATGCTTTGAGTAGGTGGTGGTGGCGCAGGCCACCACCACAAAGAAACCTGAAAAAGAAATAGAAGAGAGAGTAGGGGTCAGTACGGATTTTAGAGCCACCATGAATAGTTATTATGATGAATTGAACATACAGAGTATCAGGATTAAGTGAAAGTGAAGTTATGAAAAGGCCATGTTAAAGTAAACATACACATAGGATTGCACACAGTGCTTGAAGTATGAACAAATAAATGCAGGTATTCTCTGTTTTTGTCTACTTCTTGCTCCTCCTCACGATTCTGTTCAAGTTTATCGAGTGGGGTTACCCGTTGAAGTTCCGTGCATGCTGTTGTAAATATATTGTGATGATGTTTGTTTCAGGGAAGCAATGTTTGGTGTAATGAAAAAAGTTATATGAGGTGGGTGACATTTTGATATTGTTCATTTATTTATCAGGATGCATAGACTGAAATCCGGACTGTCACTGGGACATCCGATTACCCTAGAACATTATCGGTAAAATAGTAAATCATTACAAACTGCAGGTAATGGAGCTGCGAGTTTGGGTTAGTGTCCGGTAAATGTTTATTTACTTTGTGCATAACACCTTACAGAATATAGGATTCTTCATTTGTATCTAGATAACCTTTTGTTTTCCTTGCTTGCATTTTATACCTTTATGGTCAGGAAATTGTTGAATTTATATGTTAAGACTTAAAGCAACAGGAGGAGTGAAATTCTGGTGTACTGGATCTCTTCCATTTATCCTCAAGCAGATGAAAAGACTTCCCAAAGCCGAAACTTGGTGATGCAGACTTTTTTGTGCCCACACAGCTGCACATGCAGATTCAGGATTGTCCTTCAGCCCACCCCGTGTACGCAGCTTGTGATAGCAAGTAATTTCCTGCCCACACACATAGTCTGCTGGTGTCTCAGTAACTTGTATTGGAGATCTGTTTGCTATCAATAGCAGCTACCAGAGGTGAAAATGGGGATCCATCCATCCATCCATTATCCAACCCGCTATATCCTAACTACAGGGTCACGGGGGGTCTGCTGGAGCCAATCCCAGCCAACACAGGGTGCAAGGCAGGAAACAAACCCCAGGCAGGGTGCCAACCCACCTCAGGGTGCGTGCGCACACACACACACACACACACACACACACACACACCAGGGACAATTTAGAATCGGCAATGCACCTAACCTGCATGTCTTTGGACTGTGGGAGGAAACTGGAGTACCCGGAGGAAACCCACGCAGACAAGGGGAGAACATGCAAATTCCACACTGGGAGGACCCGAGAAGCAAACCTGGGTCTCCTAACTGCGAGGCAGCAGCGCTACCCACTGTACCACCATGCCGCCCATTCAGGATATCTAAAGGAAATTAAACTATCTCAACAAATTTCCTTGAGAATATGTGTGCCACATTTCAACAAAATTGGTCCACTGGGGGCCAAGTTGTTTCATGCAGACAGATGGACAAACACATGTTATTGCAATAGGTGCTTTACGCATTATATGCAAACACACCTAAAAATTGGTTTATTATAAAAAAAACCTAATGTTAAATCAAAATGTACATATCAGGGGCATTTTAAATCCAAGTAAAGTGTAGGAACTGTTGAATGTAGAGTGAATCAGATCACAAGTCAGTAAAATTTGGGTAAGCACTTTTAATTACTAATGCCAATTACGTTTTCTAGTTTAGTCAAAAAATAAATTCTGGCATGATAGCACATTTTTTATTACTGGTATGTGGTATTTTCTCTTTTATAACTCCTGTAAAACTTTTTCTGCAGTTGTCATAAATATTATAAAAAATATATGTATTCAGCATATGATAAATAACAGGTAACTATGGTCACATGAAACATTTGGCCAAGATGATTGGTGTCTGGAGAGTTATCACAGTCCACCTTGAAGAAAGGTGTATTGGTATAAAAATAAGCCATATAAAAATTTTAATCTTTATAACACACAATACTGAACTGTCAGGTCAGGTTGGGGAGCATGCACTGGAACAGCGTGTTGCCGCACCCACCTCATGATGAATCAGCTTGGTATCCTAGTTGGCAACCCCCCAGGCAGACATGCAGTCCAGTCCCACCCTCCGGAAATGACCATCTATCTGCCACAGCCAGGTGTTACATGGGTGTCCTGTTGGCTTGGTCCAGTCACTTGGGTCCTCAGCAATGAGGATCCTGTGAGCCAGATCACCCTCAGGAAATTGTGACACATGAGACTGTAGTGCTGTAACTGACTCTCCCTCACAATGCAGGTAATCTGCCTCATTCGGGACTCCGTGAGCAACCGCTTGTTCGACACGAAGTCAAACCAACGGTACCCAAGGATTCTCTGAAGAGACACAGTACCAAAGGAGTCCAGTCTTCAACTCAGGTCACTGGATAGTGTCTAAGCCTTGCAACCAAATAGCAAGACAGGAAGCACCAGGACTCTAAAGACTTGGACCTTGGTCCTTCTGCATAGATATCAGGAGCACCACACACCACTTTCCAGGGACCTCATGATCCCCCATGCTCTCCTAATCTGTCTATTGACTTCATAGGAGGAGTCACTTGAGACATGAATGTCACTGCTGAATCAAGTAAACCTTTCCACAAGGTTGACACTCTCTCCGTAGACAGACAAACTGCTGATGGCTGTGCCCAAGAGGTCATTAAAGGCCTACAACTTGGTTTTTATCCTGGACACTCACAAGCCCAGACACTCAGACTCCTCACTTAGTCTCTTGAGACCCCCGATCAGAGCTTCCATTGACTCCGCAAAGATCACAGCATCAGCAGCAAAAATCAAAATCAGTGAATTTTTCTTCACCAACAGTTGCCCCACAGATACTGGACCCCAAGATCTTGTCCAGCACCCAGTCCATGCAAGCATTGAACAGAGTAGGCACAAGAACACACCCTTGACAAACCCAAGAATCTGCCTCCACTATGCACAGCCTCACAGTACCAATGAACAGGCCAGCCACAATATCCAGCAACCCTGAGGCGATCCCGCAAAGTCTCAGGATGTCCCACAGGGCAGCTCAATCAACTGAGTCGAACGCTTTACAAAAAACAACAAAGGCTGCAAAGAAACTCTGCCAATATTCACTGTGGTAGCCGACCCGGACACAGACAGGCGGACACGTTCATGTCCCCCACAACACATTTAATCACAATTATTTACAGTGCCACGCACCCCAAAGTTCCCAAAAGTCCTGGCCAACAATACAATGCATTCTCTTTCTTCAGGCCGCCTCCTTGCCTCCTCCAGAGACCTCTTCCTCTTCCACCCAACTCTAGTCCACGAATGGAGGGAGGCGGCCCCTTTTATCCACACCCGGACGAGCTACAGGTGCTTCTTGACAAGCCTCTGCCGACACTCCCCAGTGTGGTGGAAGTACCAGCTGCGCACCTTGAAGCACTCCGGGTGTCCCTGGTCTTCTTCCCCCCCAGCACTTCCGGGTGTGTCGGAAGTGCTGAGGTCCAGGGCTCCAAAGGCATCGGGGTGCCCCCTGGCGGTGACCACAGGCCCCTACAGGGTTGAGCTTCCAAGCTCTGCACCCGTGGTCCCCAAAGCCACCAGGGCGGTCACCCCCTCATGGTCTGGAGGAGGTGCAAGCCCTCCTCTGGTCCTCCTGGGCTTCCCGCTCCATGAGAACCTTCAGTGCCAGGATGCGGTCAATGGTAGACTTCTTAGGTGTAAACCCAGATTGCTCCGGTAACCCTATTGATGGTTACCCTAGCAAGGACCTTACCTTGTGCAGAGAGCATCGTTATCCCCCTGTAACCGCAATCCTTGTGATCACCCTTCCCTTTCCAGATAGAGTCGACAAGTCCTATTTTCCAGTCCGTTGGGGTGACGCCCATCTCCCAAATGGAAGCAAAGATTGCTTGCAATACCCAGACAACAGCCTTACCACCAGCCTAGAGAAGTCCATCCTGCATACCACAGATTCCCACAGCCTTCCTTACCCTCAGCTCGTTCATCACCTGTGCAATCTCAGTGAGACTGGTTGATTTAACAGCTAACTGGTGGATCAGCCTGAAGAACCGTGGACCCAGAGATATCCAACATCCTAGCCAGAGGACCAACTTTAAACAGCTGCTCAAAGCAGCCAGGCCAGTGGGTCACATCTGCAGTGTCATCCATAAGGACTGTTCCATCAGCTGCCCTAACGGCAACTCCCCAAGAAACAGATTCAGATGTCCGTAATGCTTCGATTCCTCTGTAAGCAGGACGTGGGTCGCTACAATGTAGCTGGTATGTCACTTGCTCACAGATTCCTCTAACAAATGCCTCCTTATCTGCCCTAGGGCCTTCGCAGCCGTCCTTCACAGTTTCCGGTACAGACTACAGTTGCCATCAAGCCGTGTGTGACTCCTTTTGATGATATCCAGAGTGTCCTTCAAGATGAAACTTCTGGGAAGACTGGTAACACCAACACAACCCTCCACAACCTTCAGGGTCTTGTCACGGAAGGTCTCCCACATCACATTAGAATTGGCAGTCGCACCCAAATCCGTATGTTCCTCATACGGACTGCATGGAAACTCCTCAGAAACAGCCTGATCTTGGAATCTGCCAGCCTCATTTTCCTAGTAGGTGGTAGCCTACTGGACCCAAGTTGGATCTTCATAGTAGCAACAACAAGTCTGTGGTCAGAATTCACAAACTGGGCAGTTCTGTAGACCCTGCAATTTTGTAAGAGCCTCCAACTGAACCAAACTGAACAGTGAATTAAAAATATACAAAATAAGAACTTGGGCTACAAGTGCAAGTCAAAGTGTGAACTATGTGAACGAATATTGATTAACCTGCCAGCAATAAGGACACCTGAGTAAATGACCAGCGATTTGAAAACCTGCACCTTTTACTTTACTTCAACTGAGTCACCTTAAACTTTTAAATTCTGGACTCTAAATCCCATTCTAAACACGCACTGTGTATTTTTCAAATGACTGCTATAGATTGATTTTAAATTATGTATCTCTACTGACTTGAACCTTGTATCTTTTAGAATCTTAAAAAAGCTGTTACAAATCGCTTTTTGTAATTCATTAGACCGGGGTAATTAGGATCTGAATGGACAAACAGCTTGAGAAAGGCAAACACTTATTAATTATTCTTCTAATCATTGTTGACCTGACATGAAGTTAGTCTTTTACCTTTAGGATGCATGCTGAGCAGAGAAACAAAGATCAGAGCAGGAGAGAGAAGAGCAAGGAGAGCAGAGAAGGAAACAACAAAAGGAAGAAACTGACAAGGACCTCTGCAGACTGAACAACAATCTGAAGCAACCCTGTATCCAGACTATAAAAGACTCGTCTTCCATCACCTGTATTTTCTGCATAAGTATTTTTAATATGACTCTTTTTTTCAAATACATTTCCTAACTCTTTTAGTCTCCTTTCAAATTTTGCCACCATCGATTTTACTGTGCTTTTATTAATGTTGCTTTATAATAATATTGATGTTAAGCTGTTTGTTTGGGTCAAGGGATATTTTTAAGAGCACCCAATGTGGATGATTGTCATATTCCCACAGGGCTTAGCAGCTGAAGTGGAATGTCACCAATAATAAAAGCAGCATGTTGAGTGGGCACTTACTTTGATGCTTGGCATAGGTGTAGCTTAACCATACAGTTTGCTAATGCTGAACTAATAAATATCATTGCTTATAGCAGCTGTCCATGTGTACTGTAGATAAGGCAAAATATCACAACAATACAAAGAGGTCATCCTTCAGGATAGACTGTGGAAAGAAAAACAGATGTATTATCTATGCTAAGAACCATTCCACTGTATGCTCTGGGAAGTCCAAGACTTTCCAAAAAAAGTCTGCTATACTGTATTCGTAGACAGCAGAAGCTACTAAAGAATACTAATAATTTAGATTATTGACATGCATGTAAGAAAGCCTCTTATAGCATGAAGGCACTTGTGATGTTGTGTCACTAAACAGCCATACAAGTAGCACCATAATTACTGGGCTCAAACAGTCCAGGGCTGAGGTGCTGGGAGTTTAATTAACGCCCTTCTGCAATTTTTTACTAGATTTTCCTACCACTCTACTTCTTCCAAGGCCCCCACATTCCCAACCCCATCTCTAATGTATCCACATACCCCTATACATATTTTACTTCTATCTTTCAGCTCACACCATCAGGAAAGTGTTCTGGTGTTGGATGATCCTCTGGTTATCCACCTATCATGTAAAGTTTGGAATGGTGTGACACAGTGTTTCCTCTTACAAGACCCCTAGTCCACCGGCCTTCTCTTTTGGCAGCTCTATTGAATTGTATATCTCCAAATAAAGAGTTAAAAGAGGATGATTTGACAAAAAATAAATAATAAATATAAAGGATAGATAGATAAATAGATACTTTATAAATCCCAAGGGGAAATTCAAATACTCCAGCAGCAGCATACTGATAAAAAACAATATTAAATTAAAGAGTGATAAAAATGCAGGTATAACAGACAATAACTTTGTCTAATGTTAACATTTACCCCCCGGGTGGAATTGAAGAGTCACATAGTGTGGGGGAGGAACGATCTCCTCAGTCTGTCAGTGGAGCAGGACAGTGACGGCAGTCTGTCGCTGAAGCTGCTCCTCTGTCTGGAGATAATACTGTTCAGTGGATGCAGTGGATTCTCCATGAACAGTAGCCTGCTCAGCGCCCATAGCTCTGCCTTGGATGTCAAACTGTCCAGCTCCGTGCCTACAATAGAGCCCGCCTTCCTCACCAGTTTGTCCAGTTTGGCCTCCGCACACCACCGCGTAGAACAGGGCGCTCACCACAACCGTCTGATAGAACATCTACAGCATCTTATTGCAGATGTTGAAGGATGCCAGCCTTCTAAGGAAGTATAGTCGGCTCGGTCCTCTCTTGCACAGAGTATCAGTATTGGCAGTCCAGTCCAATTTATCATCCAGCTGCACTCCCAGGTATTTATAGGTCTGCACCCTCTGCACACAGTCACCTCTGATGATCACGGGATCCATGAGGGGCCTGGTCCTCCTAAAATCCACCACCAGCTCCTTGGTTTTGCTGGTGTTCAGTTGTAGGTGGTTTGAGTCACACCATTTAAAAAAGTCCTTGATTAGGTTCCTATACTCCAACTCCTGCCCACTCCTGATGCAGCCCATGATAGCAGTGTCATCAGTGACTTTTGCATGTGCCAGGACTCTGAGTTGTATTGGAAGTCCGATGTATATAGATTGAACAGGACCGGAGAAAGTACAGTTCCCTGCGGCGCTCCTGTGTTGCTGACCACAATGTCAGACCTGCAGTTCCTGAGACGCACATACTGAAGTCTGTCTGTAAGACAGTCCACGATCCATGCCACCAGGTATGAAGCTACTCCCATATCTGTCAGCTTGTCCCTAAGGAGCAGAGGGTGGATGGTGTTGAAGGCGCTAGAGAAGCCTAGAAACATAATTCTGACAGCACCACTGCCTCTGTTCAAGTGGCAGAGGGATCGGTGTAGCGTATAGATGATGGCATCCTCCGCTCCCACCTTCTCCTGGTATGCAAACTGCAGAGGGTCAAGGGCATGGTGGACCTGTGGCCTCAGGTGGTGAAGCAGCAGCTGCTCCATGGTCTTCATCACGTGATGTCAGAGCGACAGGCCGGAAGTCATTCAGCTCACTAGGATGTGATACCTTTGGGACTGGGGTGCTGCAAGATGTTCTCGAAAGCTTCGGGACTATCCCCTGTTCCAGGCTCAGGTTGAAGATGTGCTGTAGAGGACTCCCCAGCTCCAGCGCACAGGCCTTCAGCAGTCGTGGCGATACTCCATCTGGACCCACTGCTTTGCTGGCATGAAGTCTCCTCAGCTCTCTGCTTACCTGGGCTGCTGTAATTGTGGGTGTGGATGTCTCTCCTATGCTGGTATCAGCAGAAGGATGGGTGGAGGGTGAAGTACTCCAAGGTGAGAGTGGGTTAGGGTGGTCAAACCTGTTAAAGAAGTTGTTCATCTGGTTTGCTCTCTCCACGTCTCTCTTGATGGTGGCACCCCGCTTCCAGCTGCAGCCAGTGATGATCTTCATCCCATCCCACATTTCCTTCATGCTGTTATTCTGCAACTTCTGCTCCAGCTTTCTCCTGTACTGCTCCTTCGCCGCCCTGAGCTGGACTCGGAGTTCCTTCTGCACGCGCTTGAGCTCATGCTGATCACTGTGTGTTGTGTTGTGTACCCGCTGGTGAGTGGTCGAGGGCGGGACTAATGAACGACAATCCTGGGACGGCCGAAGACCCAACGGAGCATGCGCAGGAGCTCCATGGCTCACAGCTGGACGGGAGAACCAAACGAACTGTAAGTTCAACCGCTGGCCGATGTTATGATTTTGTTGCCGGCTATACGAGAGCTGGAGGAAGCCCTTCGACCCGTACAGTCACTCTTTCAGATCCTGTGCTTAATGCGAGAGGTGATCGACGGGCTGGAGAGGAAAACGGAGGCTTCCCTGACGACCATAAAGCAGTGGGGGGAAAATACAACGTGGGATTCTCCAGCCAGAGCATTGATGCAGTGCAGGTAAGTAGGGCTTGCGCCATAAATGGAAAGGGAGAAGCGAGCGAATGTGTCCCAGTATTGTGCGGTTCCGGTGACCGTGTAGCCGCGACTCCAACAGTAGATCGGGGGATGAGTACTGAGCAAGCAGCGGGAGAAGAGACAGGGGGAAGGTACCGGCTTGTTTGTGTCGGCACCCAGACCACCCTGCACCGGGAAGCTGCAACGTGCGTAACCCGATCGAGAGGAGTGCAAACAGCACGGGGTCCCTCTTTGTTCCACAAGGGGATCCAGGCTGTTGCAACACCCCAGAGTAATGGGAGGCCCCAGAGAAAAAAGGGGGGGGTCTCCCGACAGATGGAAACGTGAGCCGGAGAGCTTGCGTGTGTTGAGAGAGCTCTTTTCGAGGCAATGGAGAGCAGCCCCAAACCTGGCTGAGGAGACACAGGCACGGGCATTCCCGTCCTGTTTTCAGGTCCGGAGGGCACCGGAAAGGCAGGGGATCCGCCGGTTTTACAAGTGCCATGGAGCCGGTCACCTGTGGAGACGTTTTCCGTACTCCCTGACGGAAGATGCCATTAGGCTGCGTCGGGACAACGTCTCCACACCTGTTGTCTCTTATTTTGCAGGACCGGACCGTGGATGATGGTATGCCGGCACCCCACCGTGGGAAACATCTACCCCTCGCAGGATGGGCCGCTTTGCCAGGCAGGCTTCAGCTGGTGAGGGGGCAGTGTCCCAGATGACTGGGGACCCTACCCAGCTGGGATGCCTGGACAGTCCCCGAGATGGACGATACCTCCCCTGGGCCACGAAAGGGCAGCCGCCCGGGTCTGCTTGGGGGCCACGTGAACGGATCTGGGACGCTCACCCCTACGCGAGGATGTGGCCACCGCCAGGGGGCACCCGGACAGTTATGGAATCCTCGATGGCAGCACTTCTGCCACACCAGGATGTGCTGCCGGAAGCAATCCCGGGGCACCTGGAGTGCTTCCAGGTGCTCTCCTGACACTTCCGCCACACCAGGAAGTGTCGTCAGGTGGAGCACCTGGGGCTCATCCGGGTCATGATAAAAGGGGCTGCCTCCCTCCTGTAGACGAGCCAGAGTTGGGAGGAAGAAGGCGGAGCTTGTGAGGAGGGGAGTGGAGGTCAGAAGAGAAAAAGAAAGAAAGGAAGAGAGTTGTTGGAAGGCATTGTGGTGCTTAGAAGAAATAAAGAATTGTGTTTTGGATATTCTGCTGTCTGTCTGTCTGTGTCGGGGGGTATGCTTTTCACATAAGTTAGTTCCAGTCGAGAAATAAGAAAGCTCTGGTAGGTATTCAAAGGTTTGAAATAAGTAGAAAATGCTGTTTCTTAGAACAAATTACTTGAGTTTAGACTTTCTGTAGTAGAAATGCACATATTATAAAATCATTTTTAATCCAGTTATTTTGCATTCTTAATTTTAGCACACTGAAAAATGAAGGCCAAGAAACAAGAGAATAAATCACTAATATAAGTGGGAAATTCTTAATACCAGAGGAGAATGATTGTCTTGTTACTTGAAACAAGTTAACTCATCTTGAAAGAGGTAGTCCAATATTTAATATTAGAACATACATCCTAAAACAGGAAAATTATTTTACAAAAATCACAGGACTGCTATCTATAATACGGCAGTTCAAAATACTGCTTGAGCTTACTGTACCTGATGACTGAGAAAAGCATCTTTATTTAGATTTCCTGTTTTTTGTTTCTTGAAAACATCACATTGACTTTTTGGTTTTCTTATTTTCTTTTGGTATTTTGTACACTGTATTACTCCCCAAGGGGAAGTTGTCTTTTCGCATGACCTTTCTGGGGGTCAGAGTGCAGGGCCAGCCATTGTACAGAGCAATTTTTAGGTTAAGGACCCAACAGAGTAGGATCCCTTCTGGCAGTAATGGGATTTCAACCGCCAACCTTCCAGATACCAGCGCAGATCCTTAGCATCAGAGCCACCACTCTGCTCATTATGAAATGATTTGTCTGTGACTGAGCTTTATCCAGCTTTGCTATGTTTCGTCTAAATGAGAAAGCTCAGCATCTTGGCCTCCTGATGTAAAATTACAAATACTTTGGAGTGCAGTTTCATTTCAAGATTTTATTGATCACTCTAATGAAAGCGTGACATTTGCTTGATATTATTTCTTCCTCTCGTACTCCATGATTATACAGGTCAGAGCATTTGGCTTTTTGTTCCTTTTTCTATTAAGCCTTTAACAAACTGAACTTTTCACCAAGTAAGGTTCAGACTCACTGACTGAGATTAAAAATTTAGCACAGTATATGCTTAGAATGAGTTGGATGGGGAGAAATGTGGAATCAAACAAACCCTGGAAGAAGAGTAACCCATTAACAAGTTAGGGAAAAACGTTCTGGGCAGCTTTTGAGAAGATTAAAGCTTCAGTCGATTTTTTCACAATGTGTAGGTCAGGAAGTTATGCAGGAAAACCTCTCGACTAAATATAGTAGATGTGGTCTGCTTCTTGAATATCTACGCCTGTCCCAAATGAATGCTCATCAACAAAATGATACCTTTTTTCATCCTGACTTCAGTGATTTAGTCTCGATCAGAGATAATCGTGAACATTTACAGAACAGTAGATTGTAACAGGTAATGCCATCTGATCATTAAACTTTAAAGACCTAAAGGACAGAATTTAGAGGACCTGCTGCTGTTAAGATTGCATATTGTAACATCGAAAAAGTCATTCCTTTACATCACATTTCATCAAAACATTCATGCCATGAATCTGTGCCCCTTAGAATACTTGAACCATTTTGGTGACTAAAAAATTGGATTGGATAGTGGTTTCATACATTTTCCAACTATTATGTGTCACATATTGTTATATTGGGATTCATGCATTTCAGGTAATCCTTACTCATAGAAGAACTTTTTACGTGATCATATCTCACCACAATCTGGGGTCTTTCATCCAATGCCCTCTGACAACTCAGGGCCAGAAACCTACATTTATGGTTGGGCTGGTGTTTCTACCCTAGTTTTTAGTT
>JANRMT010062814.1:115209434-115221383 GCA_026402145.1 Polypterus bichir lapradei | reverse complement strand
CACAAATAACAATAATAAACAATCCTCCACTCCCAGACGCGTTGCCACCCTTCCACCCAGCTCAGCTCGCCGTCTGGGAGCTCCCACAGTCCTTTTATTCTCCCTGACCCAGAAGTGTTCCCAATCCCCAGTCCACATGCTTCTCTATCACTTCCGGGTCAGGTACAAGTCCTTTTCTTTTCACCCCGGAAGCACGTCGCTCTTCCTCTGACGCACTTCCGGGTTATAGGGCACAAATGAGTTTTCGGTCCTCCCTGCAGCTCCCTCTTGCGGCCCCTGTGGTATCCAGCAGGGTCTTGTATAAAAACTACATAGCCCATGACTCCCTGCTGGTCTTCAGGGCACCTCCATACTGCAGGGAGGGCTCCATCTGGCGGCCTGGGGGTATTGGCTGGGATGACAAGCCGGCCAAAGACCACAGTACTCCTCCCCCAGCGGAAAACCAGGGTTTTTCGCGTCTTGTCCCACGAGGGACATCTTCCCTCAAGGTGATCCAAAGACCGGGTCCCGGCGATGCAGCTGATACTCCCGTGTAAACCTAGGAGGAACATTGTAAGAGTAAATAGTTTGATTCTCTGCTCTCCTAGGACAACCTCTCCACACTTGGCCCGGTCTGCGACATTCATAACACAGCCGCAGTCCCCTTTGTAGTCTCTCTCGGTGGGACTTGAAGCACCTAGGTGCCTCTGTCTCTGCCCCTTTCTCCACTGAGGAGAATTCTCCGGCCGCCTTTATGTTCTTATGGCCCTTTTCTGACTTGTCAGGGGACCCATGTTTTATCTTAGAGCTCTCCTGTTTCATCTGGGGCTTGTCCACAGTCTGGGTCTCTCTATTGAATGAAGAGAGCCCTTTTACTGTCTGCACCCCTTTTGTTTTATAAATTACCGGTGGTGGCGTCTTTAGGACCGCCTCGCTCCGGGAGTCAGCACTGTCTAGCTGCCCCGGATTGATCAGCCCTTCCCCCGACCACTCAGTTAACGATCCGGCCTCTCTTGTAGGGCACACCGTGTATTGGCACCCGCTATTCATTAAAAGCGGGCCCGGATTACACTGCGTCCCTATTACTTTATATACGGTACGGGTGTCGCTTACCTGTACCACCACATCATGTAATACGGGAGGCTTTTCATCCAGTCGCCGCATGTAGGCTTTCACCTTCTCCAGTGGCGCTTTGGCTGCTGCTCCCAACTCCCCGACGATCTTCTCAATACTTGTCAGGACCTGAAAGAAACTTATTATGGGCTCGATTAGCTTTTCGAGTTCCCGCATTTCAATAACATTATTTACTTCAGCCAGCAGTAGGCTCACTTTCTCGTTTGTCCTACCTGCCGGCCGGGAGCCAATGAGCACACCCGCTTCTGGCACGTGCTCTGACGGGTCTCGTGTAGGCTGCTGGGATTTGTAGTCTCTTTTGGTCGAGGGTTGGGTCGCCTCCTTCGGCGGACTGCGGTCTGTCTTTATTAATTTACCGACATCCTGATCAGCCATTTCCTGACCCTCCTTACCTTTTTTCGGGGTGAGCGGTGCTTCGCTCGCCTCCCCCTTCCCCTTCAGAAAGTCCAAGTCCGTATCTTCGAGTTCGAAGGAGCAAACAGCGGGACGTGGACCTCCTCCTTCCCAGAAAGCACCGGGGTTGCTGCCGTGTCCCTCGTCGGCCGCCGTCATGCGGAAGTCTTCTCCCATGTGCCCTGGCTCGAACAGGAGCGTGCCATCGTCTCCAGGACAGAATTCTTTCTTCCGCGGAGCCTCCTGGTGATCATCTCCGAGGTACATGCACGGGGCAAAGTGTGTTATTATAAACAGGTTGTCGATGATGTTCCCGGCACGTACCTTAGAGTGATAGTTGGTCCCTGGAGGTTTTTCCGGACTTGGAAACTTCGGTTCTGGCGAACTGTTGTGGTGAGTCCTGACGCCGTTGTCTTCTTGGGGTTCTCTGCCCACAGAAAATTTGTAAACAGGTCCTCTGCAATAGAAGCTAGAGTATCCTGCCGACTACGCCACTGTGACAGTTTGGGGTTGTATCGCTCCCTTGAACCCCTGTCCAAGACTCCAGACACCAGATAAAAGTCCAAATGTTGACTTTATTTAAATGCCACAGAGCACAAAGCACCCTCTCCTCCACTATACTCATTAAATAATCACAAATAACAATAATAAACAATCCTCCACTCCCAGACGCGTTGCCACCCTTCCACCCAGCTCAGCTCGCCGTCTGGGAGCTCCCACAGTCCTTTTATTCTCCCTGACCTAGAAGTGTTCCCAATCCCCAGTCCACGTGCTTCTCTGTTACTTCCGGGTCAGGTACAAGTCCTTTTCTTTTCACCCCGGAAGCACGTCGCTCTTCCTCTGACACACTTCCGGGTTATAGGGCACAAATGAGTCTTCGGTCCTCCCTGCAACTCCCTCTTGCGGCCCCTGTGGTATCCAGCAGGGTCTTGTATGAAAACTACATAGTCCTAACGGGAGAGACGGACTTTTGAAGGGTGTTTGGTGCATGGGCACTGTGTTGTGTGCTGGAACCGTAAATAAACATGTGTGCTTTTGGGACATTCTGTGTCTGTCTGTTTGTGTCCGGGCTGAACTACCACACAGTATTCTTATATTGTATGTCTAAGTTTCTTTATGTTCTCTCTAGATCTGTGGTGGAACCTGAAGAGGCAGATCCACTGTGACATCACTTCCGAAGGACTGCCTTGTTTCTAGTGGAGTGTGGATCATTATAGTAAGTTCTGTTTGGATTGTGTGATCACTGAAGTCAAGAACAACAGAAGGCGGACACCAATAAAAAGTAAAAAGCAATTTCTTAAATCTTGATGAGCAGAGAGGCTGCCTCCACCTGCCATCTCAATTTGCTACAGGCAGCAAGCCTTTCACTGACAGCCAGATCAGACAGCCTGTCCAAAGAAGGGAGTTAGCTCAGTTTTATACCAGTTTGTTTACTAAACAAAAAGAGGAAGTATGACAGCTCAATTTGAGGTCATGCAGAGTTTGCAAGTAGCTTAAGATGACACATTAAATCATTACATGCAGAAGGACATAGTAGTCTTTATGGCTAGTTTTGCAAGATAGTTACAGAGACAGCACTTTGCAAAACATGTACTTCCCTATTCTTCTGCACCATCAAGGTTACAACACTTCAACAGCAATGGGGCAGTTACAATTTAAGAATCTTTTGTCTGCTTTCGCACATAATGATCATCACACATAATAATTGATTATACAATATCAAAAGCTACCTTAAAAGTTAGTTTAGTACATTTGTCTTACAAGAATACACTCTTACAACTTAGCATCTGTATTTGGTTACATTTTGTTTGATTGGCTTAATTGAAATTATTCTTTCTCAATTGTCTGCTTCTTGGATGTTTTGCTTGTTTTTTGGAACCTGATCTTATGTTTTAAACTGGCTGTTGTTACTTTAGGTTGTCTTTTAAGGCAAACCCTTTTTGCCCTATTCTTTTGCTTTGCCATTTTGTACTTCTTTTTGATCTGATTTTTCCACTACTTGTTCCCTAGATCCAGCGCCAACAAAACTAGTAAAAAGTGCCATGGATGTTCTTGCAGCGCCTATTCTAAACATTATCAATAGTTCATTATTGCATGGCACAGTACCTGAAGCACTAAAAGTGTCAGTCATTAAACCATTACTTAAAAAGTCAGACCTAGACCCACACATACTAAATAATTATAGCCCTATTTCAAATTTACCGTTTCTCTCTAAAATACTAGAAAAAGTAGTCGCCAATCAGCTTTAGTCACATCTTACGCATTACAATTTATTTGAGAAATTCCAGTCTGGTTTCCGCATTGGTCATAGTACAGAAACGGCAGAAACATGGGTTGTAAAAGGCATTGTGATATCCTCTGATGAAGGAAACTCCACTGTAATTATGTTGTTAGACTTAAGCACAGCATTTGACACCATTGACCATTCTATTTTACTGCACAGGCTAGAAAATGATGTTGGGCTTACAGGCACCGTGCTCGCTTGGTTTAGTTCTTATTTATCAAATTAATTTCCAATATGTACAGAAATGTGCTGACAGTACTCCGTCATTATACAAAGAAGTTCAATATTGTGTCCCACAGGGCTCAGTACTGGGACCTTTACTGTTTTCACTTTACATGCTTCCACTGAGATCTATCATTAAGAAACATAATGTTAATTTTCACTCATATGCAGATGACATCCAGTTATACCTTTCATTTAAATCAAATTAAGTTTCTCTGATGTTGTCTTTAATTAGTTGTGTTAGTGAATTAAAGGAGTGGATGAATGAGAACTACTTGTCTTTAAATACAGATAAAACAGAGATGTTAATTGTAGGAGGGAATGATGTTGATCACAACAATATTCTGTCATCATTTAACTCAGTTGGAATCACCATTAATTTTACTGAATCAGCCCGAAATCTCGGAGTTCTTTTTGACTCTAGCATGTCATTTAAAGCACATATTACAAAGTTGTCCAAATCATGTTTCTTCCATCTTAAAAATGTTAGGAAATTAAGGTTCTTTCTAAATAAACAGGATTCTGAGAAATTAATTCATGCATTTATTTCTAGTAGAATTGACTACTGCAATGCGGTGTTCACTGGATGTCCAAACTGTTCTTTATACAGCCTCCAGTTAATCCAAAATGCTGCTGCAAGAATTATCACAAGAACAAGAAAGTACGAACACAGTTCTTAAATCCTTACACTGGCTCCCGGTTAAGTTTAGGGTAGATTTCAAAATCCTCCTTTTAACATAAAAAGCATTAAATGGCCAAGGTCCAGCTTACTTGTCTGAACTTATCATGACTTACAAACCAGAGTGCACATTAAGATCTCAAGATGCCAGTCTGCTTATGATTCCAAGGATTAATAAAGTAACAGTGGGAGGTCGAGCTTTTAGTTACAGGGCCCCTAAACTGTGGAATGGTCTGCCTGCTACTATAAGAGACGCCCCTTCGGTCTCAGCTTTTAAATCCTGGCTGAAGACTCACTACTTCAGTTTAGCATATCCTGACTAGAGCTGCTGATTAACTGTACATACTGCATCTATGTTGTCAGTCATTAGCACTAAAACATAAGTAACATGATAGTTATAATTTGATACTAACCCTCACCTATTCTGTTTCTCTTCTCGGTACTCAAATGTGGCACTTGGTGCCATGGCCCACCTGCCAGATTGTTGAGCCTGCTTATGGTAAAGTCATCCCTGATGGAGGATCGCTGGAATCGTGGGAAAGAGAGGCCCTTTCATCAGATTGGCTGGACCAGCACTGTTTCAGCTGTGGAATGGCCAAATAGGGGGAGGCAGCTTGATGGATGAGGTCTCCAGGACTGTAAACAAATCCAAATCATATTATGTGATGTCATCCATTGTTAAATTCTGCTACATACTTCTAAAATTTTTATTTTTATACTGTATTGAGGTTTTGTTTCCTTTTCTGTGTATTGTATTGTATTGACCCCCTTCTTTTTAACACCCACTGCATGCCCAACCTACCTGGAAAGAGGTCTCTCTTTGCCAAGGTTTCTTCCATTTTTTCCCTACTGGGGTTTTTTTAGGAGTTTTCCTTCTCTTCTTAGAGAGTCAAGGCTGGGGGGCTGTCAAGAGGAAGGGCCTGTTAAACCCCATTGAGGTACTCCTTGTGTGATTTTGGGCTATACAAAAATAAATTGTATTGTATTGTATTGTATTGTATTGTATTATTAAATTAATTATGAAGTGTGGACTATTCATCCCAGCCAATACCCCCAGGCCGCCAGGTGGATCCCTCCCTGCAACATGGAGGTGCCCAGAATGCCAGCAGGGAATTATGGACAATGGAGTTTTTATCCACAGCCCTGCTGTATACCATGGGGGCCGCTAGAAGGTGCTGCAGGGAGGAGCAACGAGTATTTTGCCTACAACCCGGAAGTGCGTCCTAGTCACCATGGACAAAGGGAATGACGTGCTTCCGGGTTGAAGAAGAAGGGTTTTCATCTGACCCGGAAGTGCTAGGAAGTCACATGGACTGCGGGTTCAGAAGCGCTTCCGGGTCATGGACTATAAAAGGACTGTGGGAGATCCCAGACGTTAAGCCGAGCTGGGTGGAAGAGTGGCAACGCGTCTGGGAGCGGAGGATTATTGAGAATTGTGTTATTGTTTATTTATATGAGTATTGTGGAGAGGAGGGTGCTTTGTGCACATATTTGTCCTAATAAAGAAAATTATTGGACTTTTACCTGGTGTCTGGTGACTGATCTGAGGGTTCAAGGGGAAGACAGCGTACCCAATCTGTCACAGAAGGAAAAGTGTTTCATTGTTGCTTTAAAAGCCAGAGGTTCACAGTGATTTCTCTTGAAGGACATTTTTAATTATTGTGAGACTTTTGATATTTAGAAATCCAAGATCAGTTTTGGGCCTGTGCTGGGCTGAAAGCCTACCTGTTGTGCTTGGGTTTGGGTTGCTAAAGGGTGAGGCCTAGACCAAGTTGTTCTGGTCTGCCCTGTGGTAATTGTAGGCCTGATCAACCCTTTTTTGCAATTTTTTGTTGCATCATTGCAAAAGAGAGGATATGATTATTAAAATGTGCCTAGGAAAAAGGAATTGCCAGAAAGAAATGTAGAAGATACCAAACAACTCCTGTGTTTGTCTATTTCCGCTATAGTTCCGAAAATACTAACGCGGATGAAGATCAGAGAACTCTCACTTATTCCACCCACCTCTCCGCCTGCTGCAATTTGTAGTCGTTTAAAAGGACTCTGCAGGGCTCAAGAACAATCTGTGGTAGAACATTCAACTAAGTGTATTGTACAAAACTAGCAATGTCTTTATACATTAAATAATGCTTTTCCTGCTTATAACTAAAACTCTTCTCTAATTATTTTACACGTCAGAATTTTACATAATTAATTGAAGCCGTAATACATAAAAAATAAAAAAGCATTTTCCTGTGCAGCTCACAATTGTGGCTTATGGGGCATCAGAAGAAACATGACACAAAAGCTTTAAAATGTATCCAATAAATTTACTTTAAAGCTGAAAATAAGGACCTGCAGTGGGCTGGCGCCCTGCCCAGGGTTTGTTTCCTACCTTGTGCTCTGTGTTGGCTGGGCTTGGCTCCAGCAGACCCTCATGACCCTGTAGTTAGGATATAGTGGGTTGGATAATGGTTAGATGGATGAAAATGAGGGCTGATGCATTTCTGGACATAGCACACATATCAGAAAAGTAGTATCCTTATTATTTTTATAAAAATATATGTATATGTCAAGACAGGAATTTGGCTATGAATGAATCCTGCTTCTGACAGAATGCCATGACACCGTAGAGTTTCATTTTTTTCAAAGAATTAAGAAGATACACCAAAAACAGACCTGTTAGGAGAGCCCAGTCTACTTTGGAGCATCTTGTAATCCTGACCCTAAGGTAATGAATGAATGATTGTTTATTAGTGGCTTCTGTTCTTCTGCACCATCCAGTATTGCATAGACAAGGCAACACTGTTTGTGATAATTTCAATTAATGACTAATCCAAGCATTACATGCCTAAATGTGTTGAGTTGCTGCCATGTGATTGGCTGATTAGATATTTGCGTTAACAAGCAGTTCGACAGGTGTATGTAATAAAGTGGCCTGTGAGATGACCAATCCAGCCACCTAAATGGATTTCAGTTAGACTGTTTTGACCTTCAGCACGTGTCTCTGTTTTGTAATTCTGCTACCTTTTGGTACAAAGTGCCTTTACTGTATAACATTATGTATCAACTACTCTTATTGTGCTCTTATTGGTAAGTATTATATAAAATGAAGGAAGATTGACATTTCAAATCAGAAAAAAAGCAAAAAACAAGACAAGAACAGTCCATTCAGTTCAGTGTAGCTTATCTGTTCATTTTTATTTAGTATTTTCAATGCTGAGTGAAAGCCTAAAGCTTCCCCAGTCCGGTTACTGAGCTGTAATCACTTTTGTTTATGTCCGTCAAAAGACTGTGAGCTTTGTTATTCTAAAATGTACTACTTAACTAATGTCTTGACTTTACTGTGAATTTTGACTCACCAGCCACTTTCTTAGATACACCTTGCTAGTACAGGGTTGGACTCCCTTCTGCCTTTCGAACTGCAGTAATTCTTCATGGTATAAATTCAACAAGGTGCTGGAAACATTCCTCAAGGATTTTGGTGCATATTGAAATGATAGCATCACGCAGTTCGGCTGCACATCCATGATGCAAATCTTCCGTTCCACCACATCCCAAAGGTGCTCTATTGGATTGAGATCTGGTGAGTGTGCAGGCCATTTGAGTACAGAGAACTCCTTGTCATGTTCAAGAAACCATTTTGAGGTGATTTGAGCTTTGTGACATGGCGCGTTATCCTGCTGGAAGTAGCCATCAGAGGATGGGTACACTGTGGTCATAAAGGGATGGACATGGTCAGAAACAATACTCAGGTAGGCATACTCTGTGGCATTTAAACAATGCTTATTTGGTAAGAAGGGGCTTAAAGTATGCTAAGAAAATATCCCCCACACAATTACACCACTACCAGCAGTCTGAACTGTTGATACAAGGCAGGATGGATCCATGCTTTTATGTTGTTGATGCCAAATTCTAACCCTACCATCCAAATGTTCCAGTAGAAGTCGAGACTTATTGGACCAGGCAACGTTTTTCCAATCTTCTTTTGTCTAACTTTGTGAATTGTAGCCTCAGTTGCCTGTTCTTAGCTGAGAGGAGTGGCACCTGCTGTGGTCTCCTTCTGCTCTAGCCCATCTGCTTCAAAGTTCAATGTGCTGTGGTCAGAGATGCTCTTCTGCATACCTTGGTTGTAAAGACTTATTTGAGATACTGTTGCTTTTCTATCAGCTCAAACCAGTCTGGCCATTCTCTTCTGACCTCTGGCATCAACAAGGCATATTTGCCCAGAGAACTGCTGCTCACTGGATATTTTTCCTTTTTCCGATCATTCTCTTTAAACCCTAGAAAAATCCTGCAGATCAGCAGTTTCTAAAATCCTCTGATCAGCCCGTCTGACACCAACAACCACATTCAAAGTCAAGTTTCTTCCCCATTGTGATGCTCAGTTTGAACTTCAGCAGGTCGTCTTGACAATGCCTACATGCCTAAATGTGCTGGGTTGCTGCCATGTGATTGGCTGATTAGATATTTGTGTTAACAAGCAGTTCAACAGGTGTATCTAATAAAGTGGCCTGTGAGTGTATATACAGTGGTTTTGAAAGTAAAAATTTTAATAAGGGTGTGTAGTCATGAACTTTATTTACCGTCACAAGTTCTTATATAAAAGGAACCTTTAAGGAACAAATCCCGTTTGCTCCTTTGATTAAATATTCTGCATGTGATTAGTTTAGATTGGATTAGATAACCTTTATTAATTCCTTAGGGAAATTCAGATGTTAACCATTTGGGCCTGGTATTAAGAATTGCACATCAAAAAAGAACTTAATTTATTTAAACAGCTCTGCCTCAAGTTAAACTTTCCCCAAGTAAACCACTGCCAATATTTGCCATTTAGAGATTATGTTAGTTGTAATATTTCTCAGTTTCTAAAAACACCTCTTCTGATGACAATAAAAACATTGGGAAAAAATGACTAAATAGTCAAAAGAACACTCACTAAAACCTGCCAACACTTAAACAAATCTTCCATCAACATATTAAAACAACATTGAGAATGGAATCTTAAACAATAACTTCTCCATTTTTGTAAGCTATTCTTCAGAGATGTATTCCTTTTCCATGTGTGGGAGGCACAGGTTGTATCTTTTAAATTGTATGCAGTTTTCATCTGTACAATCCCTAAAATGTACCCAAGATTGGATTCCACCTGTACTATCTCAATTTGAGAAAAGATTATTTTAATGAGAAGAATGAAGGAAAAAGTCATGGTAAACAAAACATGTAAGAGTTCAAAACCAAGAAATCAAACTGTTTTGTTTTTGGCTTAATGAACGTACAAGAGAATCGATGTGATTCCAAAGCCAAAGGTTTATTACCCGAAAAAGAACAAGGTTCTAGGGAGTTTTATTTGCAGATTCAAATACAAAATGGCCACTGAGATGACATTTTAACCTCTCACCCCAACTGATCTCTTGAGTCATGACCACAGAAGCCACACATCTGGCAACTGGAATTTGCGTCATGACAATGGGAATCCACATAATGCAGTGTTTATAAAAAAACAAAATAACGTCCAAAATTGGGCAATAATTATGATACCTTTAATCAAGGTTCACAAAAAAATAAACCAGATAAACAGAATCCCCATAGTCCAAAAAAATCCTAAACATCCCAAAAAGAAGAAAAAACACTGAATAGATGCTGTGAAAAATTAAAACTGAAATGGATTCATAATATAGCTATCCTTTTATGAAGTGGTCTTCAAATGCACCATTCAGGTTTGGGTGGAAAACGGGGATGAAGTCTGATCAGCAAGACAAGTAAATTGCTGTAGAAAAACTTGACCCAGGAGCTATTCCCAGGACTGAAACCCCTCTAGATATTTTACCACGGTACCCCTCCTTCAGATATTCAGGATAGACTGGACTGCAAAATAATTCATGCCCTCTACAGACACAGGCTGTGGATGAGAAGATAGGGCATAGTAAGAACAAGTACTGTCAGGTTTCAACATTGATACATGAAATATTGAAGGAATCTTTATTTCATTGAGTGCTTCCACTATTTGATGAAATTAAGTTAGGATATTTGCAAGCTGTTTGCAGATATTCCCTACATCCTCTTGGACATATCTTACGGCCCTATAAACCTGTCTTATTTTGGGGTCACTCATTTTTGACATCCCAGTTTCTGTCCTATCTTAGTTTGGAGAGATAGTACTTTAAAGAGAAGGTCCAGGTAATAAGAAATGATAAATAAAACATGCAAAAGATCAAAACCAGGAAATCAAATCACACTTTTGTAAAGCCCAGAACAAAACATGAGGATCAAAGTGAAAATGTCATAGCCAAAAGTTTGCTACCGAAAGAAAGAATATCAAAGAAATGACAGGGAAACATTTTAGAGAGTTTATCCACAAACTCAAATGCAAAATGGCCATTGAGATGACCTTTTAACCTCTCAACCCATTTGACCCCTCGAGTCATGACCTCAGAAGCCACACCCCGGGCAGCTGGGACTCATCATGACGACAGGATTCACAAAATGGTGCTAACCATAAATAACCAAAATGGTGTCAGAAATGGTGTAACATTATTTTAACACCTTTACTTAATGTTCAGATATAAAAATAAACCAGTTAAACAGAATTTCTATAGTATTAAATGTTAAATAATCACAAAAAAGGGAATAATTAAAAATAAAATTACTCTGCTGGACCCCCTCACTATCACTAACGTGGCTCTTTTAATATCTGCCCAGCTCACGAAACCCAAAAAAGGTTTCTAATACAAAACCTAAGCATCAAGCCTTCCATGAGCCTAGAAACACAAAATCAGCCTAGGCTCAAACTCAAGAGGCAGGCTTTATGGCCTACATAGGCATAAATGAAGCCAAAGGTGGAAAAAAACAGGAGAGGGGGACCATGAAAACTATTGACTCAAGGAACAAAAATCAGTTTTTTAATAAACAAAAGAAATAATAAAATCATAAATAATACAATTTTTAATGGAAAAGGTTATCTATACTAATAAAAGGCAAAGCCCTCACTGACTCATTCACTCACTCACTGACTGACTGACTGACTGACTGACTGACTGACTGACTCATCACTAATTCTCCAACTTCCCGTGTAGGTAGAAGGCTGAAATTTGGCAGGCTTATTCCTTACAGCTTACTTACAAAAGTTAAGCGGGTTTCATTTAGAAATTCTACGCGTAACGGTCATAACAGTCAACAACGTCCGCCATGTTGAACTTTCTTATTTTTGGCCCCATCTTTACAAAATTTGGTAGGCGGCTTCCCTGCGCTAACCAAAACCAATGTACGTACTTATTTC
>JANRMT010062814.1:115142121-115199434 GCA_026402145.1 Polypterus bichir lapradei | reverse complement strand
TTTTACTGTTTTAGGATTCCAATTATTATTAACTAATATTAAATGAGTTCCTTGTGTCTTGTGATTTAAGCCTAAGGTGGTGGGCCCTCCTACACTGCTGTTGCGGATGGTGTCTGAATTTAGAATTTAAGGATCTTACCAGCTCATGTTGCTCATCTCTCTGCCATTTCTTAAATGTATTGACAGTATTGTCTGAAAGAGGAGGACCATAAAATGAGATATAGTCAAAGACATGCAGATAGATCAAAACCAAAGGTCAGACTGTGTTTTCAACAATCCAAAAACCAAAACCTGAACAACATAATCGAAAAACGTCGCCAAAAGTTATATGCTTAAGCGAAGGAAAAGAAAGAATGGAACTAATCTTTTAATAAGTTATCTATAAGATTGGATATATAATGGCTGCCAGTATTGACCTTTCATCCTGTCAGTAAATTGATGACTGCTTGTGACCCAAAAAACCACCAACAAAAAGACAGCACCCATAACAAAGTCAAAATGGAGTCAGAATGGTACAAAATATTTTCAGCAACACTAAATGAAATTTTAATGTAAAAAACAGCAACCAAATATTTAGAATCTTCATAGCCCAAATCCTAATAAGGGTCAAATAAAGAGCAAACCATTTCTAAGAGAAAGCTTTGAAAAATTAAGGGCAAAACAAAATCCTAACATTCTTTGTGGATTCCTCATTGCATAAGCAATCTTTATTGATATTTGCTGTTGTTACTTGGTTTTTATGTGTTAGATTTCAGACATTTTGACGACATTGGCTCTTGCTTTGTTTTTGAACATTTTGTAAATTCATTCATTCATTCATTCATTTATTTTCTTCTGCTTATCCGAGATCAGGTAGTGGGGGCAACAGTCTTAGCAATAAGTACCAAACGTCCTTTTCCCCAGCCACACTTGCCAACTCATACTGTGTGTTCCCGAGGTGATCCCAGACCATCTGGGAGATATAATCCTTTCAGAAGCCCTGGGTCTTCCCTAGGGTCTACTCCCAGGTGGTCATGCCCATAAAACCTCCACAGAAAGGCATCCAGGAGGAATTTGTATCAGATGCCTGAACCACCTCATTTGGGCTTTCGTAATGCAAAGGGTCAGCGGCTCTACTCTGAGCTTCTCCCGGATTCCTGTGCTTCTCATCCTGTCTCTAAGGGAGAGCCAGCCATTCTGCGGAGAGTGCTAATTTTGGACCACTTGTACCCGCAGTCTCATTCTTTCAGTCATTACCTAAAGCTCATGACCATAGGTGAGAGTAGGGATGTAGATCAACTGGTAAATTGAGGGCTTATCTCCTTCTTTAACATTATGGATCAGTATAGCGAACTGCACTTGCCACCCCTATTCGTCTGTTGATCTCACAAACCTTTTTCTCCATCACTCGTGAACAAGACATTTTGTTAATGAACCTTTCAATTTTTAAGAATCCTTGCTTTTGTTGTTCTGAGCCAGAGATTTTCACAGTTCCCTCTTCCTTTATGAGGTAATAGACTTGGACTTCTTTTGGCCTGTACAGGCCACAAAGCCTGCTTCCTGAGTTTTTGGGAGCTTTTCTTTTTTGTATCTGTGAGGGCCAATTGGTTTTTCAGAACTGTTTCTGCAAACAAGTCTGTGTTTTGAAAGCAAGGCCTAATTTTGGTGATTGAACCTTTTTTTTTGAGGTTTCATGAGCCTGCAAAGGGGCACAGAGTAGCAATTCCCTGACCCATAGCAAAACTAGTCAAGAACAGACTCCAGTTAAACACATTATTTATTTAGGTATATTTGAGTATACACAGGAACATAAAAGCTGGGGTAGGATGAAGGGAAAACAAAAACAACTTTACCCCTTGTGGGTCTGACTGTCATCACTGACACTTAGGTCAGTGTTGTCATGTCCCAAAAAACACTCTTCATGCTCTCTTCCTCCTGCCTCCAGTCCATCTTTCCTTCTCTCTGGTCTACTCTTCCTCTTTGCCAGGAGAGCTTTTGCCTCTGCTCCTCAACTCCAGTCTCACTACAACTGGGAGTTAAATGTTACTTTAAGGCTTGTCTTGCCAATACTTCCAGTGCCATGGTAGCATACCAAAAAATCACACCTAGGTCAGCTGAATCCTCATAAAAGTACTGAGGAGGAATGCTGGAAGTTGTATACCCAGTGGCCCCACAGGTGTCTGCCAGCAGGGTGTCTGCTAGTATTACAAATAGGAGGCAATGACTCACTAGAGCAGCCCTAAAATGCTGCTGCCATTTAGCAACCTGGGGGAATGCAATAATCTTAACTTTAGTCCCCAATCAGCCTTGCATTTTATTGCTGTCTTGTCCAAAATATGTTTTAATTAACAACCCAGGATGCTCCAGCTCCACAAACACCCAACACAAACAGGCAGACACAGGGTTTAAAAGACACAAAGAGTCTTTTATTGTGGGAAACACTTTGAATCAAGCGTTTCCCACAACAAGCACAAGCACCACAAGAACAGAAGAACACTATAACTCTTTTCTCTCTTCTTTATCTCGGTCACTCTTCCACTGTCTCCTCCACTCCTCTTTGCAAACTTCGTCCACCTTCCACCCAACTTTGGCATGTCCTTCTGAGGCAAGCAGATCCTTTCATCTAATCCCTGGGAGTGCCTCCTGTGACATGACACTGCAGCCCCGAAGCACTTCCTGCTGAGGTTGGAGCCCTACGGAGTAGTGACTCCTAAATCCCACAGCTCCCCTAGACGGCACTCACAGGACCCTACGAGGCTGTTCTCAGGGACCATAACACCTGGCATGCCCTGTGGGCACCCATGCAGGGATCTGAGCCTGGGCTCTCTGCCATCTATCTTCCTAAGGGCGACAAAGCCCTGTGTAAGCTGTCTATCCCTGTCCTTGTACCTCAATGGCATCCAGCCTGGATAAGAACGTTGGCCGTCCGTCACACAAGACATATTGCAGCTTTGTATTTTTTTTATAGTATAAAATGATAGGACATCCTAGAATGTCTCACTACTCTCTAAAACAGTTGTTACAGTGTGTTTGTGAGTATTGAACTCCACTGTACTCACTTTATCTCATTTTATTGAACATCAGAACGTTTTGACTTCATACCAGCATGGAGCTAAATATTTGTATTTGATCGCCCTGAGGTTTTTGCCCTTTCCCTTTGGTGCCTATCAGATATGATATTTTGACAAATTGTTTTTCAAAACCTGCTGTCCTGACATGAAAGTGCGCACATCTAATCCACAGTATGGTTTAGTTATTGATTTACTGTCAGTGCAAGAATACAAGCAGGCTAAAATAAAAAAAAGTAGTCATTTAAAGTCCACGGTAGCACATGGAGGGGAAAATGTAAAGTGATCATTAATGCGTGTGTTCTTTTGCATTCTGTCATCTCAGAGTGCTTTTATGTATATATAACAGGCATTTATGTACCATGATAGAACTTGCTTTTAAAAGTTCTGTATGATGCGCCTTATTTTAAAAAGTGATGGGTAGACCACTCACATAGTCTTCTGTTTCTATCCACTGGTCTCACTCTCTCCTTCTTTTCTTTCTCAAGCTGATCACTGAGGTTGTCCATGTCAGCACCACATAAATGCAAGCTGTTTGCAATGTAAGAATAAAAGAGAAAAATGACAATAATAAAAGAAAGGGAGGAGACAAAAGCCTTCTCAGTGTTTAATCATGGCTGACCAAGCCTTCAACCCATACTGCTTGCTTTCGCTGTCAAATAGTTAACTTTCACCCAATCTCGTTTATATATTTAAAAAAAAAATGTGAGTATGCTTTGTTGATTAAAATAGTTTTAATATCTGTATATTTTCCTAAGCTGCACAGTTTCAGGTCACATGTGCTTACAAATAACCAGCTTTATTTTATTTCATTTTTTTCCACAAACTGTATTATGGAGGTTGCATCAATTACCATCAGACTCACCATTTAATTGAAGCAAATTGCAGGCTATTAGAAACTGTGAAAACGACTTTACTCTTCCCATTTACTTCTTTTTTTGGGGCTGATTATTTCCTCACTTCTTGCAGTGGGTACAGGTGCAGCAATGTAGTAAATGCCGAGGTGGTTGCCAGTTCAGGATTTGAAAAATAAATTTTATTGTCTGGGTCGCACAGAATTTATTTACTTCGATTTCTGGTTTCCAAATCTGTGCCTTACACAGACACGTGATTCTCATCTCCTTCAGGTATTTTTAGCACTGCACAGTGGACCTCCCATGATAACCAATATGAGGCACCGACTGTGGTATAAGTGGCTTAGGAGGCCAACTCGTGTGTGTATCTCGACTGGAGTACCAAACTATGCTTACTTTGACTGAGAAATTTAGAGAATTGTATAGTTAATTGCAGTAGTAAATGTAAAAACAATGGCAATTTTAAAACCATTGAGGGGACGATACAGTTAAAAGGCACACCACGTGTTGGAGTCACCTGGGACAAACTGCTGACTTGGTTTATAGTGTCATAGCACTGAATCAGACATGTAGAGGTGAGCCATACTTTAGTATGAGCTGCAGAACACGTCTTCCCCCATGAGAGATTATTTTTGCTCTTCTCTACTTGGTGATTAAATATTCACTACCTTACTTTTGACCTTCTGTGCAACTGTGCTGTCTAGCAATTTTTGTGAGTGCTGTTAAGATAACTACTATAACTGTCTGGTCTCCTAAATGACAGTAAGCTTTCTGTTCTCAGTCTGGCAAAGGCAGTCTGTATTTGTTTCATAGGATGCCTTTAATGATTAGCACAGCCATAAAACACTTCAACGCCTTCTAAGCTTCCTACCTAATTTATGGGTTTATTGCAGAGCCATCTACTGTAAATGCAGAACAGAAACGGACACAAGACAAGGACATCTAATTATGGATACCAATCTGTTAAAATAGTTCAAACAATTAAACTGGTTTATGCATTTTGAATGAAGCAATCTATGCTGTGCACTGACTGCTTACAGATGTAAATAAGATTAAGCAACAAAAGCAAGAGGTTTGGGGTCTCCAGGGATGTTCCTTTTAACATCCAATTATTTTGTTTTACTTTTTATTTACTTTGTTTTAAGAAAATAACATTGCATATGATCAAGTTGAACTTGTACAGTACAACTGCTAGAATCCTAACTAGGAAAAGAAAATCCGAACACATTTCTCCAGTTTTGATGTCACTACACTGGTTACCTGTGTCATTCAGAATTGACTTTAAAATACTGCTTATGGTTTATAAAGCCTTAAATAATCTCGCTCCATCTTATATATGGAATGTCTGACATGTTATATTTCAAATCGTAACCTTAGATCTTCAAATGAGTGTCTCCTTATAATTCCAAAAGCTAAACTTAAAAGAAGTGGTGAGGCGGCCTTTTGCTGTTACGCACCTAAAATCTGGAATAGCCTGCCAATGGGAATTCGCCAGGCTAATACAGTGGAGCACTTTAAAACACTGCTGAAAACACATTACTTTAACATGGCCTTTTTATAACTTCACTTTAACGTAATACTGATACTCTGTATGTTCAATTCTTCATAATAACTATTCACAGTGGATCCAAAATCCATACTGACCCCTACTCTCTCTTCTGCTTCTTTTTCCGGTTTCTTTGTGGTGGCGGCCTGCGCCACCACCACCTACCCAAAGCGTCATGATGCACCAGCATTGATGGACTGAAAGCCAGAAGTCTACGTGACCATCATCATCAGGTCCTTCCATGAAAACCCTAAATACAAAGAGGACTGTTTGATTTATGTTAGGTAGATTGCCCAGAGGGGACTGGGCGGTCTCTTGGTCTGGAATCCCTACAGATTTTATTTTTTTTCTCCAGCTTTTGGAGTTTTTTTTTTTTGTTTTTTTCTGTCCACCCTGGCCATCGGACCTTACTTATCCTATGTTAATTAATATTGACTTATGTTTATTTTTTTATTGTGTCTTTTATTTTTCTATTCATTTTGTAAAGCACTTTGAGCTACATTTTTTTGTATGAAAATGTGCTATATAAATAAATGTTGATTGATTGATTGATTGATTGAACAAATGACTTCAAAGTCAAAATAGAAAGCAGAAAAAAATCAGAAAGTTAAAAAAGAAAGCAGGGACAAAACCTACCAAAACAGAATTCAACTGCCACCCGAGAGAAAGAGTGGAGAGCCAATAGCATGGGCAAAAGTAGTTAGCAAAATAATAAAAAGAAAAAGAAGAGGAAACATCCTTTTCCCCCAAAATAAATACTTATTCTAATTTTTGTTTAATTAGATCATGCCATATTTTCAAAAAGTTGTGAATAGATCCCCTAAGCAAGAATTAGATTTTTTCTAATTTCAGATAGTATAGAACATCAGCTACCCACTGAATTAGAGCAAGTGGGCTGGGATTCTTCCAGTTGAGAAAGATAAGTCTATGTGCTAGTAGACTAGTAGTGCTAGTAGTGCTAGTGCTAGTAGTGAGGTAAAGGCAGTTACAATCAGTTTGTCCTTCTCTACTTTAAGCCCATGTATGAGTACGCCAAAGATGGCTGTTAATAGGTTAGGAGTGATTGTGCCACCGAGACTGTCTCATAGGCATTCAAGGATTTTGGTCCAGAATGATGTTAATTTGGTGTACACCCAAAACACGTGCCCCAGTGAGGCTGGAGCTTGATTGCAACATTCCCATGTTGAATCTTGGTCTGGATACATTTTGGACAAAAATGAAATGAGATAAATGTGCTCGATAAAAGATTTTAAGTTGAATGATTTGCATATATGGAGCTGGAGTGTATTCTATGCATAGCTGCCTTCCACTCCTTTTCACAGATGTTAAGTGAAAAATCCTTCCCCCTTCGCACCCTAGGATCTTTGAAAGGAAGAGACTTTAAAATCTTTTTATAGAAATGTGTGTGAGGCTAGGAAAATTGGGCAGGTTCCCTTTAGCAAAGTTTCTAATTTGAAACTAGTGGAAAAATTGTGTTGATGGGAAGTTAAATTTGAAGTGTAATTGTTCATAAGTATCAAAAACATTATCTATATTCAATTCTCTAAGTGTTTTAATTCTGGATGTTTCCCAAAGATTAAATAATGTGTAGGATTGAGATGGTTGAAAAAGTGATTACCATGTAGAGGAGCAACAGTTTTTCTTCCTTTAACTGCATCCTGCATTGGTTCCATATTCTGATTGACTGATGAACAATTCAATTATTGGTGTTTTGATGATAATTTATATTTACTCTGGCACAAAGCAGGGCGTATAAAGAAGTAGAGCAAGGTTTTACTTCTATTGCAGACCAGGTTTGAGTAAATTCATCAGTCTGTGTTGATATCCAGGTCTTTATAGCTTGTATATTTACCACCCAGTAATAAAATTGAAAGTCAGGTAGTGCCATGCCACCTTCTGCTTTAGGTCTTTAAAGAGTTGCTTTTTGAATGCATGAACGACTCAAATTCCAGATAAGTGAAATTATAATTGAGTCTAATTTCTTAAAGAACAATTTGTTAATGCATATAGGGATGCTGTGAAATGGAAAAAAAAAGCTTTGGAAAGATGTTCATCTTGACAGTATTGATTCTCCCTGCTAATGTGAGATGGAGGCTAGACTGTCTGTTCACATCTTATTTGATTTTTTTTCCATGCTGATAGCAAAATTGCAGTTTTAATGTCCAATTCCAAATGATAGATCGAAGCAAAACGTTTCTCCTATAGCACGATCTGTAAAGGGTTCTTCAGGAGACTAAGACTTATCTAGAAGCTGATCCTCGAGTGAATGTAAAACTTCTGATCACACTGTTCTTTGAATATTATGGAGACTGGAAGGGGCAGATCAAAAGCTGGAAGTGACATCACATGTATTCTGTGAGCTTATTTTACATTCTAGGTGCAGATATGGAACTAAGGTCACATACAATGTTTCAGCCTCAATCTTATCCCCCTTTGTCCCCTTACCATAAATTGTTAGGCACTCCCAACACTTGTGTGTTTAATAATTTTGAATTGCAACCTTCCCTCTAATACTTCTTCAAATCTTCTCATTAAAGATGATGTTATATTCCGTTATATTCACTTTACCACACAAAACACCTTTTGCCTGCAGTAATGTGTACAATCTAGGATCCAGTCCTAGTAGAGGTATTAGTCCATTTTGAATAAACCTTACAGCAAACTGTGTTTGGTGATCCTGGGTGAAGTGCATGGATAAAAATATTTGAGACCAAAACAGAAAACACCACCAAACTACTCCGCCACTCAAGTGTATGCCCTTAAATAAACAGAGATAAAGTGCTGTAGGTAACTGATATGCAATTCAGGGATTTCCCTCCTTGTCAGATGTATCGAGAGTTATTTTTCTTTTCTACCATCTAATAGATGAAAGAGACTATATGACATCAATATATGAAATTAGTGCACTACAAATACCAACTACACCCCAATCAGAGTTGTGTTCTTTTATTAGCATTAATATTTTTATACTGTTTTGAAGAATAACATTATTGCTCATTCTGAAAGTGAATACATCATTTATGCAGCTCCAGTTTATACTCGTGCTTTGGTTTATCAGTGTATACCTTTGGGTGGTCGAGGCACTTTCTTGCTTTTGCTTTGGGACTGCTCCCTTCTGCTACCACCTCTTCTCTCTCCTAAGCTCGACCACAGTCTTCACCGCTTAGGTAATGTTTTCCATTTCAATTCGTTATAAAATGATGGCTTATTGGCATTAATATTGTTACACCCCTTCTGGCCTCATGCTGGAAGTCCGACTTTTCAATTATTTGCCAGCTATGGCTGTTTACATTGCTATGTCCTCTCAGGAAAGACATCTTTTATCTGAAATCACAACACATTAGAGGGCAGCAGCTGCATCATTCATGAAATAAAATATGTATTATTCACTAGTTCATGTTTCTCATGATAAAGAATTGTTTGCTCTTTGTTCTAGGGGCAATTGCCAAAGGACTAGGTGGGGAGATGTGGGTGTAAACTTTATCATGTCTTTCCATTTCTTTTTATTTAATTCTAAAGAAAGAGAGAAAAAAACTTTTTAGAAGGCCTGCATTCTACTTGAATTTTCTTGCAGACATTTAAGGTGAAGTAGTTTTACAACATCCTCAGAAATGCCCATCACCAAGACTTTGCCCACACCTCGCACTTTCAGCTACTTAGCAACTTTAATGACATGATACCAACTTCAAGATTTTTAAAGCTCACTCTTTAAGCAGTGTCTTACCACTGTATGACTATCTAATGATTTTGTTCATGTTTAACTGGTTTGAATCGTTACCTTTGTTAAAGTGTTCAAGAGTTTAATAACAAAGCCTGACACTTTGCTTTAACATATTTGACCTTCTTCCAGTTTAACAAAAGACAATTCCTGGTGTACATTTCTTTTTCCATGGTTGATTCCATTCGAGGGGTTACACTTGCAGTATACCTGAGATAGTACTGGACTAGCAGGGATCAAAATCATACTACATAGTATGGTACCATGAGGAGATGATCCTCGGATCTAAGTGCTGTCTCACTGAATAGCTAGTCTTGTTTTATTCGTGTTTCTCCTCACTTTGCTCAGCAGGCCATCTGATTGACAGTTAACGTCAGCATATCAGCCATTAACGTCTTGCCCTCTCTCAATTAATGTCATTCCACTGCACATTCCTCTCAATTCAAAGGGACAGAGCACAGGAAAAAAGCATATCTTCATGTAAACTTATAAAAAAAATAATTGCAATCATTCAGCTGAATTAAATTCTCTCCTGTTGTCATAAACATGACTCACTTCGAGGATATGAATAGACCTAGAAATCCCTATAAGTAATGGTGATGAAAAGTACACATTAGTAGAATCGTATCTGAAGAATAATTGTTTCTCTAACTTATGACCCGATGTACCATCAGGGTAACCTGGTGGTGCATGCCCTTCTGCTCTTATTGCTAAGGGGCATATTGCTTAGTATATGCTAGAAAATGGTAATGCTGTCATTTTTCTGTTCTTGGTTTTAACTCTTACTGTTCCACGCAACACACCTGTGCATTTATTTGTACATTATACCCCACACTTATGATGTAATGTAGAAGTGACTGTTGATTTAAATCTCCAAGGTGACAATCCCTCGGCTTCTTTTATTTTTATATATGATGTTTAATGAGAAGTCAAGAAAAATGACACCTTTTATTGGCTAACTGCACAGATTACAACATGCAAGCTTCTGAGGCAACTCAGGCCCCTTCTTCAGACAAGATGCAATACAGAAGCTGGAATGCCCTGTTTTTATATGGACAGAGACAGCATTGGAAAACCTTTAAGGGGGTCATCTCCAATGTAAAAAAAATGAACAGACCTCTCCAGCCTAGGATTCATTTAGCAGGAGTAGAGAACAGTGTATAGTCAATATCTTTTGATGAGATAACTGTCCAGCAGTCTTTTGAAGTTTTTGATGAGTTTTCCATACAATGTGGATCAGTCAGAGAGATGTAAATAATCCTCATATCTGGTCATAAAACTCTGGTCTCTATTTAAACCATGTTGTGATGTGTTAAATTTTAGCATTAGTTGAACTTCACCATTCCATTCTCTCTTGCTATGTTTTGAAGTTGCCCATAAGCACTGTGACTTTGAAGTTCTTCTCACAGTCTCCATCGCTGCTGAAGTGAGCTCCTTGGAGAACCTCAATTGCCATGCTTAATGTAGAACCTGTATAAATTCATTCTTTGACGGAGTGCTTGTCTAGATTTTCCCACAAAGAGTGCAGTGTTGGGCATAACAAAGTCAATCTAAGTATTCAAAGGGACTACAGGTCAAAAACACTTGGGGTCAGTTACAGAATTAGACAGACCTCATTAGATAATCTGGCAGAAAATGATCCCTTTATGCAATGTTCTTCTCAGCAGTGTGGTATAACTATACAATCTGTAATATAAATGTGAGCACATATTTTAACATCTTTACTGTAGGCAGTGAGATGTACCATTATCTGTTGGTTCACTCAGGGAGCTTGGAATATTTGCTTACTGCAGGTTTGGTGGTATCTGTATGCCAGGAGAGGATGTTCTGGTAATACATCTCTCAGCATGTCATCATTATTTAGTATTGGCAGAAGGTTTTTTTGGAAGTGTTTCAAGATGATAGGTGATGAAAAGAGGGATGCAGTTCTTGTTGTCTTTCTACTTTTATTCCAGGAGGTTGACTCTGGGTATGACAGTAGCTCTGGTTACTTGAATGTCTGTTGTTTTGGAAGTAAATCCTTGTCTATTGAAATCTTATCTAAGTTCCTGTAGTTTTTTATCCGAGTCTATCGGGTCTGAGCATATACGATCGTAAAGTATTGCTTGGCTGAAAATGATGGAGTGACTTATATGTTTGAGGTGGAAGCTATCACTTCTCAGGTATGTCCCTCTGTCTGTTGGTTTGTGAAAATAGAGGTCACAAGGGTGTTATTTTTCAGTTGAACAGTGTTGTCAAGGAAGCTGACTTCTGTTTTTGAGTAATTAAGCTTTAGCTTAATGTTGGGGTGGAAAGAATTATATTTGTTATGAAAATGGAGGAGGTCCTTCTCAGTGGCAGTCCAGATTATGAAGATGTCATCTACTGTATATAACTGAGGTACAGCATTGGTTTTAAGGTGCACATTGACATAATCCCTTCCTCAAATTTTGCCATTAATAGGTTCACATAACAAGGTGCGAACCAGCAACCCATTGCAGACCCCATTTATTGCAGATAAAGATCCTGTCCAAATGAGAATAAATTGCGTGTGTCAGAGTGAATTTTATCTTTTGTGTGAATAACTCTGTGGGTAAATCATGCTATTTTAGCTACTTTACACATGCCAATATGTCATCATCATGGGGGATGTTTGTGTAAAGTGTCTCAACATCTATTATTGCCAGTAAGGTTCCCTCAGGTTAGGGGCCTATAGTAGGAAATCAGTGGTGTTTTGGATGTAGCTGGTTGTATTGCGGGCAAAGGGTTTCTCAGTAAGGTAGATAATGCCAAAGAGTTAATATGTGTCAGTCGTTATTTGCCCAAATTTTCCTAATAACCGAATTAATCCAACAGTCACCAAAGTGTATAAAATACCTAGTCAGAGGTGGGACAGTATTTGTAAAGAATGTCTAAAAAGCTGAAACTTTACAGTATAGCACAAGCTCTATATAATACATATTGTGAGAGACTTCATATCAGATCTGGAGAACACCCCCAAAGATACCTGAATGAAGGAGTACAGCATGGAAGAAATTCCCAACAGAGTGTAACTGCTTAGACCCATCTCATAAAACTGACAGCATCTTTCAATGTGCACTTTCTAAACCAGTGAATGGGTGATTTCTTAATTAAGGACACCAAATCTGCATCTTTTTTATGATGATTAATAGTTAAATGTATGTTGATCCGTATTTTTATATTTCTTGTATTACACAACATAAATATTTCCATGTATCAAGATGGTCTGTTAGTATCCAGCTCCAACTCCAAGAAGCACACAGCAACCGCACTTAGTCTTTCTAATGCAACAGAGTCTGTAGCTCTGAGACACGTTGCCAAAGTGCTAAACCCCAAAGTTAGTCTTGTTACCATTAATACGTACTAAGACCAAATCAGCACAGGTTCATCCCAAGCAGATAGCACACTGCAACTGACTCCAAGAGTTTTTGACCTGTAGTCCCTTTGAATATCTTGATTGACTTTGTTATGCCCAGTTGCATTCAATAAAACTCAGTTAGTGCTGATTTTAAAAAATATATATCTAAAATTTTTATTGATCTAATGCTGAGTAAATAAATCTTCATTGGTATAAATCCAAAACAAAAGGAAAGGACAACAATTCAAAAAGCAACTCAGTTAAGGTTGTTAAATTTCCTGCAGTTACAACATTCTTACCATTATGTTGAACTGCACTGCTCAAAAAAATTAAGAGAACACTTAATCATCACAGTCTAACACCAAATCAATTACGCCTCAACGATATCAATTTGTCCAGTTATGAAGCATAAGCGATTATGAATCAACTTCACCTGCTTTGGTGCAAATGAAAGTGACAACTCTGGCAGTCTACTGGTTTTGCATGTGGTGGCCACAGACAGTTGCTCTCTCCTTATCCTTCCCGATCAATTCTTCTGTAGGTTTGCGTTGTGCTAGTGTCTTTGTCATTACTGGTAGCATGAGGAGGTATCTGCATCTGATTCAGGTTTCACAGGTAGTCCAGCTCCTCCAGGATGACACATCCATATGTGCCATTGCATGAAGGTTTGCTGTGTCTCCTAGCATGGTATCAAGAGCCTCAGGAAGGAGTCAGTCTGGAAGGACAAGGAGAGAGCAATAGTCTGTGGCCACCACCTGCAAAACCATTAGACTGCTAGAGTGTATTCTATGCATGGCTGTCTTCCACTCCTCTTCTGAGGTGTTAAGAACTTTAAAATGTTTTTATATATTATTGAGATGCTGTCTTTGTCTTTAAGTCCAATCAGTATTACCTCTGGAATAGAAATGGGTGGATAGGTGAGGAAAATTGGGCAGGTTGCTTTTGGCAAAGTTTTTAATTTGAAAAGTAGTGGAAAAGTTGTGTTGATGGGATGTTAGATTCAAAGCATAATTGTTCATTAGATGCAAAAAGATTATCTCTATACAGTTGTCCAATGTTTTCCAAACACTAAATACTGCATAGGTTTGAGAGTGTATAAAAAGATGATTATCATGTAGAGGTGCAACAGATAACATCGTCTCTGCCTTAAAGTGATTCCTGCATTTGTTCCATATTCTGAGTGATTAACGGACAATTGGAGTATTAGTATATTGACGATAATTTGTATTTATCGGGGCACAAAGCAAGGCATATAAAGAAGTACATGAGGGTTTTGCTTCTATTGTGTATATTCATTAATTATGTCAATTTCTAGGTCTTTATAGCTTGTATATTTGCCGCCCAGTAATAAAATTGAAAGGTAGTGCCATGCCACCCTCTTCTTTGGGTCTTTGTAGTTGGAGGCCTGGATGTTTCAAATTCCAAATAAATTAAGTTATAATTGAGTCTAACTTCTTAAAGAACGATTTTTTCATGTATATGGGGATGCTCTGAAATAGAAAATGAAATTTGGGAAGGATGTTCATCTTGACAGTATTGATTCTTCCTGCTAATGTAAGATGAAGGATAGGCAATCTGTTCACATCTTGTTTAATATTTTCCATGCTAATAGCAAACTTTTGTTGAAAGAACATCTATATATTTATTTGTGATGTTTACCCCTAGGTATTTAAATTGATCTGATATAATGAATAGGTTGATGTCCAGTCTAATATTGTGTGCTACAGAGTTCACTAGAAAAAGAACACTTTCATTCAAATTAAATTTTGAGTCCAGATATCTTTAAAAATCTGCTAGTGCGTTAAGGACTACTGGTAAGAAGGTTTTTGGATCTGATATATACAGTACCATATCATCTGCATATAGTGATATTATCTGTTCAAGTCCTTCTCTGGTAATCCCCATATCTCTGATGCATATAGAAAGTGAATGGCCAATGGCAATTGCAAAAAGTAAATGGTGATAGGGGGCATCTTTCTCAAGTCTCATGTTTTAGTTTGAAGTAGTTTAAAATAATATTGTTAATACAAACAGAGGCTGCTGAACTGGTATAAAGGAGTTTTAACCATGCACATATATTTGGTACAAGCCCAAATTTGTGCAATGTGGTGAGTCGACAGTCCCATTCAACCATATCAAATGCTTTTTCTGCCTCCAAAGATAATAAGATCTATGGTGTGGTCGATTTTATAGGTGAGTATATTACATTAAGCAAAGGTCAAAGATTACAAGCTAAGTGAGGTTATTTAAAATATAATTTCCTCTTTCTGTCTAAGAATCTCTATCAAGTTTTCTTTAAACCATAGTTTGTTTAATCAGACAATCAGTCTTCTCGGTTTTGAGGCATTTGAGCCACATATGCGATAAGCTGCTGAGATCTCAGTGTCCGATTTAAAGTCCTCATCGATTAGTTTAGAAAATAATTCAGCTATGAATTTTTCTGGATTTGGGCTTCCATAGTTTTCAGGGAGACTTTTCATTCTGATGTTGTTCCTTCTATATCTGTCTTCCAACGCAGCAAATTTATCACTGAGCACTTTGCATTCAGATTCTACAACAGATGCTTTTTTGTCCATGGCAGATGTCAGTTGTTCTTCTTCTTCAATACAAGTCAAAAACATTTGCTTAACTCCTTCTAGGTGATCACCAAGTATTCTTATTTTATTCTTAATTTTGCTAAAATTTTCCAGTATTTTTTCATCAATTCTTGTTAGATTTTTTTTAAGGCTAACATCAAGTTCATTGCTTAAACGTACCTCCTTATCTTTTATTTCCTGAAGCAGCTTGTCTATTCTGCTCTCCATTTCGATGTCAAGTCTGTCTATTCTCCTGTGTATGTCTTCCTTTTCATCATTTATCCCCCCCCGTCCCCAAGTGCAGTAATCAACACCTTCAGCACAGATAGCTCGTTTCCATCTTCTCCATGTTCCGAAAGCGGAGTTACGTATCCTGTTGGAATTAATTCCATTGACTCGCAGAGGGTGTTGGTTGTTGTTAACAGCGGGGATAAAGAAGATATAATCAGTTCCAATATCCCGCCTGAGATTGACAAAGTCTGATTGCCGCCTCACTCGCAGTTTTGCTTCCACATTCGCTGTCAGCTTTAGCAGATGCTGCAGCATAAGATCCTGGTGGATCTGTCCCTTCACCTGCCTCTTCCAACTCAGTTTGTGGCAGGCCGTAATGTGAACTTGAGATCAGCTTAGACATTGATGTACCTTTAGCTACCTTTTCCTTCTCTTTGTGACATCTTGGTCTTCTGCTCATGCTTTTAATATTCTTGTAATTAAATCCTGTCAGGTTGATTAAATATAGGATGTCTTGAATAGATAATAAAAAAAGGTAAATAACACCACTGCCAGTGAAGCGCCATCTCAGACATCTATCTCTCGCATCAGGCAAGGCCAAAATCCCTTTTCCATTTTTATATGGGATTGATATTTTTTTGACTAGACTTCTTCAATACAGTTCAATATACTTAGGTTTTCAAAAGGGTTCATAATGACTTAGCATTTCTGAATCAAATAACTTTAAAAATTATTATGGTGTCAATTTTTTTTAATAATTCCTGCAAATACTGTGGGGTTTTGAATGTTGGGGAATGTTTATAGCATGGTGTTTTGTCCATTTGTTCCCACTGGAATACATTATATTTTTAAATTATTATTAGTACACGCTACTGCAACACTTTATTGTTTTGTGTGTGGATGCCATCATTCCCGGAGGCCTCTCATCAAGACACAAGTCCCCATTACCAGGGTGTGTACTTTCAGATGTAGCAGTATTTGATGTCAGTGATATGACACTTTAAATAACGTTGTGATAGAACTCTCATTATCTGAGATCTGGATATAAACTAAGAGCTTTTGTGTATCTTATTCTTTGTCCTACTGATTTTGAAATTATTAGCATTCTTTCTTGTCTAAGATTCTTGTTTAGTGTTTTGGCTTTAGCAAAAGATGTAGTGTTTTCTGTTTATTTAAATCAATTATGTCTAAGTCTACACTCTCTGAGCCTGTTTGTAAAATCTTCGCTGCTCAGTTCATTGGCAGTAGGATGCCTAAGTAGCTACTGCAACAAGACAACTATTACAGCATTCTGAAAGCAACATGAATGTAAAAGAATTCCAACTGAAGACAGTGGTTTGACTTTGTAACTCAATGACTATGACGGGTCTTCAATTCTGTAATGCACTGCCTTTGTATATGAGTGAATTTTCTAAAAATGGTTTATTTAACAATATTTTAGCCACTAAACATGTTTGGAATACACAACTAGATAGTGTGACAGATAGGGGGCGCTGTTGTCCCCTTGAACCCTCAGACTTGACTCCAGACACCAGATAAAAGTCCAATAGTTGACTTTATTATAATTATTCAGTGCACAAAGCACCCTCCTCTCCACAATACTCATATAAATCACTAATAAACAATCAATCCTCCACTCCCAGACGCATTGCCACCCTTCCACCCAGCTCAGCTCATCGTCTGGTATCTTTCCCAGTCTTTTATAGTCCATGACCCGGAAGTGCTTCTGAACCCCGGTCCATGTGACTTCCTAGCACTTCCGGGTCAGATGAAAACTCTTCTTTTCTTCCCAGAAGTATGTCATTCCTCCTGTTGCTGTGACTAAGATGTACTTCTGGGTTAAAGGGCACGTAAGAGTCTCTGGGCCTCCCTGCAGCATCCTCTGTTGGCCCCTGTAGTATCCAGCAGGGCTGTGGATGAAAACTCCATTGTCCATAATTCCCTGCTGGCATTCGGGGCACCTCCATGCTGCAGGGAGGGCTCCACCTGGCGGCCTGGGGGTATCGGCTAGGATGACTGGCCGGCCATAGTCCACAATATCTAACAGATAGATTAGGCAACATTTGAGTTTGAGTGTTTTTCAGTGGATATTTTGATATGGTTTACTGTTGTTTAGTGTTGGTCCTCATTGATGTCTTTTGTATCAGGAATTTTATTTTTTGTTCTCCATAAAAACATAGAATAATAAAAATTTCTCAGGCAGCAAACACCACCAGGTATGTAACAGATATAAATATACATATTTATAAATATTTGGGTGGTGTATTCTTTGAAGTCATCTTCAAGAGATGTTCAGTCTTGTAGTAGTTCACCTCTTGATTGTGGTATATGGTAGTCTTTGAGTAGGTGAGAATGATCTCTGATAGCATATTGTCCTCTAGCATACATTATGACATTTGCTGTTGCATTTTTGGCATTCTTGTTGTCTTTGTTCTGAAACAAGAAAACATAATATCTAATCCACAAACATATAATTCACAAATTCTAGTACACTGAAGCAAATCTGCAGTGAAGAATATATGGGCTTGAGCTCAAAACTTTTTAATCACCCCTCATATACACTCAATTAATTTAATTACCTTCAGTATAATTAATAACCTCCTTAATATCTGCTTATATTTTGTACAAGGGCTAACTCTTTGGGGTTAGCTTCCTAAATCTCTTTTAGCTCCTTCTGTTTCATTTAATGTTCCCGTAAGCATGAAATTAGTACAAGGAAAACAATATTCAGTACCATAGGCAGAAAGTTAATCAGCTGGAGCCACACACCAGCAGGATATTATCAGTTAATAAAATATGATCTACTTTTAAATTTTGTGTTATACATTATATGGAGCATGGCTGAAAAAAAGAGAAATGGAACTTTCTGTGTAAATTCACAAATAATTAATAACATGGTTGCAATAAGAGCCTGGAGACACTGCAGCGCCTGAGAAGCCCTGTGGCTGAGTTAATTTACTACTAAACTATCTTGCAGATTATAAAGGTAAAAGGTCCCTTTAAACCAAATCGGATTGATGATATGGTGATATTAGAGCAGCAACTCCGGAGGCCATAAATCTATCACATTATGAGGTTCCCGGATGTTATTTTAATTGGATGATTGTTTTTGAAATATAATTGCCAGGTACTTCCTAATTACTGTGCTCTGCATTTGATATTTTGACCATTTGTTCTCCTAAAGACATTGCTACATTACAGAGGACATGTCTGCATCTCAGATTACTGATCAATATGCAGCTAGCAGGCTAATATTTTCTGCTATTAATGCATCCTGTTCTTGTTAGTCTGTTTTATATAATTAAGCAACATATAATATAATGATGAAATGAGATACCAAAGTGGTTGGTGGATCTCAATTCTTTTGTATCAGGATGTATAAATGAATACTTCAAAGTAAGTATATTTCCCATGAGTAAGACTCTTATTTACAAGTGGCTTATGATGCTTTAAGTGAAAATATGATTTATAAAAATAAAATATAATTATAAAAATATAAAATGTAAAAATAATATTTGAATACATACAAATAAAATATGAATATGATTTATGAAAGTTATTGATGAGAAAAACATAGCAAAGATAGCAATGGCCGACGCCTGTATTTATTATTTGAGCAGTTAGTTTTAATGTCAAAGTTCTTATTTTATTAAGCCAGCTATAGTATAAATATTCAAATTCAATACAGCACTGATACCATCTTGTCAAAAAGTCCACCCTGATTTTATAGATCAGAGCATAACTAGCAGTTCTTACGGTTGTTTTTTTTTTTTTTGTGGAGAGTGAGTGAAAGAGACGGAAAGAAGTTTTAAAAGAAGAACACAGGGCTGGTCAAAAACTGTAATGATGTGCTTACTATTATGTTTTTTGCTGATTTTCTGTTGTGTTTTGATTAGTTTTTCAGGCTGTTGTTACGTTTTCTCTTTTTTTTTTTTTTTGAAGCATATTTAAATCCAGCCATCCATCCATTATCCTAACTACAGGGTCACGGAGGTCTGCCGGAGCCAATCCCAGCCAACACAGGGCTCAAGGCAGGAACCAAACCCCGGGCAGGGCGCTAGCCCACCGCAGCATATTTAAATTAGTTTAAATATTTTTGCAGTGTTTGGTTGCCATTTTGTTTATATAGGACACCAGCATTTTGTGAGACTATTGTTTACGGCGTAATCGGCCCAGAAGTGCACAGTTAGGAACATCATCTTTAAAATATACTAGGGGGCTTTGCTCACCCACCCCCGCTATGCGCCAGCCACTTCACGTCTCTGCAACTCGCATTCTGAAAGGGGTTGGGGGGCTGAACGCGTGCTAAGGAAATGCGATTGGAGAGAAAATCACGTATCGTCTCCTTCCAAGCCTTCCAAGATTTTTTTTTTATAATAGAGAGAAAGGTCCATGATGTACACTTCCTATTTTATCTAAATTTAAAGTTGAAATTCTAAGAGATTAGTGTGTATTTATTTAGTTAGCTTTCCTAACTAATGAATATTTGACTACAATTTAGAGTTGTCATTGTTGGTTTGACAACAGTGGTTTTGGTTATGAATCCTTGCTTGTCTTTGGGTTCATGTGTTCTCTTCTGGTCCTTTTACTTTTAAAAAATTGCTGTCTAGTCTACTCTTGGCAGTATGAAATCTCAGATCTAAAATAAGTGACCCCCGAGATAATGTGTAATTCACAAGATGCAGAGTGAAGTAAAAGTTGAACTTGCTTCACAAACTTAAGATAACACTGCACAACAAAGTTTTTGCTTCTTGAACACTGTTGGGTGTTTCTTATAGATTTCTGGGTGCTGAACATGAAAATTACATCAAAATTTACACATCATGTACCGTTTCAGATTTTTTCTTATATTTATATCCAAACATTTTCGCTCCCGTAAGTGACTTATCAACAACGGTTTGTGCAGCCTGGGCATGTCCAGGCATGGAATCAGGCCAGGTTGGAAGCTGTTCTGTGGTAGTTGACATGCTGGGCAGGTCTGAATGAGCTTGACGCTGTCTCCGCATGCTATAAAGGTGGCTTGCATACACCGATCCTGCTCATTTGGTTAATATAGATAATCAGTGTGTATGTATAGTATCAGTATAGTAAAGTATAGTATCTGTAGCAATATAACAGTAAGTAAGCTTGATGATATAGACGTTTTGGTGTCAGGTGTTATGTCTCATTAATGTCGTAACAGCCGCGATACATTCTCCTTTATCTGTGGAGAATATGCACTTGCGCCTCACAGACGATGGATGGCTGCTCTTGTGAAGAAAGCTTATCATCTGTATTTCGGCTGTAAAATTGCTGATCAAAACAAGGAATGGGTGCCTCACATTTGCTGTGCGACATGTGCTGTCAGTCTGAGAGCCTGGCTCAGAGGCACTCGAAAGATGATGCCGTTTGCTGTTCCGATGATATGGCGAGAACAGAAACACCATGTGACGGACTGTTACTTCTGTTTGACTAATGTGTCTGGTTTCTCTGCCAAAGACAAGAAGTCAACTGAATTTCCTAATCTGCCTTCAGCAATGAGACCCATGTCACATGATGACAGTCTTCCAATTCCAAAACTACCAGAGGATTGGACCTTAAGACGAACCAGATGAAGAAACTGCAATGCAGGGTACTGACAGTGACATTGACCTGGATTTTGAACCGTGCTCATCAAGCAATCCACATCTGTCAAAAGCAAAAGCCGAGCTGCTGGGTTCGAGACTGCAGGAATGGTGTTTATTGTCACCAGCCACGAAAATGTCTGTGTTTCGAGGCTGACATCATGATATAACCAAATTTTTTGCACAAGTCCACAGTCTCTGTTTCTGTTGTGACATTGAAGGATTGTTCTCGGCCTTGGGTTGTGATCACAACCCGGAAGAGTGGTGTCTCTTCATTGATTCGTCAATGTTAAGCTTGAAAGCTGTTCTGCTACACAATGGTAATGTTTATCCTTCAGTACCTGTTGGCTATGCAGCACACATGAAAGAAATGTATGAGAATATGGAACTGTTGCCGAAGCACGTCCAGTATAGCAGGTACAACTGGAATATCTGTGGAGATCTTAATGTCATTGCTCTGTTATTAGGACTGCAGCTCGGCTATACACTGTATTAGTACTGTTGTTTCATCTATGAATGGGACAGCCGTGCCAAAGAGTCGCACTATTCTCGACAGAACTGGCCACTCCGTAAAAAGTTAATTCCAGGACAGAAAAATGTGGCACATGAATTGCTTATCGACCCGGCAAAGATATTTTTGCCTCCTCTTCACTTAAAACTGGGACTCATGAAGAATTTCGTGAAAGCATTGAACAAGGAAGGCAAAGGTGATGTTCCCCAGAATAACTGACACCAAGATCAAAGATGGCCCCCAGATCAGACAAGTTATGAGTGACAAGTGGTTTAAAGATCTGTTAGGTGGGCTGGAAAAAATTGCCTGGAAAGCCTTCAAAGATGTTGTTGACAATTTTCTGGGCAATTACAGAGCCCCAAACTACATTCAGCTGGTAGACAAACGTCTCAAAGCATACAAGACAATAAAGTGCAACATGTCACTCAAGATTAATTTCCTCCACTCACGCTTGGAGGTGCTCTCAGTGACGAGCATGGTGAAAGGTTTCACCAGGACATTGCTACGATGGAGAAATGACACCAGGGCAACTGGAATCCGTCAATACTTGTTGACTATTGTTGGACACTGCAACGTCATGCACCAGACATTGAATACAAAAGAAAATCAGGAGCAAAACACTTTTAATTCTGTTGAATTTAATAGCTTATATGAAACATAAATGTGACTAAATAAGTTATTGTCATTAAACTTATAAATGTCTTTTTCTCAGAGTTCCTACGTGATGCAGTAAAACCAAAACTATATTTGTGCATATCCAGTAGGTGCCTGTCACAATCAGGAAGCAAGACATTTCAAAAAAATTGTTGCGCAGTGTAATGTCTTTGATTTTTTTCTGGGCCCACATCTCTTCTGGTCCTTTATTTAAAAATATTGCTGTCTGTTATGTTTTCTGGTGTTTAAATTCGTTTTTTATGTCTTTTTTGCTTATGTTTGATTAACTTGTTTGTGCTGATATTAATGCTAATTATTTACATTTCTCAGGTTGTTTTTATTTGGTTTGTGTATTGTTTAATTTCTACATATCTATGCTTGTTGTATTATGTTACATGTACTTTGTGGGTGGTTCCCCAAGGGGTGGGTTCCATCAAGGGACTGTCCTCAACCCTATAAAGGCTGAGGAAACAAGCAGTTCATTGAGGTTTATTGAATGCACCTGGTCATGTTAGTGAGTCCTTGCAATTATTTCTGTGATTTTGTAGATTTATTGAATTTTTTTTTAATTCTATGCTCTATTTTTGACTTCACCTTCTGTGTTTTGAAACTTGTTTACCTTGGCTTGCCTATTGCTTTAAGACAGCTCCTTCTGGGTATTTTGTGCTCTTTGGAACTTCTTTTGCTGCAGAGTATTTTTGAAAATAAATCTTTTCTTTGATGGAGGTTCTTTATCTGCCTTTAATGTTTTACAAGACGAAGGTTGACAAATCATCTGGGCTTTTTGCTACAGTTTTTGGGACTTGAGGACTCAACTGTACCTGAAGCAGTGCAAAAACTAAGAAATAATTTTTCAAAACACTAAAGGCCAAAGGATAACCAAACTACAAAGCTGAGGAACAAAGCCAGTCAAAAACAAAATCTTACACCGTAAACTTTGATTTAGAAGCTTTGTTAGCCTCTCCTACACTGGGCCCTTACTTTGATTTTTAGCCAAAATGCATACACTTCCTCGTAGGCACCGCCATGTTTTTTGGACAATGCATATCACATGACTTCAGGGTCATGTGTTTGGCAAGAAGTACCATTGCTAAAAAGATTATCAGATTAGATTGCATTAGATCAGATAAACTTAATTAATCCCCATTTATAAATTTAGATGCATACAGTGGTAGAAACATTAAAAAACAATGTGGTGGCATCTGTTGAAAACAATGCACAGAGCAGTGTTTATTAAACAAAATGTCAATGTGATAACATTACCAAAATTAATGCTAAAAATTATAAACAGCAAATAAAATTATTTAAACTGTACAATTTGACCAAAAGAATTAACACAAATATCACCATGAGCCTAACGACAATTTCTCAACTTTTCCTGTAATTCGATAACTCTAACCTCAGTGACAAACAACATATAACAAATTTTACTCCCTCATTATATATTTAAGAAAAAAGTAAAATGACATTCAGAAGCCATGTGTGAAAAAGTTAGTATACCCTTACTGCTTTCATATATGTTAAGAAGTCTAGGTGATGCTAATCGAGTAGAAATGCTTCCACCTCTGTATAACAGCAAAGTTAATAACAGTTCTGTCTGGAGCTGTGTTGGCACCGTGACAAGGAATAAGACATCCTCAATAATCTCAATTAAACAATTCTTGCTGAGCATCAGTCACTGTGGAAGGAGTTACAAAGTAATGGAAGGCCATCATTCTCCAGTGATGATTTGTTATAATGGAAGTTATTCAAGACAGGGATCTTTCAAGGAGTGGGATGTCCCTACAAAGATCAGACCACATGATGCTCAGGGAAATCACAAAGAATCTAAATGCTTATATACAGGGATTTACAGGTGTTACAGATAGGGGGTGCTATCGCTCCCTTGAACCCTTGTCCAAGACTCCAGACACCAGGAAAAAGTCCAAATGTTGACTTTATATTTATGCCACAGTGCACAAAGCACCCTCTCCTCCACTATACTCATTAATTCACCAATACAATCAATAGTAAACTCTCCACCACTCCCAGACGCGTTGCCCTCCTACCACCCAGCTCAGCTCGCCGTCTGGGAGCTCCCACAGTCCTTTTATATTCTCTGACCCGGAAGTGTTCCCAATCCCCAGTCCATGTGATTCTTTATCACTTCCGGGTCAGGTACAAGTCCTTTTCTTCACCCCGGAAGTATGTCACTTCTGTCGTCGCTCTTCCTATGACGCACTTCCGGGTTATAGGGCACATATGACTCTTGGCTCCTCCCTGCAGCTCCCTCTTGCGGCCCCTGTGGTATCCAGAAGGGTTGTGGATAAAAACTCCATTGTCCATGATTCCCTGCTGGTCTTCGGGGCACCTCCATACTGCAGGGAGGGCTCCATCTGGCGGCCTGGGGGTATTGGCCAGGATGACAAGCCGGCCATAGACCACACAGGTTAACATAAGAAATCTTACACTTCATGGTTCCGACATTAGAAAAGGACTGAACAAATGAGGCTTTAATAAAAGGCTATGAAGGAAAAAGTCTCTCTAAAAAAACATTGTATTCATATATAGCTTATGATGATAATGTTCCATATTAATTAACCACAAGACTTCTGAAACAACAATATTTGGTTGTTATGTACAACATCGTGTTTGGCAAAATGTTCATATAATCTGGTTAGCTGTGATGATTTGTGTTATTTTGTAGCCATGGAAATGTTAATGCCTTCATATCATTGAATCCATCACAAACATCTCTTTATATCAAAGAGTTCTAGTGGACATTGTGAAACCATCTGCCCAATAGTGAATGTTTGACCAAAACTGGGTCATGCAGCAGGACAATGACGCTAAGCACATCAGCTAATCCAGAACTTGTTCTGTTCTCCCTGAGGAACAGAAGATTTTTTGTAAAAGGGCAAAGAGAATGAGACATTGTGCCAGGGTCGAAAACCAGAAAGAATAAACGATCATTCACCAATTGTAAATTCTAACCATAAAATCAGAGAATATATTAAACAAGCAGTGATCCAGTAAATAGGAAGTCTTTAAACAAAAATAGCCACATGTAATGCTCTTCAAATCCAGATCTAGGATATATGTTGATGATGCCAGCAATTCTGTGAAAAACAGAATCAATGTATACTTTGCATGAAAAAAATGCAGAGTTGGAGAAACATTGATGAACAGAAGTCAGTCATAACACAACTGCATTGCTAAAAAAGGAAAGAACTGAGGTTTTGGAATGAAAAAAATCACAATCCATATCTCAAGCCTGTTAAGATGCTGTTAGTGGCACCTTAATCATTTTTGAATTTAATATAATGGTATTGCTGCTGAAGGTACAGTACAGACCAAAAGTTTGGACACACCTCCTCATTCAATGTGTTTTCTTTATTTTCATGACTGAAGGCATCAAAACTATGAATGAACACTTGGAGTTATGTACTTAACAAAAAAAGGTGAAATAACTGAAAACATGTTTTATATTCTAGTTTCTTCAAAATAGCCACCCTTTGCTCTGATTACTGCTTTGCACACTCTTCGCATTCTCTCGATGAGCTTCAACAGGTAGTCACCTGAAATGGTTTTTACTTCACAGGTGTGCCTTATCAGGGTTATTTAGTGGAATTTCTTGCTTTATCAATGGGGTTGGGACCAGCAGTTGTGTTGTGCAGATGTCAGGTTAGTTGGACGATCATTTATTTTTCAACAGGACAATGACCCCAAACACACCTCCAGGATGTGTAAGGGCTATTTGACCAAGAAGGAGAGTGATGGAGTGCTGTAAATGGTCATGAAAATAAAGAAAACACATTGAATGAGGAGGTGTGTCCAAAGTTTTGGCCTGTACTGTATGTAGTGGTGTTGCTGCAGAAAAGGTGGAGGCTTAATGAGAGAGAAAGAGCTCAGCTGACATTGCTATGAAGCGTTTCACTTTCAAGTGCTTAAAGACAGTCCTTGTGCACATGAACATGACAGAGTAGCTGCTTCTGAAGACCTTTGTAATCAGAGGTTGTAGTTACTGCTATTTACCACAGAACAAATGTACAGACTGGGACAAACTGTGATGTAATTCCACGACAAAACCTTTGGCATAGTCAGCAGGATTTACAAAGTGGACAGGTTGAGTGTAATGGCGGTGCTATGTAGAAAGTGGGTGCTGAGTGATCAGACATCACAGGTTTGCAGATAACCACCACAACATATCACAGTACAAATGTCTGTACTGGGACAAATGGTGGTGTGATTCCATTACAAAACTAGGTGGTTCCACAAGTTACTGAATCAAGGCATATACGTACTTCCTCTTTCACATATGAATTAAGGATGGTGGGTTATTTTATGTTAAATAAACAATGATAAAGTGTTTTACGTGAGTATAGATGTATTTCATTTTAGGACTTGAGGACTAGATGATTGTATGTTATGTTCTAATGTGTAAAACCACACAACTAAAAAACAGTGTTCTGCCCTCTGTTTGCACTAAATGTGGTTTTGGCTACTCCAGTAGATAGTCATGTAGGAAGCAGTTCTGTTGCTTTTGATAGAGCCAACATAGCACGTCCATGGATCTCTAACAATCCTTGCTTGCAGCATATAAGAAAGTAAAGGCTGTAAGTAAATCTTATTTTTTACATGGTTCCAGTTGTACTGTTTTGTAGTACTATTTTGTAGACTATTTTGTAGTTTGTGACTTTTTAATTTTTTGAAACTGGTTATTGATTGAACAGTATTAGGATTGTAAAGTTTGTGTAGTACTGTGAAATGTACAGTTAGTAATTAACCCTTCTCGCAAAAAGTGCATTTTTTTTTTATCCTTCTTCATAAGATTTACAAGGACAGCATAGTGGCGCAGTGGGTAGCGCTGCTGCCTCGCTGTTAGGAGACCCAGGTTCGCTTCCCGGGTCCTCCCTGCGTGGAGTTTGCATGTTCTCCTCGTGTCTGCGTGGGTTTCCTCCGGATACTCCAGTTTCCTCCCACAGTCCAAAGACATGCAGGTTAGGTGCATTGGCGATCCTAAATTGTCCCTAGTGTGTGCTTGGTGTGTGGGTGTGCGCACCTTGCGGTGGGCTGGCAACCTGCCTGAAGTTTGTTTCCTGCCTTGCGCCCTTGTGTTGGCTGGGATTGGCTCCAGCAGACCTCCATGACCCTGTAGTTAGGATATAGCGGGTTGGATAATGGATGGATAAGATTTACAAACAGACCTTTGATAATGCAATGAAGACTTCAAACATGATATTAATAGATGGCCCCCTTTCCATCTTACAAATATAAATATACAATAGTTCTTTTATTGCATGCATCTGTTCATTCTTCAACAAACCTGTTCACTCCACCTGTTCACTCAGACAGCCTGGAGACTAACCTGGCAGCATAAGGAGGGAACAACTCTGGAAGGCAACAATCGTTCACAGGGCACACGTACTCCAGGTCACAATTACCAGGCTTATTAGAGTCATCAATAACTTAGAATGCAGGTTATCACCTGAAAAAGAAATCCATGCACCCAGATTGTGTTTTAAAATCAGCCTTCCTCAGCAAGATTAGCCCACTTCTATCCTAGAGACCACAAAGCAAAATACACTTATGACAACAATTAGCAAAGAGCAGTTGGAAACAAACTTTACTGATGCTTTTTTAGGATAAATATAAGCACGAGTCAATAAAGGAAAATCTAAGGCTCCATATGCCTGAGATCACCTACAGTGGACTCAGAAATTATTCAGACCCCTTCACATTTTCACATTTTTCTGTACTGCTGCCTGCTTTGTGCAAAAATAATCTGATTTTTTTTCCCATCAAGCATCACACAGTACTCCAGAAAGACAAAAAGAGAAAAAAGGATTTTGGAAATTTTTGCAAATTTATTAACAAATGAAAATGGACATATCATTTTGACACAAGTCCTTTACTGTGATGCTTGAAATTTGGCTCAGGTGTGTCCCATTCTATTAATCATCATTGAGATGTTTCTACACCTTGCTTAGAGTCCACCTGAGGTCAGTTCAATTGATTGATTAGGAAAGGCACACACCTGTCCATATGAGGTTCCACAACTGACAGTGTGTATCAGAACAAAAACCAAGTCATGAAGTCGAAGGAATTGCCTGCAGTGCTCTGAGACGGGATTGCGTCGAGACAAAAACCTGCGGAAGGCTACAAAAATTCCTGTAGCACTGAAGGTTTCCAAGAGTATCAATGCCTTCTTAATTTTTTAATAGAAGATGTTTGCATCTACCTCAACCCTTCCTAGAGCTAGCCATCTGGACAAACTCTACAATTGTAGGTAAGAGAGTTAACCAAGAACCTTGTAGTCATTCTGGCTAAGCTCTAGAGAACTGTGTGGGGATGGGAGAAACCTCCAGAAGGACAACCATCACTGGTCTCATTTATAAAACTTTGCACGGATTTGAGTGTGAAAATATACACACGCCAAAAACGGGATAATGTGTACAAAAAAAAAAAATCAGATTCATAAAAACTGGAGTACGCACATTTCTACACAATCTATCCATCATAAATCACAATTATCTTGTAAAAAAGGCATACATTAACAAACCTTGAGTGCTGCTCTGATGTGGAGTATGCTAATCAATTTCATACATATGCAATCACGATGCTGCAGACCTTCATTAGCTGGTAAATTAGCCTTCCTCCTGACACATTAAGACCCTGCCACATGCATTCTAGGGTATCTGGCTGTAGTCCACAACTGAGGGCGCAAGATTATGCATGGCGTTATAGTCCCTCTCCTCTGTGTTCTGGAGAGTCCAGGAAACAAAACTGGATATCGTGCCTCACTGGTCGCTCACTTCCAGTATAGCAGGCATGACAGAGTGAAGCTTAGCTTAGATATTCCTGACCTGTCAGCCAGTTCCCCGGGAAGCAACAACAGGTAGCTGATAAACTGATGAATAACCAAATAACTTCGTAAGCGCAGATATGCAACATTGGCTGTCTTAAAAGGGAACTAAAATACTGTCTGCACATCATATTCAACACTTTTAAGATGTAAAATGTTTGTCAACGCACATTATAGTAATGGCTCAGTGATATGAATTATTATACCTGTGAGCTGTCATATAGCTGGTTTGTCTACATTTCCCTACTTACATATGCATGGGTCAGAGTTGCCATTAATATACGCACGTTCCACTGGTGAGTTTTCTTTTTCAGATCCTAATGTATTGATGGGATGTTGCTTACGCACATTTCAAGCCTCTTTTTGTGCATACACAAACTTTATGAATGAGGCCTCTGGACTTCATGACAGAGTGGCTTGATTAAAGCCTGTCCTCAGTAAAAGATACATTAAGGTCTGCTTAGAGTTTGCAAAAAGACACCTGAATGACCCTCAGAGTGTTAGAAGCAAAAGATTCTCTAATGAAACCAAGATTAAGGTCATTTCTGGAGGAAACCAAGCTCTGCTCATCAGCTATACAATACTATTCCATGGTGGTGGCACCATGCTGTGGAAGGTGTTTTTCACTGCAGCAACTGGAAAACTAGACATGGTTGACACAGAGAGTCAGGACCTCGATTTTACATCTCATCTGATGGATACAAGAGTGGCTTAGCGACGATTGTGAGAATGTCCTTGAGTTGTCCAGTCAGAGCCCAGAATTGAACATATGTGGGGAGATCAGAAAATAGCTGTCCACCAACAGTCTCCATGCAACTTGACAAAGCTTGAGAAGACCTGCATTGAAGAATGGCAGAAAATCCCCTTCAGCTAAGTACTAAGAATCCAAAGGTCTTAATATTTGTGTCAATGTAATTTGTCAGGTTTTTATTTTTAATAAATTTGCAAAAATTTCTGAAATTCTGTTTTCGCTTTGTCATTCTGGGGTATTGAGTGTTGGTTGATGTGGGGAACAATGAATTTAAATGATTTTAACAGATGGATGCAACATAACAAATTATGAAAAAAATGAGGTGTCAGAATACTTTTTGAAGGCTCTTTATATGTAAAGTATGCAGTAGAAATAGTTTGTAAAGATACTACATTTCAATTCTTATTGATTTCAAAAAGCACTTTGATGTTATTTTGAAGAGATTATTTGAATAGCAGTGATGAGTTTTGTTGTACTGATACTATAATGTTCTCTTATTCAATGACTAAAAATACAGAGCTTTCATGTAATTTTTCTGAAAATGCTTATTTCCTCCAATCATTTTTCACCAAAAAAGCAGATGTGAAATTAAAAAACTGAAACTTGTTTTTCTTCACAAAAACATTATTATTGGATAATAAATTGTTAATACAAAACAAGCTAGCATAGTCAATTACCATTTCAAACCATATATGAGTGGGTTTCTTAAGGTCATTGCACCTTCTAAAATTGAGAACAAGCAGGTGGGCTTGATAATAAGGCTGTGGGACCAACGCCAGCCCCGTGAAAGTTTTCTAACTTGAGGCACCAGTTGAGGTTGAAATGGCCAATCACTGTTTGTTCAGTCAAGTCAATGAAGATGAAAAGAGGAGAATGAATTTGGAGGTGATAGACACATGTTTTTGGATAAGGAGATACCAGTCAAGAGAACAGTCCATTATTCTTCCCTGATTGCTACAAAACATTCTCCATAGACTTCTGTATTTGTTCACCAACAGCGAAATTACATGAAACTTAAATTAAATGTATTATGTTTAGCACATTTTTAACCTAATCAAGAAAACCTACTTTTGAACCTACTCAACCTCCATTAGTATGTAGTTTCCACCTTGATGATGCAATGGCAACAATTCTTGTAGCAGTATGTTCACCACATATTAGGTGGTGGAAGGGTGAGAGAGATAGTTAGCCAATAACAGGCATGGGATGATTAGGAGGCCAGAATGACCAGGCCATTGTGGGCAATTTAGCTAGGGCATTAGGAGTCCCTCGTACATTGGGTATGTATATCTTGTTTCAAACTGTCTGAAATGTATCCAAGATGAGATCCAAATTGTGAATGCTATCACCACGTGCCCACCTCATTAGGTCTTATGTTTTGGAAATGTTTTACAGCTGGAATATTTTTGGCTAAAGTCTTTGCATATCATTCAGATTTCTTCAAATTTAATAACACTTACAAAATATTTGGAGTAACACTTGTGACGGACAGCCGGGTCCCATGCCCGGCCGGGACGCCTCTGTTGCATATGTCCCGGGGGAGCCACCATGGACAGTGCAATACCTTCCCCGGGGCGCCTGGGGGTAGTCTCCCTGGCCGTGGGTCCTTCCTCAGTCTCCCCCGTGGCTCCATGGGACATGGAGTCCACCACAGCCCGGTTGGGAGATGGGGTGGCCGCTAGGGGGTGCTGCGGAGAGCCAGCCGCCACAAGGGACGATTAACCAGCCCCACCCGGAGGTGCAATTAAAACCAGCTGGTCAGGCACCTGGAGCACTTCCGGGTGGGCTATAAAGCAGGCCAACCTCCCTTCATTCTGGGCCAGAATCGGGAGGAAGAGGACGAGGTTGCCTGGGAAGAGTGTTGGTGGCAGAAAGGGTTGTTTAGAGTTTGTATTTTGTGCTTTTGGGACTGTGTTGGGCCTGTGGGACACGGGGAAGACGTGCCCCACGGCTGAAGAGAAAAATAAAAAAACCCTATTTGTTTTACACGTGCCTCTGTGGGAGTCTGTGCCAGGTCGGGTGCTATATAGTGCCTTTTACACACTAAATGAGACTGCACTGTCAAAGGGAAAATCTTTTGTGGTGTCCTATACTACATGCAGTCGCTCACACAAAAACTCTTCTTGCTCAGTTGGAAGAATCTTAATCCACTTCTCATAACTCAATGGGGAAGTGATGTGTTGTATATTATCTGTGAGGCGGTGCTGCGGAGGGCAGTGTCAGCTGAGCAGGCAGCTCAGATGATGTCAAGAGGAAGTGTTCTGACGCGCGGCTGAGATCAAGAAGTCTTCTTTAGGTAAAGATGCGAAGAGGTTACTTCTAAGTACCATTGTTATTCAGGAGTTACGGGTTTCTAAGGACCATTGTAATCCAGACACCACAGGTTTACAGCTGGCCACTGACAGTTACCACAGTGCAAATCTGCAAACTGAGATGGCTTGTGGTGAAAATCCACAGCAATACATTATGTTAAATTGGAAAAACGAAATTCAGTGTTATCGTAAAATAGCTTGCCAGGTCTTAGTTGGACTTTTGAAGTTGTTTTATTACATACTAGCCATGTAAGCCCATGCTGTAAAAAGCCCAGGGTCCTAGAAACTATTGAAATTGTCAGATCTGGGCATCTCTGTCTTAGGAGGATTCATTTTGCCAACGTGCTTGCCTCGCTTGTATATTAGCGGCAGGAGGAAAAGTAAAAGGGATACCGTTTTGCTGATGTTAGTGGCTAAGTGACTTAGTCTTTCTTCTGAGGTTTCGTTTTGCTGACATGCTGGCCCCACTTGTGTTATTAGCAAGTTTTCTGTTTCCTTGGAGAGGGAGCCCTTACCCTAACTCCACCTCTCACTTCCAGGGTGGACATACACACACACTTCCACGCGTAGATGTTTATATATAAGATTAGAAAGCACACTGGGCCTTTAGTTTGCTCTTTCATGTGCACAGGGCAAGAAAGTTGTGTGTTTTCCTTATAGTCTGGTGGATTTTTTTCCTTGTGTGGTTAATTTTTTTCATTATTTTGTAATTTTCTTTTTTGGAACTGGATAATTGTACTGCTATACTTTTCTCATGAGTTTATCTTTGACAGTATCATGCATTACTATGTCATATTTCAATCTCTTCTTTAAATAAACACTTTAAATACTGTGTTGGCACCAAAATAACCGTATATAGTCATATTTTATTTGTATTGATAATACTCACTGGTCTTCAGGGTGCAACAATACAGAAATTACAAATCAAAAAAGCTGAAAATATTTGTCTTTATTTCCACAATGGCCTTGCATGTGGTTCATAAATCAATAATTCATTTCAAATAATAATGAAGAACCATTTTAATGTACAAAAGGAAAATAAAAAAAGAAACTGCGGCCACATTATTGTTCACACATTTTTATTATCTTGTTAATAGTCACTTGATTCCGGATCCCAATTTGGGAAAAACGGGGGCAAAATTCCAGGTAGCACCAATCTCATGAAATATTAATGGCCGATATCGTGCATCCATCATTGCGTGAATGTCACCAGTGAAACATTGTGCAGTCAAAAAAGAATGTCTGGTAAGAAGAGTTATGACTTTGACATCTAAAGCACTTAAAAAAAATAAAACAGACACACAGCACAGACTAAGCTCAACAAACACCTTGAAAATGATCTAAAGGACAAACTATGCATTGCTTACACTTAAAGAAAAACTTTTGACTTATTCACTTTTGACATTCTTTCTCAGAAGAGCATCTTAAATCTGCAGCCACAGTCTGCTGAAATAACAATAGCAGTGTAGTAAATAGAAATGATAAATGTAATCCATATGAAACACCAGCTAGTGTCTGGAATCAATTTTATTCATCTCGATGTCGAAAATGGTTAAATTTACTGTTTTCCTGATTTACGGTATTTATTCTTTTCTTATTATTTTTTGTAAGAAGAACTGGGGATTATTATAAATAAATATTATATCTAGAGAAACACAACTCAGAATTTATGGGCCAGGATTTTGCAAGTGAGTCTACAAAGGGAACTCCTTTGTGCTTTGTGGATGAGGCGATCCACAGGGTTTAGCATTGCTGTCCGTGAAATTCCGTATGCGGATGATTTAGTGCCCAGCCAGTGAAATCTGAAGACAAGACTCACCTTGGGGAGACAGCAGGCAGTCCTGAAGAAAATGATAAACTTTGAAAAAACTGTAAAAAATAATCCAAAGTTCAAGCTTTGTGTATAACAATAATGTACTTGCAGTGAATTGGGCTAATGTCGGTGTTCTAACTATGGTAACTACAATCTACTGTGGAAGATAAATGACTTATCATTTATAGTGGGTGATATTGTAGCAACACTCGTACCCAGAATAATGCCAAGGAGACCAGCATTTTTTTTTTTTTTGAAAAGTGAGGAATGAACAAAGAGCGAACCAAAATAGTAAATATCCAGAGTGAAAAAGTTTGCATGGCAATAGTAGTTAAAACAGGAGATGTGTGAGTAATAGATGAATCCAAACCAAAGTAAAGGAACATTTTTTGTAATTATGTACAACAGTCTAGAATAATGTAGGTGCTGACTGGTGTCTTTAAATACATTTATCAGTGGTCCTAAGTGAGTATGGAGCAGGCTATGGATGTTCTCCTAGTAACCACAAGTGATAGACATATATGGGCAGGCATTCACTTGTTAGAAAGTGGCCCTGAGCATCTTTTCTATGAAATATCATAGATAGGTGGATTGAAGCTCCTGAATATATCATTGAGCTGTTCCAGTCAAATACTTGAGGGGTTCCCCACATTAGGTACTAACCGTATTGATTGTGTGCAATTGTTTTGTTCAGACTTCTTTATATTATGTATTGTCTTTGAGTGCCAGTTTTGCTATCATTGGGCAAATAGACAAACAGTGTACTTCTTTGAGCCATGGGATGGACTTTGAAGATGTTCCCTAACAATCCAAAGTCAGTGTCATGTTTCTATAAATGGTGGAAAGAATTTCCTTAGGTTGAAATCCATGATCCTATTCTGTTATTGCTTTCCATTTCCAAGATTTATCCTGACAGGCATAATTGTCTGCCTACACTATCTATCCATAGATAGATAGATAGATAGATAGATAGATAGATAGAACGAACGTTTAATCATCTTATCTGGACATTATACATGTCCTGTAAAATATCAAGAAGATCATCTGGTCATGTGGTAACCGATAGCTAAACTCTTTTGAAACTGACTCATATATTTTAATGATTGAGAAATGGAACATTGGGTCATTCTCCCATCCTGTAGTAGGAAGAAAATGTCCCAAGGTCACTAGGGTCCAGTACAATCCAAATTACAATTTGTTACGATGATCCTAATCTGTGGACCACAAGCTGTGTTTATTTACAAAACTGACATACAAACACAATAAACTGCTGCAGAATTTAACGTGAAGTGGACGACACATTCTAGGGACAACTTTTTACAACCAAGTTCTTAATACAGTACATTATGTTGTTGGTGCATTAGATACACCTGTTTGCAGCTCATCTTTAGTGCAAACCAAGAGTAGAACGGCCATGTTTATTCCTAGAAAACAACAAGACAAACTGTCTGGAGTTTTTTTTGTGTTTTTTCTGTCCTCCCTGGCCATCAAACCTTATTTTTATTCTATGTTAATTAGTATTGCCTAATTTTATTTTTATATTTTGTATTTTTTTTCTCTTCCTTCATCTAGTAAAGCACTTTGAGCTACATGTTTTGTATGAAAATGGGCCATATAAATAAATGTTGTTGTTGTTGTTGGAAGTTTACTGCTGTGATAACAGATGTACCATGTTTCCATATGTGTGTGTGGAAAGCTGATCAGCCAACCTGAACAAAATTACCACAAAAGTGTGGATAATTACTGACTTATCGCCATAATACCCCAGAGCCCTTAAAGTTTTCTAACACACTGGGAGAGTCCTGATGAAACTCCACACAGACATCTGGCTCTATGCTATTACGCTTGCTATTGTCAAAGCCTGTTCTTTAACTGTTTTTGGAAAGTTGTAGATCTCTTACTTCTGGTCATTGTCTGTGTGAAGTTTTGCATGTTCCTTCGGTTGACTTAACGTCTTAACGTGGTAGAGTGCTTTGCTCAAATGATGATCCCTGAGCAATGCCATCAGGAGTCTTGTACTCTTGGTAGGGCCACAAATGGCAGTGATGTCAGTGAGGTACTGATGAAGACTGACTCATCTACCCCCTCTCATGTTTAAATTGGTGCAACTTACTGCTGACTCTCGTCATCCTGGACATGGCTCGCTATGTGGAGTGAAGCGAGGTGATTGAGAATTGTGCACCCTTACTACAGTATCACCAATATCAACAACTCCACACAGGCTCTCCCTTCCATCCACATTGAGCTTCCCCCCACCCACCAGCGTACACACAGTACTAGGTGAATCAGAGATGGGCAAAGGAATGGACAGCATCGTCAGATCAACAGACAGCTATGGTCATTTTGCTTGTTCTCCCTGCTTTCACATGGATTTTCCTCCCACCCTCTTTGTTTAATTGGTGACTCCAAACTCACCCCAGTGTGAGTGATTGTGTGCCTGTGCCATGTCCAGGATTGTCTCCTGTATTGCATACTTTGCTACCAGGGTGGCCAAAGGATATAAGGGGTATTTTCATATGTGTGTTACTTAAACTTGTGAGCACTTGGGGCTGCTGCTGAGTAAAATGAGTGGTACAGGAGAAAAGCAGAGAGTATGTATTGACAGAGATTTAATATTGGTAAATGTGGAGTTGTACGTGTGAGAAAGAAAATGATTGAATTATTTAACAATTAAACAGTGTACAGACATGTTTAAAAAGGCTTAGGATGCTTAGCGTACACTCGAAGTCTGAAAAGATTATGCACTTTGTAGACACTAGAGGCGCTGTTGCCCCGTTGAACCCACCAGACAGACGTCCCAGACACACGTGTAAAAGCACAAAGAATATTTCTTTAATATTATTCTACAATAATAGTGCACAAAGCACCACACTCTCCACAGTTCTCCAATAATTCAATAATCAATCACAAATAATCACAATAACAATCCTCCACTCCCAGCAGCACCGTCACACACCCTTCCAACTCCGCTCAGTCTGCTGGGGTTTCCCAAAGTCCTTTTAAAGTCCATGACCCAGAAGTATTCCATCGCCAGGTCAAACGCCTTCTTCAGGTACCCCGGAAGTACTTTGAGTTTCCTTCCTCATGACTCCCATGTACTTCCAGGTTAATGTCATGAGACTGTCCCCCTGGTTCTTGGTGAGCTCCTGTGGTATAGCGGGTCCACAGCTCACAGAGCAAAGGCCATTCATTTTTAAATAAATAATCACCGCACCCGAGGCAGCTTCGTGAGGGGGGCGTTGGTCCATGGCGAGCCGCGGGACGCTCGGGGGTGTGGGCGTTTCTCACCAAGTGCACAGGTGAGGAACTGCCCACATCCGTGATTGCTCCCGTGGCTAATGCTGCAGCTGTCATGGCCTCTCGTCATTTAAAAGAAGCGCGAGTCGGTTAGGGAAGAAAAAAGAACGAGATGAGAGATGAGAGAAAAGAGAACGGAGGTTACAGGAAGTGAGGAAGCAGGCGGTGCAGGAGAGAGACAGACACGCGGAGCGTGTGGTGAGCGCGCGATCGAGCGCTCGTGGGCAGCTGCGTGGAAGCTGGGTGTTAGGCCGACACCCAGGCGTTTGTGTTGATGTCGCTCCCGCTGAGCGATCAGGTAGCGGGAGTGACCAGGGGAAGGCGACTGGCCGCAGAGGGCCGCGGAAAGGCAGCGGAAGTCGGGAGACTTGGAGTGGCAGTCCTTGGTGTGGGCGTCCTGGAGACCAAGGAGTCCAAGTCTCGAGGCTGGGATGAGAGCCAAACCGAAGCCAGGGATCGGGAGGTCTCCAGTCTCATAGTTGAGTGAGAAAAGGGCAGCTGCAGAGAGCGTCTCGCCTGTTGCGTGGGCCCGTACGGGAGAAGCATGTGAGGCACCAGCATAAAAGAAGATGCACCGGGCTTGTTGTTGGTTTTAAGAACTGCTTCCAGAGGAACATTTTAACCTCGTTTTTAAAGGATTGTGTTTTTTTTCTATTTATTGTTTTAACCTCCACGTTTCTTTTATTGGATTATTTATTTATATGAACTTGAGAAGCACTGCACTTTGTTTATGGACACTTTGTTTTTGATTGTTTTAATAAAAGCACTGTTGCACTTTTTCAACCATCCCCTTGCTTAGATGTTTATTGCCTTCACTGACTAGCTCATCGGTAACATTACCGACGGTGTTTGGGTTGAAGGGCTCCCGAACAACAATGGGAGTGTGGAGCCAGAACCCGCATCGTCACAGCTCCTCCTGGCGGCCCCCACAGCACCCAACAGGGCTGAATAACCGGACTCCATGTCCCATGCTGCCCTGCGGGAATCTGGGGAAGTATTTCTGTCCAGGGTAGCTGCCATCTAGTGTCCCAGGGGATGCAGTCCCCTAAAAAGGCTCTTTCTTCCAGTTGAGGGATGACCAGGCCAGACTGAAATGCTGTCTGTCCATCACAACTTGAAGATATTCAGGTTTCCTCTTCAAAAAGAAACTGTAACAGAAATCAAGAGAAAAAAAATTAGAATTATTCCTGGACTGAAAAACACAAGCAATAAGGAAGAATTATGCCAGATTCAGTTTTTGATGTGTTTTCAAGCAGGATATATTTGTACTTAATGACAACTTAATGAAGTGATTATTCCTTCAGTCTTAATTGAACTAAAATACAATAGGAAACTGAAGAATGAAAGATGAACAGAGGAGAACTTCAAGTCCTGGCTTAGTGAATTGGAGTTGACAAGTTTTGCTTTTCCAACAGTTACCGTATAGGTTTCTGTCTGGGTTGTCATGCCTGCTCTTCCTGTAATGGTTTAATTTCCTCATAATTTCTAACAACTCACTAGTATGCATGTTATGACAGATTGGCACTGCCCCTCTGTACTCTCTGCCACATGCTGCAGGGGAAGCCTCAGCCAACTCAAAATGGGACAAGTGATTTAGAAAAATCAATGGGCTTGATCAATGTGATTTTGTTCTTTTCAAGGACTGTGCTAGCATATAAGCAAAAGTGTACACCAGCTTTAACAATTGCTTGCTTTAGAATTTTTAAGCTGCTCTTCTGCCCTATTCTTCGCAAGCAGTTTTGAGCAGTTTTAAGTCAAGGCCCTACTGAGTTTGCTAAAAAAAAAAAAAAGAATGAGCACAGCAGTTTTACCTTTATTTAAATAAACTGCTGTTTGATTTGATGTTCTTGATTTATTTAAAGGCCAGTATAGTGACAGTTGCCGTATTTGGCATTGCAAGTGATTGGCGATTGGCTGCTAATCAGAGGCAGCTAGGACTGGAAAGCTTGGTAAGTCATATAGTTGAAACAGGAAATCCTAGCAGCATTTAAAGCATCAAAATGGTGTATTAGTATAAATAAGCTGTTAACCATTCAAGCAAGACAGGCAAGGACAAATGGTTGTTTGCAACTTTTCTCATGATTTAATGATAAACAAGAATATGTTGGTGACATCGTGACACAGTGATTGCAGGGCAATCCAGGCGATGAGGTGTGGATCTGCACTCGGACTGTGTCTGTGTGAAGTCTCCTCATTCTCTCAGTATATTGATGGCTTCTCTAAGAATACCTTGGTTTTCCAGCCCACATTCCAATGACATAAGTGTTATCTTACTTTCCGATTGTAAATTGACTTGGTATGGGAGTACCGCGTGATGGAATGGTTCCCCATACAGACTGCTTTGCACCTGATGTTGTCTGAATGACCTCCGAGTACACTGTAGCTACTCTCAGGCTGGTTTGATGAATAGACAGGATAATGCACATGGCCAGAGGCATTTGAGAGATGCCAGATGTTGCATTAAGTTACTTTCCAGCTGTAGGCTCTCTTATCTGTTTTGCAGACCTGCTACTTCCAATTCAGGGTCACAAGTTGACTGCGTATATCCCATTAGCACTGGGTACAAGGCAAGAATCAACTCTGGTTCCATCACTGGGCACCCACATTCATTTGCAAAACTAATTAAAGTTCAGTCAGTTCAAAGTTACTGTAATATGACAAAACATTTGCCAACTTGCTTAATTCAGGGTTCTGTATGTATGTGGGGGGGTGGGTGTAGCTTGTCCCAGAAGCACTGGTCACAATGCAGAAAATAGCTGCGGAAAGTGGGCTAGTCCATCCCAGTGCCCACTCATGTCCACACTGACACAGAGCCAAAGTGTTAGTTAACCAAACTAGTTTTCTCTGGGGATATATAAGGAAACCCACCACAGACATGGGGAGACTGTTGTGGTAAAAAAATTAGGCAGCAGACAGAAAAAAGGTTTGGGGATGGCCACCCAGTATAGTGAAAAATCAGCAAAGGAAAAGAAACACGTTTTTACATAAGCAGAGTTCTCAACTGGACTGACTAACAGGTTAAGTCGGCGCTATAAATATGGTGGATAGGAGGAAGAGGTGGAGTCAGGGTAACCAGAAGAGAAACTGATGTGGCAGGAAGGTGGATTCTGGGTACTGGAAATGGTGTTATCAGGGTTTGCCCGAAGTGATGTCAATAGTGGGTGGACCGGTGGTGATGTCATTGAGAGGCAGGGCCTTTGGCTGAACTGCAGAGGAGCAATAGGAGAGAGGATCAGGTGTGAGCGCCAACCCCTGGTCTAGCTGACAAATAACACTATTTGAGCCTTTAAACAGTCCCCCATGCGCACGTGTGTGACAATGTGCAATCTGTACCCTAATAATGTCTGGGTGTAGGGTGCATAAGGCAACAGCACTACCTGGCCAAGTTAAAAATCAGGTATTCTGGTCCTTCTTCACAAACCTTTAATGATGGTCTGTTGGTGTGGCTCTGAGGCTAGGGATCTGCACCAGGAATCAGAAAGTTGACGGTTTGAATCCCGTAAATGCCAGAAAGTGATTTCACTCTGTTGGGCCCTTGAGCAAGGCCCTTAACCTGCATTTGCTTCATCCTGGGTACGACATTAATCTGCATCCATACCTACAAGCAGGCTCTCCAAATGCAGGGGAAATTCAGGGGTTGGCACTCCAGCCACTGCAAGAAAAACCCTCACCCTGTTTAGTGTGGTGCTGGGATGTCACCCGTTTCATGGCTACGCTCAGGTCCTAATTTGGCATCCTGAGGATGTTCATCGTATGGTGGGTGCAGCAACACACTGTAACAGTACATGGTCCTTCCCTTTATGCTTACTGTTTCTTGTGTGACTTTTTTAATCATAACCAAAGAACAGCCTGCAGTGTGCAGGACACACATCTCTCACCTACAATAAAGGACATCTTGAAGAAAAGCTTTAGTTGTGCCCAGTTTGTCAAGTTGTGGCTAGCCTGATTCACACATAATGGCAGCTGTTCTTTTTCTTTAACAGTACTGAGTGATTCACTTAAGACAAACAAAAAAAAATGATGAACTTTCAGCCGTTAACTGTTTTTCAAAGTGTGGTTTTATACTTTAGTGACCTTGTTCTCTTTTATCCACCCTCCACATCTGTTTTATTGAGCAACTGCAATATGTCTCTCCATTTTTTAAGGGCACCAGGCTTCAGGCTATATATGAAAACAGAATTCCCTGTCTCTTCAGGCTTCTCCTAGACTGAACTAACCTGACGTTAAAGTGCTACCTGCTGAGCCATCCATTATTAGTCAGTCAGTCAGTCATTTTCCAACCCACTATATCCTAACACAGGGTCATGGGGGTCTGCTGGAGCCAATCCCAGCCAGCACAGGGCGCAAGGCAGGAACAAACCCCAGGCAGGGCGCCAGCCCACCGCAGGCCACACACCCACACCAAGGACAATTTAGGATCAGCAAAGCACCTAACCTGAATGTCTTTGGACTGTGGGAGGAAACCGGAGCACCCGGAGGAAACCCACGCAGACACGGGGAGAACATGTAAACTCCACACAGGGAGGACCCGGGATGCGCTACCACTGCGCCACCGTGCCGCCCCCATCCATTATTAAACCTGTGTAAAACTGTATGGAAAAAAAAAATGAAAAAGCACACAAGTATGTTTTATTTGTTTGTGAATGAAGGAGGTTAATGTTGCTGTTGTTGTCTTTTTCTAAATGGTGTTGTGAATCCTTGGCCATTCCTACAATATGTCTAATGTAATGTATTATTTTTTTTAATTGTTTTGATTTAAGAATAATGCAATTATTTAGTATTTTGATCCATCACATTGCTTGTGCCACTGTGATGGTTGGTATTAAACTAATATCACAAAATGTGTAATATTGTATTATATCAAGTATGAGACATGCTACCATTCTGCAGGATGTATCCTAGTCTTGGGATATTTTATAAGACTTCATGCTTTCTTGTACGTTATTTTCTTTTCTGATTTTTTTTTTCCTGACCCCTTTTGCAATGATTTTGGACTTGGTGTTTATTTGCCTTTGTTCTGTCAGGCAAATATAAGGATCCTGGGCCTCATATATAAAGCTGAGTGTAGAATTCACACTAAAACATGTTATACGGACAAAAGTGCAAATGTGCACAAGCACAAAAAAATTCAGATGTACAAAACCGTACGAAGGGCCAACTTCCACGCACTTCCGCTACATAAATCTTGATCAGCGTGAAATGTAACACACGTGCGTGCCACCCCACCCCAACTCCTCCCAGAATTATGCCCCTTTGAATATACAAATCAATATAAATAGTGCCTTACCTTTAGCATTTTGTAAAAAGACAATGGCAAAAGCACGGAAAAAAAATTCAGCAAATGTAAAATGGAGATCCTATTCAGTGATGTGGAGGCAATACAAAAAACTTTTTGGTGCCTTAGGCAGTGGTATGAGCAACAGAAGGAAACTGATGGAGTGGCGCTCAAAAGTTCAAACTCAGAAAGCCGAAATGAAAAAGAAGTCGAAGTGAAAAGGCAAGTCGTAGCCCACTATCTGAGTGTCATATGGAAGCGTATTAGGGCACAGAGAAAAGAAAAAAAAATTGGGACACAGTGAAGAAAAAAAAGGTCAAAATGTAGACTTTAATCTTGAAATTTTTACTTTAATGTCATAGTTTATTTTCTCATTAAAGTGGAACGTCATATACTTCATGTTAAAATTGATGTTTATTTTACTGGAGTTTCTCAAATCCCATTGGAATTAAAGCAGCACATTAAATGCTTCGTATTCTAAGTGCTCTATGTGTGTGAATCACTACATGCTTCTTAAATACACTTCTCTTTCTCAGCAGGAGCGCGCATATATTACATTCATGATATTACAGTTCTCTGAACATTTTGGAATAGTGTGCTGTATACTTGATACTATTTTCATGATGAAATGCATTAAAGCATGTATTAAACATGTGGGTGAACGATGGCGCAACAGTAGCGATAAGCTGGTGCCCCATCAAAGGATTTTTCCTGCCTCCTGCAAGATGCTTGCTGGGACACGCGTGACCCTGAATGGAATAATTTAATGCAGCAGTACTGTCTCTGTCTAACATACTAACTTCAATTCATGTCCTTCCATTTTCTTTCTACACGTAACCAAACGCCACCCAATCAACTCTGTAATAAATGTAAAAGCAGCTGTAAGCTTAGAACGCTAGTTCTTCAAAACCTTTATGGAACATTGAAAAATCTTCATTATACATATTTAATTATTCCAACCATCCAGTGTTGCGTCCCAGCAAGCATCAAGCGAGAAGCAGGACCAATCCCTGGATGAGGCACCCTAGCTCATCGCTACCACTGCTCAACTGTGCCCTCACATGTTTAATTATTAACAGTATACATTATTTAAATGAAGTTAACAATTTATCTGTAAAATGTAATGTGCATACTTTAATGGATTTCATCATAAAAATGATATCAAGTATACATCCTAATCTTCTAACAGCACACAGCACCAAGAAGATAGTCTTGGAAATGTAAATCGACTTAGAAGCCACTTGTCATCATCTGTAAATACTGCTCTCTTCTATTGTATTGAACTGAGTTCCTTTATTGTCATTGTATGTTATAATGAGATTCATTATGTTAATCTTCCATAAACGTATTTTCCTATATAATGATAAAATAACAATAATAACATTACAATAAAAAAACAATAAAAAATATACAATATGAAAGCAAAATGTAATAATCATGTGCATATAGTGAAAATAGTACAAATGCTTCATAAAGTGGCTCAGGTTGTGCAATGTTACAGCTGTAGTGCAAGTTTACAGTGAGGTAATTGTACTCATAAGTGCAAGCAGTACTACCAGGAGCACTGATTGAGCTTGTTTATAGCTCTTGGATTAAACTGTTTCTGAGCGTTGAGATCCGTACAGGAAAGGCTCTGAAGCATTTGCCGTATTGGAGAAGTTCAAATAGACTGCGGCATGGCTGAGTGGAATCCATGCTGGATGCTGGTGGCTTTCATTAGGCAGCGTGTACTATAAATGTCCTCCAGAGCTGGAAGCTGTATCCCTATAATCATCTACGAACTCAACATAACCCGCCATAGAGCTTTCCAATCAACTGCTGTGCAGCTATGATAACACACAAACATAGAATAGGTTAAAATACTGTGAGTGGTGCACTGAGAGTGACAATGCTAAAACAGCTATGGTGTTTGGAATAGTTTGTTCATTCTGTGCACCAATATAGTGTTACAGAATGATTACAATCAAGTGAATTAAATTTGTAAACAATATGCAATTAACTTCGGTATACTTGATAAATCTGCATCATTGATGCACATCTGAAAAAAGGATGACCACATAGAAACAGTAGCACTCCTCTGGTGCTAGGTGCCGCCAGTTTGCAAAACCAAGCAGAAAAGTGCATACACAAGGGGGGTGGCTACCATGAGAATATGTGGGGCTTTATAGCAAGTTTAGTTTTTATACATTACGATGTGAGCATGGAAAAAGGCATACACACCATTTATACATGAGGCCCAAGGAGATGAACATGTAACCTAAACTTGCAGAAGTCAAAACTGAGATTAAAAGAAATTAAGCCCAATGTTTAAGTAATAAAATCCAAACCAAAAATTCTTTATACCCATGGTTTTAACTGGTACAAAATATGAGCATCTACTCGATAACTCTCAAGTAAGGAATTATGAGCCAATTACTGGAGAAACGTGTTCACTAGTAGACTCTTCTATCTCATCTGCAGCCCTGTTGACAAAGCCCACTGACATCACTTGCAGGTCAACCCCTGGAGAAAACTGTGAGGACATCCTACCTCTTCTGATGTGAGAGCTAATTAAATAATGAATTTCCAGAAGTTGGGTTTCACTCGTCAACCAAATTCCAAACAACACAAAGTTCCAAGAAACAAAAAAAGCTTCAGGAGAGAGGCAATGTTCCTGATTATATTTAATTGTTTGAACAGTTCATTTCCACATATTTTACACACATTAAACAAAGTCTTTATTATTTTCCAATTGTGTTTCTTATATAACAAAGCACAGCAAAGTTTGCAAACATCTAATTTTTTGAATCAACAGCCTTGGATGCCAGCAGACTCGTGCTGCCAATTTAAATAGTGTTGTGTTGATGATGTCATGCTGTTATAATTTGGCCTTTAAATTTATTTTTTCACTGTCACTTCCATTTCTGACTCATTTTAATTGCTTCATTCTGATTTACTTTATTTTATTGTTATACTGGTGATGTCATTGTGTTACCATTGTTGACTCCGATGTTTTGCAAGTACCAGTATGCTTTTAAAGATTCTTGCCACCTCTGCAGCCATGTTCTTTGTGGCTGTATTGTTGGTTTTGTCATCATTACATGGGATGTCATTGCATCAATTGTATTTAATATGACTAGGGGGCTCTGCCCCTTGCTCGCTTCGTTCGCCAACCCCCGGGTTTGGTTTACCGGATATACAATTTAAAGAGATCGTTATTTTCATGGGAAGTGTTATATATGCATTAATTTCACTTTTACTTAAAAAATTTTGTAAAAGCAATACTTGTCTTTTATTTCCGGCCCCAGGCATGGTTAATCTCGCAGGACGTATAACACTGCTCGCGTTGTGAAGCGGGGGCGGCTGAACTCATGCTAAGGAGATGCCGTTCGTTCAACTGCTCTCTTGCTGCTTCTGGCGAGCTGTGCGTTCTCTTTGTCGCGCTGCGCATCGATCATTTAAATGCCTTTACAACAGCTGTCCTTTTGCCACTTCATGTCTCTGCTGCTCGCGTTGTGAATGGGGGGGTGCTAAACGCACGCTAAGGAGAAGAGGTCGGATCATCTGTTGGCAAAATGCGTGTTCTGCTTGTCATGCTGCCCGTCGATCATTTACAAGCCTGAACAGGAGCTGTGCTTTTGCCACTTTGCATCTCTGCCGCTCGCGTTGTGGGAGGTGGGGGGGAATGAACGCACGCTAAGGAGAACCGGTCGGATCATCTGCTGGCTTGCTGCTGCTGCTGTTGCTGGCGAGCTGAGTGTTCTGCTTGTCGTTGTTTTAAGAGCTGGGAGCACATGAAGTGTGTCTGCAAAATGCATTCCAACAACTGCTAGGTTAGATGTCCGTGAACTTGTTTTAAATGTTGTCTCTCTGCCTTGTCTCGTGTGACATTAAAGTGTCTCTCGCAGGACGTCAAATTGTCTTCTGAGAAGATCACGTCTCCCTAGACTCCCTCCCAATATTTTTTTTTTATAATAGAGAGATATATAATTTAATGTAAATCTGATGTCCAAGCTTATGGATTTCCTCTCAAACTAATTTCTTATTGATATAAATAGTGAAAGAATCTTTTGATATCAAGCATATTTAGAACCTAGGATTTTTCACTCAATGCCAGCTTTTTTTGGTCCTTTTGGTTTAGACTTTAGCTAGTTTTGACTATTCTTTTGTTTTTTTCTTATTACTATGATCAGAATATGGTAAAATCTGGCCAAGTTGTCTTCTCTCTGGTAGTTGTTTCTCTATCTTTTTAAAATCTTTTGAATTCATAGTGACTTGCCAGCTGCTTCTTGTAAGATGTTGAGGACAACTGAGACGTTCCCATGGTCTGCCTTATTCTTAGTTAAGTTGATTCTTGCTAAATGTGGGCCAAATACCAAAAAAATAAATACATAATCATGAAACAGGATAGCCTTAATGTTCCAATTCTCCATTTAAGATATTTTTATAAGCATAAAGAAACTGGTTAGTTTTTCTTAATTTCAAACATATTTATTTTAACAATTTTACAGTTATATTCTCAGAGTTCTTGTCTACATCAATTATCTTTTTGAAAACTCTCTTAAGGATGTTAAAGATCTAACAAGATCATTTATAACTGCCTGCTGTTTCAGTTACAGAATAGTTTGATTACACAATGTCATCTTTCATCATGAGCGTTGGGTACACAAATTAAGAGTCATTATATGTAGTCCTAACATAAAAACACACTAAAATATAAACACACAAATGAAATATTAAGAGTTGTATTTAGCATACTGTAAAAGCACAATTTTTTAACAGCATTACACATGAGAATGAGGACAAATCCAAAATGATCACATGTATGCTACCAAAGATCACCAAAATGGTGACACAAAAATATCACAAAAACAACACTGATAAATGTCAAAAATGACCAGAAAGGGATCATACGTAACACAAACACTTACTAAAACACTCTTAACGGCAGAGTCTATTTATCTCTCTGGTAATCACCCTCTCCCTTACTTTTGACTCTTCTTTTTCTTTATCGTTCATTTCCTGTTTTTTAACTCCGCTTAATGTTTCCCATCAGGACACCTTAAATGGGATAGAGACAGACGCCAATCCAACAATGCACTCATGTGCCCACACATGCTTTCTCCAATTTAACATCTGTCACAAAATAAGACATATTTGGTTCAGTTCTCTAATGAAAGAAACATTGATTGGGAGTCTGGAAAATAAAAAGCCTACTGAGCCACATAGATGGAAAAGAAACCTTGACTTAGCTATTAGCTTAACAAATGAGCTTGATGAAGTAAATGGTTTCCTCTCATTTGTCAAACACCTTATGTTCTTGTGATGGTATTAAAGAATGAAATCAGAAATGTCAAAAAAATCTGGAGCTTTTAAAAATGATCTGGATGAGACATCAGGATGATTTAGCCATTCATTAAACTCTGTGGTTTCCTCTTACTTGTGAAAACTCTTATGATTGTCATAAAGTACCAGAAAACCGCTGAACTTACAGAAAAAATGCTCTGTTCTTTACTTGTTAAGCTATTTAATTTTCACCTTTTTCTTGGGACACCATCGAAAGATAAACAACTTTTTAAAAACAAATTTTTGCTCCGAAATTTAGGATCATGTGTTGGGGGTCAGCTGGTGCCAGAATGGTTAAATCAACAGCTGCTATTCTGCTTCTCTTCGCTCTGCGTGAACACTGAGAGATGCTGCAAGTTTTGACAGAGGACTTCCATCACAGCCATTTCTTTTATTTCATTTTTCTTAGTCAGGCTAAGATGGGGGGCAACCTAAACATCCAAACTATAGAGCCACATCTGAAATAAATTTGAAAAGCAGCTGGGAGGAATAATTTATTGCATATCTCTGCATTTATAATATTTATTTCAGGGGAGTTTTAGCCAAAGGAGAGATTTCCTCAGTTTTAGACATTTGAATTAGTGTGCTTAAGGTCGAATAGTCTCAGTAAACTCCTGGGACATACAAGAAGCTCAAATACTCAACATATATTAGAGAGTTTTTACAGTACTGTACTCAGGGTTTACCATATTAAACTTTGGTCTGCTCTCGATGGAACTACGGTGTGTCTTTTGTTCGTAACTAGTCATCAGTGTAGAGCTCCTCATTAATGGTGCTGCCTCGGTGACTGTGAAGCGACTAAACTTTTATAGACAGTCCGGCTGTGCTTGTTCACATAATGCAAAAGCTAGCAGAAAACTTTACACATCCATCCGACCATTACTGAACCTTCATAATCCACTTCAGAGACAGAACCCAACCCTGAATGAGGAGAACAAAACTTATTTCACGTTGAATTGTTCAGTAGTACACTCCACTGCCTTTAAAATTGCACGGAGCTGACAGGTTTGCAAAATCTGACCCACATCACCCTGCTGATGCGCTTGTCCTGTTATGTTGTTTCCTACGGGATTCAGCCACGTAACATCTGGATTGCACATCTAGTCATTATAAGAAGCCACTTCCTATGCTAGAAAGCAGTGGACGCAATGCTTGATCCTGGATCGAGCATGTGAATATTTCAAATCACTACTCAAGTTAAATGACAGTGCGCAGCAATACCACTCCAGTGCTCCACTCGCAGCTGCCAAATTATTAGACTTACATTTTCAAGTCTCCTTTTTACTTTTTATTTTACTATTAGCCTCATAAACCTTTGAGTTTATGAGTTAAACATAGCAGATTTTGTGTGTGTGGTGTCATTGGTTCAGTTTCAGCAGTCATTATGAGAACCACAGATATAAAAGCTTACAGCTGTCAATAATTGGCACCCAAACGTAGCCAAAAATGGTGGAAGAGCCTCTTTAGAAATCTCACAAAATTTGTTTAGAATAGCTGATTGCAACTTGGCGGCTTATGTTTGACTTGGTTTAGTCATTTTGTGCTAGTTTAGAAGGTAATGTTTACAGAAAGGTCTGACTGACTTTGAGAAATCTAATAGCAGGTACATCTGCACCCCACAGAAAAACAGCACTCTTAGAAAAGCAGACGCTTGATATGATTTTGGCCTGTAACTGCTTATATGTAAGTGCAAGATCTTTGGGAAAATGGTAAGCCTCCTTTGAGCTTTATTAATGATCAAGGAACTCTCATATCAGACAGTTAAACATCATATCTTACTTGAAAGAAATGAAAGAAAGGGTGTGGGAAAAGTATGGCAGGGGTTAGATGAAGTCATTGAGAGTGACTTTCAAACAACAAACCATCTGATAAGTGTAGTAGGCAGGATATTTCTTTGGTAATCATTTACAACAATGTGGATGCACTCTCCTCAATGGAGGTTGGGAGGTAGGGTGTCATGAGGTGGTGAAAGAAACTGGTGGGCTCTGGCAGCATTGGATCAGTTTGCTGTCTTTTTCTTTGGCTAAGAACGCTAAAGGGATTCAGAGATTAACGTGCCTTTCTAGTCTAGTATTGAAGGCTGGAATGGGCAACATGGATTGGTTTCTTCATTTATAGTGTAAAGAGACCTTACTCTCTGGGATGCCCAGGGTTCCTGCTGCCTTGGCATAACTGGTTTCCCAGAGCATCAATAGTCCAGTAGTCCAATTGGCTAGGATGCACTAGTGCAGTGCCCATGCCGACTAGGAGAAGAAACCACTGATGCTCTGTGTAAGAAAGGACAGAGCCGACTATGCTTCCTTAGAAGACTGGCATCCTTCAACATCTGCAATAAGATGCTGCAGATGTTCTATCAGACGGTTGTGGCGAGTGCCCTCTTCTACGCGGTGGTGTGCTTGGGAGGCAGCATAAAGAAGAGAAATGCCTCACGCCTGGACAAACTGGTGAGGAAGGCAGGCTCTGTTGTAGGCACGGAGCTGGACAGGTTGACATCCATGGCAGAGCGAAGGGCGCTGAGCAGGCTCCTGTCAGTCATGGAGAATCCACTGCATCCACTGAACAGTGTCATCTCCAGACAGAGGAGCAGCTTCAGCAACAGACTGCTGTCACTGTCCTGCTCCACTGACAGACTGAGGAGATCGTTCCTCCCCCATACTATGCGACTCTTCAATTCCACCTGGGGGGGTTAACATTATTCAAAGTTATTGTCTGTTTTTACCTGCATTTTTATTACTCTTTAATTTAATATTGTTCTTGTATCAGTATGCTGCTGCTGGAGCATGTGAATTTCCCCTTGGGATGAATAAAGTATCTATCTATCTATCTATCTATCTATCTAAAAATAGCAGATGAAGCCCAACTAGGATGTCTTTGTGTTTATCAGTAGAAAGGTGGTACTGGCACAGGTTCAGGGTCTCCCCAGTGCTGAATGTGACTTGGTTTTTGGTAATGGATGGATGAATGGAATTTATATGTGACCTGTAAACAGTAACACAGCAGCATTGTAATTTGCAGGGGCTTAGTGATAACACAGTTGACATAAATAAGCCAGCAGGATTCTCTGAGGCCCTGGCTGTTTAGAGGGTCTTGTAGAAGAGCTTAAGCTCCATGCCTCTGCGACCTCTGCCCTACTAGTGCAAAAATGTGTTATGAATTGAGGCATTAGGTTAGACCGTGTGTGAGAATGGAATTAAATATGTCCTCTTAAAAATGACAACATCATCGAAACCCATTTTCTGAAATCCTTAGCATGTCCCATCTCACACTATATCTTAGCGAACAGTGCGTTGCCATGGCCAATAGTATTCAAATTATTTAAAACAAACCAAACATTCCCCTGTTCTCCAGTGAGTCTCCGTTAACTTTTTTGACTTGTGCTACACCAAGTTTAACATGAAAGCTCTCTTCTTACACTACGCACATTTTAATTCCAGCTTTCTTGTATTTCTTGTATGTATCAGCATTAGAAGATACGGTAACTGGCATGGGAAAATGATGACTGCCGCATTGAATTTTTTTTTTTCATTCCAATACAGAGACCAGATCATTTTCCAATGAAAGTGTGCATGCCTATTCACTCCACAAAAAAGTACTGATCCTGCGTCCCTTTTGACAATGTTTGCTCAAGAGTAAGGCCATTAATTGATTGTGCATTTTTACCGCTGTAGTCATTCCTGCAGGCTGTCTGGCTCTAAATGAGACTGAGCCTCGAAGCTCTATTACTAAGCTGCTCTGTAGCCTACTCAGACTATGAAGGGGGAAAAGACCCAAAGACTACTCAGAAATCTCAAATAGTATCAAAAAACGCAGGAGGGGAGCTGTCAAATCCCTGGGTCACAATGACAAAACAAGTTCCTTTATTTTGGGGAACATAGCAAAAATTAACAATTAATAAATCAAAAAAAAGAATAAACAAAGAGCGAGCAAACACACCAGAAAAACAATAACCATAACAATGAAACAGAGCCAAAAACCAGAGATGATGACAGAGCCTTCCCACATGCCATGGTATAGCAAGCTTGTTTTTTTGGTTTATATAATGTTTTTGCTATTATTCAAATATTATTTTTCATACAGTATTATGCTCTTACTTCTGTAAAATTAAATAAGGCCTGAGATGGGGCAAGGATTGGTTTCTAATTAAACCACTACCATTTCCCACCCTTGTATCATTGCTCAGACAGCAATTCCTAGTGAAATCCCAACAACTGTTGCCAAAATCCCCACCAGCAGAAAGATCTGTCAAAGTTCAGTTTGCAAAAACATAAGGGTAAGACGAAGAATCTTTATAAAATCAAGAGCACAAGAACAATCCAGTGACAAACAAGTTACAATACAAAAATCGAAGGAAAGATCTAAAATCTAGTAAATTCACAAGCACACTAATAATCACAAGAACTCAACAAACTCCAGTGATACAAGTTACTGCAAGGGACTGTGGGTTTCCTCAGCCTATAGAATGCTGGCGGAAGTCCCCTGGTAGTGATAAACAGGTGACCCTGACTCTGTGGGAACCACCCAGAAAATACAAGGAACATACGAGGTGTGGCAGAAAAGTAATGAGACTGATTTTTTATTTACCAAAGTTTTTATTTTTTTCAAACATCAATGTTATCCCCTTCAAAGTAGTTCCCTTGGGCAGATACACACCGATGGAGACGTTGTTCCCACTGTTGGTAGCAGCGCTGGAAGTCTTCAACCGGTATGGTCTTCAGCATGTCCGATACACTCTTTTGGATGTTTTCTAAAGTCCTGAAATGACGTCCTTTGAGGACATTTTTCAGTTTAGGAAAAAGGAAAAAGTCACACGGACTGAGGTCAGGTGAATAAGGGGGCTGGGGAACCACAGGAATGCGTTTTTTCGATTGTCCTTCTGTTCAATTGTGAGGTTTTTCGGCACCATTTTGGCACAGACCTTTCACATGTGCAAATGTTCAGTCAAAATTTGATGAACAGTAAATCTGTTCAAATTTAATTGTTCACTCAACATTCTTAATGTTAAACGACGGTCTGATCTCACAAGAGTGTTCACACGTTCGATGTTTTCATTGGTTTTCGAAGTTGAAGGCCTCCCTGAAAAACTTGAGCTCGGGATAAAGAATGTTCCCCATAGGCCTGTTTTAACTTTTCAAACATCACACTTGCCGATTCTCCAAGCTTAACACAAAATTTAATGGCACAACATTGCTCCAAATTCTGCTGTTCCATTTTGCGTGACGCACAACCAAAAACACAACTTCGCTAATAGCAGTCACAAAAATCACGTAGTTAACGGAAGGAGTTGAAACTCGCACTGAGCTATGGGAGGGTACTGATACACGTGCTCTATCAAGGACAACAGCGCAGCGTTGCCAGATCGCTTGCAGTGTTGCCAGTCTCATTACTTTTCTGCCACACCTCGTAATAGAACAAGCATAGACACATATAAATAAAATAATATAAAACACTAATAAAAAACACAGAATGTAAATAATTAACATACGTTAACAATATTAAAATAAAACTAAGAATGAAAATCATTAAAAAAAACATAAAAAGGAATTTAAACCCAATAACAGGCTGCCTGAGGTGAAGCCTGCCAGACTCGTGAGGAGGTCAGGTTTATCTTTTGTCTGGTGTTCTGAGGCCTGTGCCCTTTTTGCTATTTGCGATTGGCAGAAACTACAACAACACATCAGTGGTCCCTTAAGAGATACTTTCTCTCAGCCCTTAAAATACAGGCTGTGACCTCAATGTGGCGCCATCCCCTGTGGTTACATGAACAAGTGACAAGGCACATTATATACTAATACAGAATAAACACAGCAGGCTTATTTAAAAAAATAATAATAATAATAATAATTGAAATTTAAAAAATAGAAAACAGCAGCCATACCACATGCACTTCAGAACAGGTAGTCCACTTGAAGCTAAGCATGTTTGGGCCCGGTCAGTACTTAGATGGGAGACCATCTAGGAAAAACTGGGATTGCTGCCTGATGAGGATTTTGGTGAGGTCAACAGGGGGTGCTTACCCTGTGGTCTGTGTGTATCCCAGTCTAGGGATGTGGACACTGTGCTGTAAAAATGGGCACTGTCCTTTAAATGAACTGATATCCTGACTCCCTGTGGTCATAAAAAAAATCCTGGGCATCTTTTGAAAAGAACAGGGTATTGTGAGATATCCTGGCTAAATTCTCCATCACGGCCTGGTCATTCTGGCCCCCTAATCATCTCCATTTTCTAATTGGCTAACCATCACCCTTCAGCTCCTAATAGCTGTGTGGTGAGTGTAGTAGTACAAGTATGGCTGCCGTCACATCACCTATGTGGATTCTACACATTGGTGGTGGCTGAAGTGGTCCCTCAATTTCTATGTAAAGTACTTTCAGTAGGTTAGAAAAGCACTTTATTATTATTATTATTATTATTATTATTATTATTATTATTATTATTTACTAAATTATAAATAAACATAAAAGATTAAATAGAAAAGGAACTTGAGTAAGTAGCAAAACACTAGCTTTACTATAACAACAGCATAGGGAGAAATGGTTATGGCTACACAAGTTATGGGATGCTATGGCATCCTTGGTACCCCACATCTGTGTCAGTGTTGGTGGACAAAGGACAGAAGTAGCAGGAGACGAAAACGTATTTGCTTGTCCCAAATACAATACAAAATAATTTATTTTTGTATAGCCCAAAATCTCACAAGAAGTGCCACAATGGGCTTTAACAGGCCCTGCCTTTTGACAGCACCACAGCCTTGACTCTCTAAGAAGACAAGGAAAAACTCCCAAAAAAACCCTTGTAGGGAAAAAAATGGAAGAAACCTTGGGAAAGGCAGTTCAAAGAAAGACCCCTTTCCAGGTAGGTTGGGTGTGCAGTGGTTGTCAAAAAAGAAGGGGGTCAATACGATACAATACACAAAACAGAACAAATCCTCAATACAATAGAATAGTAAAATAAAATATTACACGTACAGTGCAGAATTTAACAGTAGATGATATCACATCCAGTCCTGGAGACCTCAGCCATCAAGGTGCCTCCCCCTATTGGCCATTTCACAGCTGAGACAGCACTGGGCCAGCCAATCTGATGAAAGGATCCCTCTACCTAACAATTCCTGCAATCCTCCATCAGAGATGATAGAACCTTCTACACCCAACGCACAAGGTCTGTGGGCACTTCAGCCAACTAGATCATGTTGTTATGCTGGATTTGAAAACTGTTTTTCTTAACTTTTAATTATTTTCATGTCTTCCACCATTTTGTCTTTTTTTACATGGTGTAACTATGTTGTTTTTGGTTGCCTCCCGGTTGTCCGTATTTCTGACTCTACTTAAGATGGTGTCATGCAGATCATTGTATCCAAGTTTGTGGTCCAGGATGCTTCAATTGTAGCCCTTTTTGCTAATCTTATTTTGACGTCAAGTTTTGCCTCCCGTTTTGTTTTTGATCACTTGTTACTTGATTTCTAACAATTCTTTGGCCTCATCATTATTCTCTGTTGCTTTATTTCTGACAATTCTTTTGGCCTAATCACAAGGCAGTTGGTTTTCATCTTGGCACTGGCAATCTGAGGTCACACATATAAACTTGAAGAAATTCAATTTCATTTTGAATGGCCACAGAGAGGGAGGAAAATATTAAAGAATCTCCAAAAACAGATTATAAGGTATGTAGACTGAATTACCAGTTTATATTCTGCAGATCCAGTAGTTATATAACGGTCACATCTGTACAGTCGCTCTTCTATCTGGCACCATGAAGCTGGAACTATTTTAATTATAGCCAAGCCACATTCAGGAGTGAAATGAGAGCAGGCAGTGCAATACATTTCTCAGAAATCAACACAGAGATAAAGAGTATAGAAAATTGCACTGAAAATATTTATGTGGTTAGTGTTGCCTTAACTAGGCCCTCCTATTTATTTAAAGTCAAGAATTTTTCTTTTTTTTCCTTATTCTGTTAGTCATTCCCCTTAATATTAGCCTCAAAATATTTTCAGGGGTGCCCAACAATAATAACCTCCATGGCACTCTTGAACAAGAGTTTTGCTTTGTAAAGGTAACCATAATTTCAGACGTACGGCTCATATGCCAATGTGCATGAATTAGATGCAAATTTATAATGACAGCTTCAGCACACGATGACAAGCATGTGCACTGCCGTCCCGAAACCTTGCCAAGGATGCTTCATTTTCCAAAACGTAACAGACACAAATATCCAAACTGAACTTGACAGGGGTTCGCAACTCATCCAGAGGGGAGTCACAGGCGACTGATGACATTAGCAGAGAGTGCTCCTGAACACGATAATGGGGCAATTCTGAGTGCCAAGCCACACCACTGGCATGCAAATATTTTTTCCACTTGCACTTTGTGGTCAGTTTAGACACGAATAAAGGCTGCACTTAATGGAGTCTCTGCTCTCAGAAACAGATCTCTGTTTTTGTTTGTTTTTAAGAGGATTTTTATTTTTAGATGTATCTGATTTTCATTACCTTTTAATCACAGGACAAGAATATGAGTGTAGTCTTACTTGTAAAAATGATTTTTGCATTTGTTTAGTTTTTCTCAATATTTTCCCCTAATGTGTGGTGTATGGCAATAACCACCCTGGCCATGATAAAAACCGATTAAAATATGCATAATAGCACTCTTGTTCTTTCTATAAGTAATGTTTCATTCATTCATTCATTCATTCATTCATTCATTCATTCGTTCGTTCATTTATTTATTCTCATTCTATACCTGCTTTGTCCAATTGAAGGTCACAGTCTTTCTTAGTAGGGTAGGCATCCTAGAAACTGAGGGCTACTAAATTCTTCAAGTTCATAAGAAATAAAACCTTTGAAAGATGCTTCTTTGATCATGAAATTGGCTTACTCTTGTGCTGAAGCAGAGGTCTGTCTTTGCAGAGTTTTCTTCTTTTGTGACTCAGTGGGTCTTGTGAAGGACATTTTGGATTATAAATCTGAGTTCTGCTGAGCTCTTTTTCTGTGAAGCACCTGAACTGAGCTCCACTGTATTGTGGTGTTATTTATGCTTTCCCGAACAGTAACACTTCCTATTCAATGCCTAAGGTTTTAAAGTCTTTTACGCACTACTGAACTCCCAACATTTACATTATGAGCATTATAAGCTAATATGATATTATCCAACCTGCTTAATTCAGCTCATGGTAGGAGAATCTTGAGCCTCTCCTAGCAACAATAACAACATATTACTTGTATAGCATAAAATCTTACAAGGAGTACCTCATTGGGCTTTACAGATCCTGTCTTTGACAGCCCCCCAGCCTAGACTCTCTAAGAAGACAAGAAAAAATCCCATCTCCCCAAAAAATGACATAGGATGCAATATAGAAAAGAGCCCTGAACAAGGTGTCAGTCCATTGTATTACACACACATATGCACACAACTCATTTAGAATCCTAAGTTAACCTAACCTGCATATGTTTGGAAATATAGAAAGAAAACCCACATAGACAAGAAGAGAAAACGCAAACTCCAAAAAATTACACACAGACAACTTCAAGGCAAGGGATTTCTGTGCAACTCTTCAGCCTCTCCATATATTTACACACACACACACACACATATATATATAT
>JANRMT010062814.1:115083274-115132121 GCA_026402145.1 Polypterus bichir lapradei | reverse complement strand
CTTGGAGGACCGGAAGTGGGCGTGTGCCCATCTGGGATCACGTGGGGGCCGCCTTCCTGGTTGCTTTGGGGGCCACAGGTTCAGGGCATGGAAGCCCCACCCTGTAGGGGCCCGTGGTCACCGCCAGGAGGCGCCCCAATGCCTTGGGGACTTGTGACCTCAGCACTTCTGCCACACCAGGAAGTGCTGGGGGGAAGATTTAGGAGGACACCCGGAGAGCTGCCGGGAGAACAGCCGGCACTTCCGCCACGCTGGGGAGTGGCCAAGAGGGGAATGCCGGGAACCACCTGGAGCTCATCCGGGAGTATATAAAAGGGGCCGTCTCCCTTCATTCAGGGCTGGAGTTGGGTGGAAGTAGGACAAGGCACGAGAGAGATGTGGAGGCGGCCCGAAGAAAGGCATTGTGAGGCCAGGACTGAGTATTGGGGTGTGTGCACTTATTTGAACTGGGTCTGAGTGACCAAAATATTGTAAATATTTGTATAATAAACGTGTGGTGGTGGAAGAACAACATGTCTGTGTCCGGGTCAAGTCGACAATATATATAGTGGTCATTCAAAATTTGTCTGGAGAAATGTTGGGGAGCTAACCAGTTTACAACTGCTAACCAGGTCACGCCGTTTAATAACAATAGACAAAATAAGCAATAATGGTGCACGATGGTGCAATAACAGAACTTAACCTAAAGGAAGTGGTACCACCCGGGATGAGAGGGAGTGCTATTGCTAACAGTCTTGCCTTCTTTTTCCCCTCATAGTCTCGTAAAACCGCCCCTTGAGAGCAACGAAGCCAAAGAAGCCCCACCTCTTCTGGTCAGTCCAGTATAAATGGAGAACTCTCCAGGAAGGTGGTGTCTCATTTCAGACTTGACCACAATATCGTGCAGATGGAGACCAGAATTTGTTGTTGAGCGATAGCAAAAGGGTATTGTCCTTCACAAAGAGTGCATACAAACACATCTATTTTTATTACTTTTTTGTCTTTGCTTAGAATTAAATAGGGTTTTGACTTGGTTGCCACTCCAAGCATTTGGCTTTTGCCCTGCCTCATCATTCACCCCGCTACAAAATTAGCACAAAAAGGTCTCCATGTAGATTTGATGAGTTAAGTAATTGAAACTCATTATGTAGCAGTCACATTATTTAAAGTGAGAAAGTGAATCGCTCCTTAGCACCAGAAATGATAATGGCAGCTGTCCAGAGAAGTGCACAACTCAATTGGAGATGCCGTCTGAAAACAATGCCATCCAAGAAGCCAGATTTCAGGCCTACATGCTTCTTTCTGACCAGACATAAACTCCTTGGATCATCTCAGTAATCAACAATTAACAGAGAAATATAGTCTGCCCAGGGTGAAATAATAACCATCTTTAGTCTGGTGCAGGAGAATTGGAAAAAGGAATACACTGGAATTTGCCCTCAGTCCCAAAGTACACCTTCTGACAGGATTCTGTTTCTACATCACTGGTGGCTTCCTGCAGACCGTTTGTGATGCACATGGCCTCAGCAAGGTTGTTGTGTCCATATCTGTGTATGCAATGAACAGGTTACTATTTTGCCACGCACACAACAAAATCTGAGGTTGTGGGATCAAATCCTGCTACCAACACTTTCTGACCATGAGCAAGTCACTTCATCTCTCCTGTGCTCCAATTGGAAAAACAAAAGAAATGTAACCAGTTGTATCTGCAGTTTTGTTAGCCACCTTGAATAAAGATGTCTGACAATCAAGTAAGCAACAATAATAGTAATACAACATCCTGCATGACTCTAAAATTGCTTTTCATGCCATTGCATCCATACCTGGCCCTTTAGGTACAGTGGACAGAATGCTCATCCCTATTTATACATTCAGCCTCTTGAATCTCATCTACTCCTTTTGATAAGGGTTCTCAGTATTAATTGTCCTAGAGATATGTAAAAATCAAGAACATTTTGTAGATATCGTGGGAGGACATGTGATGCTTACGGTATATCTGGTCCAACTCTGGAGTATGTCAGACAACAAGGGATGGTGTGTTTGCTGGTGGCATGTTACTAGAATGCAGTGGGTGTCCTCTTCGTGAATCCCTGCTAATTCCAATATTGAATCCTCAGCCCACTTCTGAGGAGAGCAGAACACCGCACACCATTGTAGAGTGCACTCTGGGCATATGACAGATGCGATTCCAGTGCCTCCACAAGTCCTCAGGGACTTCTACTGCCCTGGAAAACAACATTTCTAGATATTTTGCCAACTCCTCTGTAAGTTATTTTAACTCCACTTTTGTGAAGTGTTGTTTTCTTTTACCTTTTGCTGTTTGTCACTGTTCTTTTTTTCAAGGAAGCCACATCACGTCTTGAGCCTGTTTATTGATTTTTCAATTATATGTTAAATTAATTTGAACAAATGTTCAAAGCTTTAATTTGTTTATTTTGTGTGTGTATGTGTGTGTTTTTTTAACATTTGTGCATACCTGGTGTGACAATATAATATACGCTTGATCATTGAAATACGTAGGATCGATGTTTCTGTTAAGGATAGTCTGGTTTTCGAATGTGGACACTGTGGAGGAGCCCAACAAAGGAGTATTTTAGATTTGTTTGTTAAATGTTGAATAACAAAGGGCTTCAGGAAACACTTATAAACCTCACTCGTTCTTTACCTACGTCATTCACTATCTCATTCATTATTCACTAAGACTGATTGCTTTTAGGAAATGCACACTGGATAGGTTTTTAATTCAACATGGTCTGTGGATTGATACTGATGGAAAAAGTGAAACAAGCAACTGCTGGTGTATCCTATATTTATGGTGGCCCTGCTGTTCTGTTCTGTACCCCTTTGACCAATGGGATGTCATAGTTTAGAGGCCAACTCCCCTCCTGTATTCTGGCTGTATGTCTTTGGACCAATCCTGGCTGGGCACATCATCTATTCTTGAACCTTCTTCCAATCAGCATTCCACCTGTGGCTGTGGGCTAAACCTAGAGAAAAACCTTTCATTCTGTCTTGGAGGCCCCAACCTTTGGTTGATGTATCAACTGAGTAGACCCCAAACTCCTTGCTTTAACTGGTTCTGACCTGATATATGGTGAGCAGAGCAAGCAGGGAAGTTCTTATAATAAATTAACAGATAAGTTACAGTTCTAAGTTTTCTTTTAAACCTTAAAGTTTTTTTTCTACTACATACTTTATCACTATAAGAATACCAATAAAATATCCTAATAAAATCTGAAAGCAAATAATGTACGCCAAACAGTTGCTTTTCATGCCATTGCATCCATACCTGGCCCTTTAGGTACTGTGGACAGTACGCTCATCCCTAGTCATACACTCAGCCCATTTCCACCTGTTGATAAGGGTTCTCAGTATTAGTAAGTTAACAAATAATTTATGGTTCCAAATTTTCTTTTAAACCTTAAAGTTTTTTTTTTTCTACTATATGCTTTATCACTATAAGAATACCAATAAAATAGCCTAATACAATCTGAAAGCAAATTCTGTACACCAAACAGTTGTTCAAAGTCCATCCCCGTATCAGACATCGATTCTGTTCCCAGTGATCAGAGCACCTCTTAGTGATTACAATACACGTGGGCGTGATTATCAGAGGGTGGCATGGTTGCGCAGTGGTAGCGCTGCTGCCTCGCAGTTTGGCGACCCGGGTTCGCTTCCCGGGTCCTCCCTGTGCGGAATTTGCATGTTCTCCCCGTGTCTGTGTGGGTTTCCTCCCACAGTCCAAAGAAATGCAAGTTAGGTGCATTGGTGATCCTAAATTGTCCCTGGTGTGTGGGTGTATGTACCCTGTGATGGGCTGGCGCCCTGTCCGGGGTTTGTTCCTGCCTTGCACACTGTGTTGGTTGGGATTGGCTCCAAGCAGACCCCTGTGACCCTGTGTTAGGATACAGCATGTTGAACGATGACTGACTGATTATTGGAGTGGTGGAGTGTGAATAGGGTGGTGTCATGGTAATATTGTTTACTTAATGTAGTTTCAGGGGACATGGACATCAGTTCAGTGCCTTATCACGCGTTTGCCATTACAGTGTACATCATTTTGTATTAAGGTCTATAACAGTAGTGCAACGAAGATTTAAGGAAGAACTCCTTCACATAACACTAGTTTAAAGTGGTTCCATGAATTTCATTGAACATTCAGCATAAAGGATTTGTTTGGACCACCAAGAACAGTAAGAATACCTGAAAATATCGAAAGGGTGAGGCAGGCTATAGAGCTGAGCCCTAACTATTTAGCACAACATCAAGTTGGTAGCAATAAATATTTTTAGACTTGTAAATAAGACAAGTTATAAAATGACATTGATTGGTTTTATTTAGGTCTTTTGTTTCTTATCTTACTCGTTTCAACTATTCATGCTATCCTTTCACATCCTCACACTGTATCCTTTAGATAATTAAATACACAGGCTGGTGTCCCTGGAGCGCTGAAACCTCTGTAACCATTAAAGGGGCATCTGCATATTTTAAATGAGCTACACGGCTTGCATTCATTCTAGTAAAGGACCAGAACTGTGTGCATGCAGTGCTGTAATGGCCAAAGGGATGTTGTGGCCTCTTGACAGCTCTCTCTTTTGATAGAAGGTCAAACACCACAGGCATTTCTGTATTGCTTGTCCTCTTCTGTCTTATAGGATTTTTCTCCCAGGCCAACCCCATTCTGCCTCATGCTCTGGTGCCCTGATTGATTCCCCTTCTGAGGCAAAAATCTCGAGCACAGGGAATTTAAAATGTCTGATTTAAAAGCCTTGTTACATTATTCATTCTGCCTATTTTTCAAACTTGTTATAGTGTCCCAGGCAGGAACCACCTCTGAATGAGACGTGAAAACTTAATAGAATATTGTTCAATAATTGTCTGTTCTGTTTTTCTATTATTTGTCATTTGCTCTACTTTGAAAGCACTTTAAAGTATCTTTTAATTTTGCATTTAGTATGAAATGAAACAATGTGGTATAGTATCGTTAAGTCTCTAGGCTTTCTGTAGGCACGTTGGTCCCGCTCCTAGGCTGGAATGGTGTGCTTTCAGCTTGTGGCATATGCGTATGTGTGTGTGTGTGTGTGTGTGTGTGTGCACTGAAGGATGTACCCAGACGGAAGGACATCAATCAAATTACTGACAGTCAGGCAATTAGACGGTCGATTTTGTTTGTTCTGCTTTTCAAAAGGAAAACGCCTCACTTTCATCTTTCCATTTCCCTTTGATTTTTAAACAATCATTTTCACTATTAAGTGAAGAATGCTGCCATTTTGCCATTTAATTCAATACATGGCACTCATTGCATCTACAGTGGATAGTTGATAACAAAGAGAAGTCATTAATCATTTTTTTGGAGCAGATCTACTGTTATTTATAACAGCACACACCCTTTCTACTGGATCAGGCAGTCTACAGCTTCTGCATGCCAGGAAACAACAGATGAACAGTTTGCTTTCATGTGTAACCAGCATGGTGTTGTAAATCATATCTCCAGTTGTTCCTTTGGTCTATTTTGTAATTGTGGGAAAAGTGCAGATCTGGAATGAAAGCACACTTTGTATTATTCTTTTATCATTCAGATGTGCATTTTCAGTGACAATGTGACATATTATTGATAGATGGTGTTGAACTGTTGATGGGTCTTATGGCAACCAATGTTGGGGCCCACATCTTCTGCATTCTTTAGTGTTTACTGCATATGAACCTGAAAGAATTTTTCTAAACATTAATTTTTGAAAGATCTCTTTACCTAAAACAGTATATTTGGAATAGCAGTGATGGACATGGGGGTCCACTAATGCATTCTCCCACAGTGGGCCAATTTAGAGTTATATTTACACTTATTTGTTTAGCAGATACTTTTATCCAAAGTTACTTACCAAAGAGGTCAACACAATTGAGTAAACATCATTGTGGAAGACTGTTTGGGAACAATGTTACAGGACATGGGTACAAAATTGATCATCACCAGTGAAGAGCTCAAAACAAAATGCAAGTGAGTTACAATTCCAAGGTTACAGTAGTTAGGCTAACAGGCTAACAGTAGTTTGACAGACCAAACAGGGGCATCTTCCGATGCTTCTTGAACACATCAAATAGAGATGAGCAGCTCGCTCCTCTAGCTAGAAGCTACACATGAAAACAGTCTGGGCTGAGATTTGATTAAATGCAGAGGTGGCAGATGCCATTCACCAGTAGGCCTGAGTGGTTGAGAAGGAACAGAGAACCTCAGGAGTAACTCCATATACCTGTATATATAGGTGCTGACCCATTGACTGCTCAGTAGGTAAACATGAAGAATTTGAACTTAATATGTGCTGTTACAGGAAGCCAATGTCTGAATCTGAAGAGAGAAGTGACATGTGCCCTCCTCAGTTGGTTGAATTATCTACAATGGTTTGGTGGCACATGCCGGTTTTCTTGCAAATATTGAGATGCAGTAGTCCAGATGTGACAAGACCAAAGTCTGGACTAGGAGCTTTTTCTGTCAGATATGTTTTGATCCTGCAGATTTTGTATTGAGTGAATCAGCAAGACCAAGAAACTGTAGCAACATGGTCCCTGAAGGAACAGCTGATCATCTATCACTACCTCATGGTGTGTACAGTCTTGCCATGTGTTAGCAATAGTGAGCCAAAGTGAACAGAGATGTGGGGCTGAATAGATGACAAACTGGGATAACAAGAAGACCCATCCTGCTCAGGTGGAGGTGGAGATGGTGTTCCTTCAGCCATGTTCAGTGAGACATGCAGAGATTCTAGTCAATATCATGAGGCTGTCTTGGGGAAACAACAGGTACAGTTGCATTCAATCGGCATAGCAGTGATAGGAAAAACCATAGGACTGGAGGAGAGGGACCACTGAGAAGAGGTATAGAGATATGGCAAGCCAAATTAACATTTAGAGATATCTCAAAATGAATTTTGGATATCTTAAAATGTAATTTACTTTTTATGATATCTGAAACTCGCTTTGAGATATCTTAAAATAATTTCCTTTACATTTTAAGATATCTGCAATACATTTTGAGATATCTTAAATGCATTTCAAGATATCTCAAATACAGTTTCAGATATCTCAAAATAATTGTTTCTGCATTTCAAGATATCTCAAATGAATTTTCAGATATCTTAAATTGACCTTTCATGCATTTTAAGATATCTTAAATGCATTTCAAGATATCTCAAAATCTTTTCCTGTAAAATTGCCTATTATTTCAATGGGACTTCTTGTTTATTATAAGATATCTTAAAATGTATTTGAGATATCTTGAAATGAGCAGGAAGTGATGTTGAGATATCTGAAAATGTATTTGAGATATCTTGAAATGAGCAGGAAGTGATGTTGAGATATCTGAAAATGTATTTGAGATATCTGAAAATGGACAGGAAGCTGTTTTGAGATATCTGGAAATGTATTTGAGATATCTTAAATTGTATTGTAGATATCTGAAAATGCTATTGAGATATCTTGAAATAATTGAGTGTCCTTTTAAAGATATCTTAAAATACATTTTAGATATCTTGAAATACAATTTGAGATATCTTGAAATACATTGTTAGATATCTGAAATGGAGCAGAGACCCATTTTAAGATATCACGAAATTCATTTTAGATATCTAAAAATGTATTTCAGATATCTGAAAAAAAAAATGAATTTCAAGATATCTTAAATGATTTTTAAGATATCTAAATTATATTTCGAGATATCTCAAAATAACTTCCTTCTCATTTTAAGATATCCCAAATTCATTTTGAGATATCTGAAATGCATTTTCAGATATCTTAAAATGACTTTCTGTGCATTTCAAGATATCTCAAATACATTTCAAGATATCTTAAAATAACTTCCTGCACATTTCAAGATATCTCAAATACATTTCAAGATATCTTAAAATAACTTCCTGCACATTTCAAGATATCTCAAATACATTTCAAGATATCTTAAAATAGGCAGGAAGTTCCATTGAAAGTATAAGAAATTTTACAGGAAGTGATTTTGAGATATCTCTAAGGTTATTTAAGATATCTCGAAATGCGCAGGAAGTTATTTTAAGATATCTGAAAATGTATTTGAGATATCTTTAAATACGCAGGAAGTTATTTTAAGATATCTGAAAATGTATTTGAGATATCTTTAAATACGCAGGAAGTTATTTTAAGATATCTGAAAATGTATTTCAGATATCTGAAAATGCCTGCAGATGTATTTTAAGATATCTTGAAATGTATTTGAGATATCTCAAAATGCACATTAACATATTTCAAGATATCTCGAATTGCATTTAAGACATCGTGAAATGCATTTCATATATCTCAAAATGTACAGCATATCATTTCAAGATATCTTGAAATCTATTTGAGATATCATAAAATGGTTTTTAGATATCTTAAAATAGATGCATTTTTAGATATCTGCAATTCAATTTAAGATATCTAAAATGCATTTCCAGATATCTTAAAATTCATTTTGAGATATCTCTAAATGTTAATTTGGCTTGCCATATAGAGAGAAGAGGCCAGGCAATCTGACACGCATGTGAGTATTAGGTTGGTGTACTAATGCGTGATAGCAGTGAGCCCTGCAGTAGACTGCAACTTGTCCAGTGCTGGACTTCAGCCTCTTGTGACCCTGAATTTGATGAATTGGGTTTGAGAATGTTGTGTGTGTTACATTGTAAAAAAAAAGTGAGGAACACTGCACCTTTTGTTGTTGAGATGTTGTTCAAGACATAGTTGGGATGGGGATGACTTAACCTTAGAAGTGAGGAAAACGCTGAACATCAAAATGATTTTCTTCATCTATTGTCTGATTTGCTTCAAACTTTCCAGGTTGATGTGGTACCTTTTGCAAATTCTGTTTCTTTTACAAGACTTGAGTATGTGTCATTGCACTGTGATGTATCACCAGCTAAGCACCAACCCTGTCCTGGTGTTGTAAGAAACAACCATCATTTGTCACAATTAAAAATAAATAATGTACATTGCAACATCACCCAATTGCATCCATTAATCATATTGATTGACTACTCAAATGATTTTGTTTGTCTGCTGCAGAGTCCCTAATACTTTGTGGCAAAATAATATCTTCATTCAATGTGATAATATAGGAAATGTACGTTGTAATAAAAGATTTGTAATCTGTTCCTAGACTGATCTGACAAAGAGGCAATATCAGGGTGGGCGCATTAAATAATGCTGCCTGAGACAAGGCACATGTTTGCCTTTCTACCCTCCCCATAATTATCATTACTAGCCAATACATAGTGCATTACAAGGTTCATAATTCAACACTCCTGCAATACAGCAGACCCTATGAATAAAACAAAAAAAAAAAACTACACTTGAATGAAAATTATGCACTGACCAAAGTGCCGCCTGAGATAATCAACATGTCACCTCACCCCATGCCCTGGGCAGTATACTGTCTATATGGAGGTGGCACATTCTCCCATTGTTTGTTTGGCTTCTTCCTCTCACATCCCAGAGATGAGTATTAGTTTGATTAACGACACTAAATCGGTCCACTGTGTACAAGTGGTGTGTGTAGGAAAGGGATCTGTAAAGGGCCATACTCACATGAGGTCAGTTTGGAAGTGCCAGCTAACTGAGCCAGCATCTCTTTGGGCATGTTGGAGAAAAATCACGTGCAGAGAATTTGAGAATGTGCAAAGTCCATATGAACAATGACTGAGTGCGGGATTCAAACCCAAGTTAATGGATCTTTGAGGCCTCAGCGTTAAGCATCATGCAACCCCACATGTAACAAAATAAGACTCAATGTGCAGCAGGAGAGCACAGGATTTGCGGTCTGGAAGAGGGTTCAGTCTGGAAAATGCTGTGTGGCATTGATCACTGAGTGGGGAGCAGCTTGGGTGTGCGTGTTTACCAAACTGACTTTGTTAGTTTGCATCCCAGGCAAGATGCCAATGGTGACTCGTGATAGGGCGAATTCTTGGTCTAAGACATACAGTATGTGCTTCTAATTAAGCAGTCAAGTCTTGACACTAATAACACCCATAGCAAGTGTTTTAGAAACAGAGAGATAGGTAAGGCGCTTATATACAAATGACACATTTAAGGATATGAAATGGGTTGAAAGAAAGGATAGGTACAGAAAGGGCCTACAGAAAAAAACATTGGCACATTGAGAGGTAGACAGAGTAATTACTGATGACGACAGACAGATTATTTGGCTAAATTAATCTCATTTTGAACTAAATCGTTCACTGGGGCACCGTGATAGCACAGGGGCTAGCACTGCCACCTCATATATATAGCACCCTGCTTTTGAATCTCATGCCATCTCTTCGTCAATGTAGAATTTCCACATTCTCCCAGTGCTTATATTGGTGTTCCAACAGTTGTTCTGGCTCTTTGCCCGCTTAATTGCTTACTCTAAATTGGTTCCAGCGTGAACGTTAATATTGATATGAGTGCAGGCGCTGTGATGGTCTGGCACCCAGTGCTGCCTGGACAGGCTTTGACCCTCTAAAGCCTTAATTGTATCAGGTGGCTTTCAGGAAATATGTCACTTTGGAATTATCTCTATACATGCAGAAAGTTTTACATACAAATTCTTAATTTACAGCACAGACTGGCTATGTATCTACGTGATGAAGCAGATCTGTTGTGGGGTTAGTGGATCTGAGCAGGTGTAGTACATTTTTCAACAGTGCAGCTCCGACTTTGTTGTGTGGATGTGTGCCAGAGAGACGAATGGCCATGGAACACTTAATGAGTAAGCATTCATGTGCATGAGATTGATTGGCACAGCCATCTGTTTTGGTGTTCCAAGTATCATTTAGAACACCTTCAGTCATTTATTAGACATGGTACCTGTCAAAGATTTTTTTTATATCTTGTCCTACGTGTACCTTCAGCACCCTTCCTCTGTATATGCATGTGTGTGAGCATCTCTTCACCAGCGCACTGTTTCTCAAGCGTGTTCCTTTAAAGCTTGCTTCTCACACTCTGTCATTACTTTTGAGGCGCCTTTCTCGCCTCCTGTCTGGTTTAATACTTGCTGTCTTTGAAGACAACTCTCTCAGTGTGCTTCATAAGGGCGTCTCACACTTGTACTTCCTCTTTCATTGGGATCCCCAAAGCCAAACTGACTAATCAGATTGCTCTGAGGTACGGGACACCCAGACCTTAGTGTTTTATTATGCAGTAGATTTATCGGTTTTATCTTCATAGCACTATTGATTTCATTGACAATTATTTTTTGAGATCTTCTGATCTGTACTGCACTTATTGAAAACTTTGTTAAAAAATGCACTTTTCACTGATAACTATTACCTGAGTATTGTGGGGCCAGATGGGATTCTCAAATAAGATTAAATGTGTTGAGACAACCCGTTAAAAGGCAGGTAGTAAACAACAGCAAAATACTGCACTGCAAATGCTACACCCACAGGGCTTCATCCTAAAACATCCGTCCATCCATTATCCAACCCGCTATATCCTAACTACAGGGGAGCCAATCCCAGCCAGGAATTCCTACCTCTTCAGCCTTGGATCCATTATAACAATCGATGACCCCAAAAGTCGGTGTTCAGTTGGGAAACTGTGTCTAGCATGGCTTGCTAAGAAATGGCCATAACAATATTCCATCCATCCATTAACCAACCTGCTATATCCTAACTACAGGGTCACGTGGATGTCCTGGAGTCAATCCCAGCCAACACAGGGCGCAAGGCAGGAAACAAACCCCGGGCAGGGCGCCAGCCCACCGCAGGGAGCGCACACACACACACACACACACACCAAGCACACACTAGGGACAATTTAGGATCGCCAATGCACCTAACTTGCATGTCTTTGGACTGTGGAAGGAAACCGAAATACCCAGAGGAAACCCACGCAGACACAGGGAGAACATGCAAACTCCATGCAGGGAGGACCCGGGAAGGTCTCCTAACTGCAAGGCAGCAGCGCTACCCACTGCGCCACCATGCCGCCTTCATCCTAAAACACCCACCTCTAATACCTTCAGTCCATGAACTTTAATCTGCCGCTGGGGTTACACGAAGAGAGTAAAAGATACTAAAAAAAAGACTTGATGCTGACAGAAAAAAGCTACAATTGCTGTTATTCAGGGTGGATTGGTGGGCCATGAGGCTAGTGATCTGTGCCGGTTCAAATCCCATAATCACCAGAAGTGACTCTGCTCCGCTGGGCCCTTGAGCAAGGCCTGGGGATGACGTTAATCTGCATCCAGCCCTGCAAGCAGGTCCTCCAACATACAGGAAAAACTTGGGGTTTTTTGGCAGGACTGGCATTCCATCCACCGTAAAAAACCTCAAACTGTTCCAGTGTGGTGCTGAGGTGTCACCCGCTGCCTTTGGCCCCAATCCAGGTGGTTCATCATGTGGTGGGTGTGGGAAAGCACTATCAGTGTATGCTCAGAAATTCAGGAAGTGAGTAACACAAGGTGCCAGAAGTTTAATAATTAATTTGCATGTTTTTGTGAGTGAGGCGACAGAGGAGACAGATACACATTCACGTAGACCACTGCAGATACTAGGCTCCACACGTTTCAGAAGTGCCTGTTACATATTTTTCTGTCATTTTAACAGTTGCATCACTAAATGACATAACAACAGCTGTTAGAGTTTAGATAAGCATTGTGGTCTATGGGTACACAATGTGTTGAAAGGCTGTGGCTATTTTGTCACGGAATGTTTGCATTTCCAATTAGACAGTAATGATAAAGTTATTTAGTTATTCAATTAGACGTGCACACAGATGGTGGATGTTATGCAGCCTTGTCTAAGTTTTACTGGTGTTGTTAGGCATATTTGTTGATTCATGTGTTTTGAGTACTGAAATTTGGGCCTCTTGTGGCCCTTCATTGTCAGCTCTCTAAATGGCAGTGCTTTTGATGGAGTGTGATACACCGTTTACTTCACACTCATATTATCATGAATATACAGGTAGCTGCCAAGTTTTGCAAGCTTACATCGACTCCTACACTATTATCATAATGCTGAACAATACAGCGCCTCTGACAAAATATCATTCAGGTTTATCATTTGTCCATTAATGTCAGCAAATGCCAATATACACTCACCTAAAGGATTATTAGGAACACCATACTAATACGGTGTTTGACCCCCTTTCGCCTTCAGAACTGCCTTAATTCTACGTGGCATTGATTCAACAAGGTGCTGAAAGCATTCTTTAGAAATGTTGGCCCATATTGATAGGATAGCATCTTGCAGTTGATGGAGATTTGTGGGATGCACATCCAGGGCACGAAGCTCCCGTTCCACCACATCCCAAAGATGCTCTATTGGGTTGAGATCTGGTGACTGTGGGGGCCATTTTAGTACAGTGAACTCATTGTCATGTTCAAGAAACCAATTTGAAATGATTCGAGCTTTGTGACATGGTGCATTATCCTGCTGGAAGTAGCCATCAGAGGATGGGTACATGGTGGTCATGAAGGGATGGACATGGTCAGAAACAATGCTCAGGTAGCCCGTGGCATTTAAACGATGCCCAATTGGCACTAAGGGGCCTAAAGTGTGCCAAGAAAACATCCCCCACACCATTACACCACCACCACCAGCCTGCACAGTGGTAACAAGGCATGATGGATCCATGTTCTCATTCTGTTTACGCCAAATTCTGACTCTACCATTTGAATGTCTCAACAGAAATTGAGACTCATCAGACCAGGCAACATTTTTCCAGTCTTCAACTGTCCAATTTTGGTGAGCTCGTGCAAATTGTAGCCTCTTTTTCCTATTTGTAGTGGAGATGAGTGGTACCCGGTGGGGTCTTCTGCTGTTGTAGCCCATCCGCCTCAAGGTTGTGCGTGTTGTGGCTTCACAAATGCTTTGCTGCATACCTCGGTTGTAACGAGTGGTTATTTCAGCCAAAGTTGCTCTTCTATCAGCTTGAATCAGTCGGCCCATTCTCCTCTGACCTTTAGCATCAACAAGGCATTTTCGCCCACAGGACTGCCGCATACTGGATGTTTTTCCCTTTTCACACCATTCTTTGTAAACCCTAGAAATGGTTGTGCGTGAAAATCCCAGTAACTGAGCAGATTGTGAAATACTCAGACCAGCCCGTCTGGCACCAACAACCATGCCACGCTCAAAATTGCTTAAATCACCGTTCTTTCCCATTCTGACATTCAGTTTGGAGTTCAGGAGATTGTCTTGACCAGGACCACACCCCTAAATGCATTGAAGCAACTGCCATGTGATTGGTTGATTAGATAATTGCATTAATGAGAAATTGAACAGGTGTTCCTAATAATCCTTTAGGTGAGTGTATAATCTGATGCTACAGAAAAAGTTTTTCTCCTTGCATCTGGTTATGTTTCTTTTTAAAATATGAAATGTGCTCCTTGCGCACGTGACACACATTTACAGTCATATGAAAAAGTTTGGGAACCCCTCTTAATTCTTTGGATTTTTGTTTATCATTGGCTGAGTTTTCAAAGGAACCCAGCCACAGGGGATGCACAAACCAGTGTGTTTCTTTGTGCCAGTCTCAAGCCCGGATAAATAGGGAGGGTTACATCAGGAAGGGCATCAGGTGTAAAATTTTGCCAAATCAATATGCCGACAACAATACAAATTTCCATAATGGATCGGTCGAGCCCTGGGTTAACAACGACCGCCACCAGTACTGTTAGCCAACAGGGTGCTGGCGGAAATTTGGCTACTGTGGGCCGAAGAAGAAGGAGAAGAAGAGGGGGGAGACGTGTCCGGAGGCAGGAGGAGAGGAGGAAAGTAAAGAGAGTGGAACTGAGGGTAGGAACTTTGAATGTTGGCAGTGTGACTGGTAAGGGGAGAGAGTTAGCAGATATGATGGAGAGAAGGAAGGTTGATATATTGTGCGTGCAAGAGACTAAATGGAAGGGGAGTAAGGCCAGGTGGATTGGAGGTGGATTCAAATTGTTCTTTAATGGTGTGGATGGGAGGAGAAATGGGGTAGGAGTTATTCTGAAGGAACAGTATGTCAAGAGTGTTTTGGAGGTGAAAAGAGTGTCAGGCAGAGTAATGATCATGAAGATGGAAATTAAAGTTGTGATGAGGAATGTTGTTAATGCATATGCACCACAATTTGGGTGTGCAATGGGTGAGAAAGAAGATTTTTGGAGTGAGTTGGATGAAGTGATGAACAGTGTACCCAAGGGACAGAAAATGGTGATTGGAGCGGATTTCAATGGACACGTTGGTGAAGGGAACAGTGGAGACAAGGAGGTGATGGGTAGGTATGGTGTCAAGGAGAGGAATGAAGAAGGTCAGAGGATAGTGGATTTTGCCAAAAGGATGGACATGGCTGTGGTAAATACATATTTTAAGAAGAGGGAGGAACATGGGGTTATATACAAGAGTGGAGGAAGATGCACACAGGTAGATTACATTCTATGCAGAAGAGTTGATCTGAAGGAGATTGGAGACTGCAAAGTGGTGGCAGGGGAAAGTGTAGTTAAGCAGCATAAGATGGTGGTCTGTAGGATGACATTGGAGATCAAGAAGAGGAAGAGAGTGAGGGCAGAGCCAAGGATCAAATGGTGGAAGCTGAAAAAGGAAGACTGCAAGGTTGAGTTTAGGGAGGAGGTGAGACAGGCACTGGGTGGCAGTGAAGAGTTACTAGACAGCTGGGAAACTACAGCAGATATAATAAGGGTGACATCTGGAAAGGGGAAGGAGGAAAAGGAAGCCTGGTGGTGAAATGAGGAAATGCAGGAGAGTATACAGAGGAAGAGGATGGCAAAGAAGAAGTGGGATAGTCAGAGAGATGCAGAAAGTAGACAAGAGTACAAGGAGATAAGGTGCAAGGTGAAGAGAGAGGTGGGGAAGGCTAAAGAAAAGGTGTATGATGAGTTGTATGAGAGGCTGGACACTAAGGAGGGAGAAAAGGACCTGTACCGATTGGCTAGACAGAGCAGCAGGTTAGGGTGATAAAGAATGAAGATGGAAACGCACTCACAAGCGAGGAGAGTGTTTTGAGCAGATGGAAAGAGTACTTTGAGAGGCTGATGAATGAAGAGAACGAGAGAGAGAAGAGGTTGGATGATGTGAAGATAGTGAATTAGGAAGTGCAACAGATTAGCAAGGAGGAAGTAAGGACAGCTATGAAGAGGATGAAAAATGGAAAGGCCTTTGGTCCAGATGACATACCTATGGAAGCATGGAGGTGTTTAGGAGAAATGGCAGTGGAGTTTTTAACCAGATTGTTTAATGGAATCTTAGCAAGTGAGAGGATGCCTGAGGAGTGGAGAAGAAGTGTACTGGTGCCGATATTTAAGAAAAAGGGGGATGTGCAGGATGGCAGTAACTACAGGGGAATAAAATTGATGAGCCACAGCATGAAGTTATGGGAAAGAGTAGAAGCTGGAAGAGAGGTGAAGAAGAGAGTGCTGGCAGGGTGGAATGGGTAGAGAAGAGTGTCAGGAATAATTTGTGACAGACGGGTATCAGCAAGAGTGAAAGGGAAGGTCTACAGGATGGTAGTGTGACCAGCTATGTTATATGGGTTGGAGACGGTGGCACTGACCAATAAGCAGGAGATAGAGCTGGAGGTGGCAGAGTTAAAGATGCTAAGATTTGCCTTGGGTGTGACGAGGATGGGTAGGATTAGAAATGAGTACATTAGAGGGTCAGCTCAAGTTGGACAGTTGGGAGACAAAGTCAGCGAGGCAAGATTGCGTTGGTTTGGACATGTACAGAGGAGAGATGCTGGGTATACTGGGAGAAGGATGCTAAGGATAGAGCTGCCAGGAAAGAGGAAAAGAGAAAGGCCTAAGTGAAGGTTTATGGATGTGGTGAGAAAGGACATGCAGGTGATGGGTGTAACAGAATGAGGACAGAAAGATATGGAAGAAGATAATCCGCTGTGGCAACCCCTAATGGGAGCATCCGAAAGAAGAAAAAGATTGGCTGAGCTTTCAAAGTAGCAACTTCCTTTTAATATATGACATGCCTTATGGAAACAGTAATATTTCAGCAGTGACATTAAGTTTATTGGATTAACAGAAAATATGCAATATACATAATAATAAAATTAGACAGGTGCATAAATTTGGGCACCCCAACAGAGATATTACATCAATACTTAGTTGAGCCTTCTTTTGCAAATATAACAGCCTTTAGACGCCTCCTATAGCCTTTGATAAGTGTCTGGATTCTGGATGGAGGTATTTTTGACCATTCCTCCATACAAAATCTCTCCAGTTCAGTTAAATTTGATGGCTGCCGAGCATGGACAGCCTGTTTCAAATCATTCCATAGATTTTCCCTCTGCATGAATGCCTTTTTAGATTTCGAACTGTGTTTTGGGTCATTGTCTTGTTGGAATTTTTCAACCCCTGCGTAACTTCAACTTTGTGACTGATGCTTGAACATTATCCTGAAGAATTTGTTGATATTGGATTGAATTCATCTGACCCTCAACTCTGACAAGGGCCCCAGTCCCTGAACTAGCCACACAGCCCTACAGCATGATGGAACCTCCACCAAATTTGACAGTAGGTAGCAGAATTTTTTCTTGGAATGCGGTGTTCTTCTTCCGCCATGCAAAGTGCTTTTTGTTATGATCAAATAACTAGAGTTTTGTCTCATCAGTCCAAAGCACTTTGTTCCAAAATGAATCTGGCTTGTCTAAATGAGCATTTGCCTACAACAAGTGAATCTGTTTGTGGCGTGAGTGCAGAAAGGGCTTATTTCTCATCACCCTGTCATACAGATGTTCTTTGGGCAAATTGTGCTGAATTATAGAACGATGTACAGATACACCATCTACAGCAAGATGTTCTTGCAGGTCTTTGGAGGTGATCTGTGGGTTGTTTGTAACTATTCTCACAATCCTGCGCTTATGATGCTCCTGTATTTTTCTTGGCCTACCAGACCTGCTGGGTTTAACAGCAACTGTGCCTGTGGCCTTCCATTTCCTGATTACATTCCTTACAGTTGAAACTGACAGTTTAAACCTCTGAGATAGCTTTTTGTAGCCTTCCCCTAAATCATGATATTGAACAATCTTTGTTTTCAGATCTTTTGAGAGTTGCTTTGTGGATCCCATGCTGTCACTCTTCAGAGGAGAGCCAAAGGGAAGCGCAACTTGCAATTGACCACCTTAAATACCTTTTCTCATGATTGGACATACCTGTCTATGAAGTTCAAGGCCTAACGAGCTAATCCAACCAATTTGGTGTTGCAAGCAATCAGTATTGAGCAGTTACATGCATTCAAATCAGCAAAATTACAAGGGTACCCACATTTTTGCACAGCCAGTTTTTCACATTTAATTTAATTTCATACAACGAAATACTGCTTCACTAAAAATCTTTGTTTGGAAAACACCCCAGTACTCAGATATTCCTAGGAAATGAAAGACATACCACTGCTATCTTTTTTGTTGAAAGTAGAGTAAATTATTATGCAGGATGAGAGGGGTTCCCAAACTTTTTCATATGACTGTATATTTAGGGTTTTTTTTAGGAGGCTTTTCGACAGTAGATGGTTTATTGTAAACAGAAGCTTGCTCTCCATCGGACCAGGTTAAAAGAGCACCTCTGATCTTTGCAGTTCAAATTCACTGCTCCTACTTTCAGCATTGCATTCAGAGGCATTGGACTGGTTTAGAAATGTGAGATTCAGCAAGACATCTAATTGTTCACACCTAGTTTTAAACAAACTTCCTTAATGGTTGACTCCTGACGCACAATATATTTATCTGGCTTCAGTGAGACTACACTTGCCTTAGTCCATCCTTGGTTATGACTATCGATGTCCCAATAGATGGAGGAGGTTCATGGTTGTGGGCACAAATTATCATGACTTGGAGTTTATTTTAAATTGTTTAGGAGCTTCTTCTTAGCCACTAAAAATATTTTAAACTTTGTTTTAGGAGTTTTACAGGTCAAGGAATTTGATTGTTACATTGATCTTTGTATATGGCACATTTTCAATGGTGTTTAACAGTAATGTAGATGCCACATGGGCTGGACGGGCATCCCAGCCAGAAGAGGGGATGGTTCCTTACCCAGGCGGGAGGCTCCTAAGAAGCAGATAGGTAGCCCGGCCAGGGAGGAAAAGGGGATCATAGCAGAAAGGAAAGACCCGAAGGCATGGATGGACAGCCCACTGAAAACGGAAGATGTCACTGGGGGCTTTTTATTCCCCCAGCACGCTGGATGGCAGCAGCCCCGGATAGCAGTGCTCAGTTGGAAGCCAGCAGGGCATGCTGGAAGATATAGTCCAGCAGAGCAGCCCTGCTGGGGTCACTGGGTACCACAAAAGGGTACTATAGGGAGACAAGCTCCCTGTTATAATGGAGTTTTACATGACCTGGTAGTGCTTCCATCGGGCAATCACCCTGGTACCGGAAGTACTCCCAGGTCCATAATAAAAGGGACCAAACTCCCTGGGAGGACATAGAGCAATACAGTACTTGGTTGGAGTAGGGCAGTGCAGTAGTGGTCGTATGACAAAAGTATTGTGGAGAGAGAAAACTTGTGTCTTTGTGCTTTTGCAAACTTTGTGGAAGAATTGGTTTAATAAACATTACATTATTTGAACCGGGGATTCACTGTGTGTTCGTGTTTGGGGGTAAGGGGCTCGCTGACGTCCCTGGTTCCATTACAGTAAATAAGTTCTCCAATGATTCCATCTTGTTTTCATTGTAGGCATTTCTACCTTTATCACCCATACTTAGGGACACATTCATGTTCTGGTGGGCTACATCTCCCAGAGGTCATGCTGATTGACATCTTCACCACAATTACTCATAAACCATCCACACAGAGTGTTCGTTGACCAAGTTTGTGGATACAACCCAATATCTAACATTTTTTCTTTGTGTTTTCTTTGACTAAGATTTACATTGAATGTTTTGGCTTTGGGTCTATTCATTATTTTTGGTTTCTCTCTATGATTCCCTACTTTGTCTCACGTCATAGGCTTTGCTACTTGTCTTAGCCATTTTGACCTTGACTAGTTATTCTTTATGCTCCATCTTATGATTCCATTTCTATTCGAAACAACTGATGCTCTGCGGTGGGTTGGCGCCCTGCCCGGGATTGGTTCCTGCCTTGTGCCCTGTGTTGGCTGGGATTGGCTCCAGCAGACCCCCGTGACCCTGTGTTCGGATTCAGCGGGTTGGAAAATGGATGGATGAATGGACAACTGATGCTCTGTAACTTACTGAGGGACACTGAGTGAGGTGGGGCATTGAAGCCAACATTTTAACTGTTAGACATGATTAGCATTGAATTCAGGCTATGAGCACTGAAGAAAACTGCTGCATTGAAGTGCACACAATGCTTAAAAGACATTCAATATAAAGGCAAAAAATAAAAAATAAAAAAGACTATTTGACCTGAAAATTGAATAAGGACAAACATTATATTATATATGGCATAACTGTTGCCTGTAATGAATTAAACTGATTGGGGAATTAAAATTTGAAGGTAGCGTGGCCCCTGGATTAGTAATTCCAGCCTTTCATATTTTCAGGTCTTTTTATAAATGTTTAATATAATTGCTTCCTGCAATGTCATTTTAGTCTCTCATGTTAAGGATCTGGAACTGAGCTGCACTGCAGATGCTGCCTCAGGGCATTCAAATAGGAGGAATAAAAATGACCTTCTGAAAACTAAGATGTGACTGTTAAGGAGAATTATACAAGCTCAAGTTTAGAAAGTAGAAAGAAGCAGCAGCAATTGAACAGTAAATTTAATTAGAAAGAGAGAAAGAATTGCATTGTACACTAGGAGATGAAGCACCAAAAAATGAATGATTGGCACAGTTAAACAGTACTTGTGAAATTCTGGATGAAGCTCTGGTTTGCAGCAGGCACACTCGCCTTTATAAATAGCTTCTTATATTTTGTGCCCAATTACAAGCAGGTGAAGAGGAACTCATGTCAGAAATTATATGGCCTAGCAGTAAAGCATCAGAGAGGTTTGCAGTGAGCCAATAAAAAGAAAAATGTCTGGATATGAAGTTTAATACTACAAAAAAAGAATCTCTGCCTGGAAATGAAGGGTAATGCGGAGGTTTTTTTTTCTGTAGCACTGGGCAAAATTCTGTTTGTGAAATTTCATATTTTCCTGCAAAGGGATTCCTTATCTTCTGGTTTCTTTATAAAAGGTTGGTGTATGCTTGGTAAGGATGTACATCAGTTTATGCAGTCATTCATTGTTTTGTTTGTTCTGTTTGTGGTTTTATGTAGTCATCCACATGAGTTAACTTTGGCATGATGGACAACCGAGGGCTATTGAGACTCAATCTCAGCCTTTTGTTTCACGTATGCTCCCAGCTGGCTGACTCATTCTTAACGGTAACACTAAGATGTTCAATCCTATAAACTGGACTTGTTATTAAAAAATGCCTTTTTAATTCTTTTCCACTGATTAGTCACAGATTTAAGACCAGAATGAACTGGACATGTTTGATAGGTCAGTTCCTGGAATGAATGCGTAACTGTTATTTCATAGGGTTTGTGGTACTTTGGCTGCAATATAACATACAAGCATTATGTTAATGATAGTCTTTGATTTATGTGCTAAATTAGTTTTATTTAATAAGCAAGCTAAATCACATTATTATCTCAGAGTTTGTAAAACAAATGAAACCACAGCTTTGGAACTCAAGTCGATAAATTAAATAGAAGTGAACATCCAGGATTTAAGCAATGAAAATACAGTGATCCAAAAAATTGACACATTCGCAACACAGTCAACACTGCCTACGCATTTGTAACATACTCTACTAAACTTGTAACGGCCGACCCCTTACCCAACCGGCAGCTACACCTCCAAGACCTGTGGCCTGGATAAATTACTGAGGTTGAATTTTATATACCAAGCCGTACCTCTAACAAATATAATTTTCCCCACAATCGACAGATTAAATATAGGCACACAAAAGCAGATATGTAAAATTAAGTAATTAATTATATTAAATGAAATAACAAAAAATACAACTTTCACATGTAAAAATATATATATATATATGTGTATATCTCTCCACCAAAGCAACAACGTGACAACACCATATATTTATATATATATACACAATAACAAACCCTCCCTTGCCCCTGTAACATATAACAAACAACAATGAATGAAATACAGAATGAATGATCGTGAAATTGAGTCCAAGTATAAAACTGTCCTGAATACAGATGACTGTTCAACAGATAGGTGATGTGTTTGAATTTCCCAGAAATAAAAATGGAGCAACCTCACCGTGAATCCTCGGCATGTGGTGGACAATGTAGCTCAACCCCGGAGTCTCTGGCAATGATTGAAACGATGTAAGTCCGGCAGAAAGAAAAACAAACAGGATCCCAAAGCGCGATGTAGAAAAATAGCAGGTACTGGTGGTTCATGGTCTTTCTCCTCTTTTTTTCTCTGTTCCCTCCTGATTGCTTATATAGTGATGCCCCGCTACAAACTCTTCATTTTCACTGTAAAACTGACTTCTCCAATCATATTGATAATATGTGATGCAAAACCACATAACACACTCAAAGAGGAACACATCCAAACAATCATTGGATAATCGGAAACAAACGACTAAGTACAGGTCACAACAGTAACACGTTCAAGCATTCATTGGATAATCATAGGCGAAACACTAAGGATACGTCACAACAGTAACACAACCATTCACACCTTTACTGTATAATTACAGACAAAACACTAAGCATACGTCACAACAGTTACACGTACAAGCATTTACTAGATAATCACAGTCGAAACACCAAGTATACATCACAACAGTAACATGTAAAAGCATTCATTTGATAATCACAACAAAACATTATGCTTGCCGATCATCAAGAGGCAACACTACCAGGGATCAGTTTCACAAGGCTGTAATCCACCAATAAAACACTGACCACAACTAAAGTCATCAGTATGCACACAGATAGTCCAACTAAGTGAAATACAAGAATGAGAATGCATATTTTCACTGTTGTGCAAGTATTATACTGTATTTCATACAGTACGGGCAGTGTGTAGATTTGTTTCATACTGTCATTGTGTTTCAAGAATCTGCTCAACTGTCAATAACCTGACAGTATGAATGATGTGGAATATGGGGATGTATGCAGTGACAGCCATCTGCATTTCATGTAGACGTATGGCATTGTTCTCCAGAGCCACCTGAACAGTTGCTGCTTCTGGTTCATCAGTGAACAAGGGATTGTGTCTTGTCCATCAGCTGGTGGTCTTCATTCAGATCTGTCCAGAGAGTATACTGTATTTCCACTGAGGTCATTTTCAGATTTTTTTTTTCAGTTGTTAACATGCTTTTTTCAATACTGAAGTCATAGCCCTTCACATAGTCTATATGGATCAATTCTCAGTTCCTTTCACACAAAATGCATTCAGTGTCTACATGCTTGAAAATTCATGGATTCTTTTCTCATTCAAAATCCTCCACCAATTAAACCTCATGGATTTTGAGGCCATTTTGCATCGACTTACATACTGTTTCCAATACTGTTAACAACACATTCAAAACTGAATTACTGCAGTTTGTTACCTTAAAAAAAATATGTGTATGATACTGCAAAGTTCAACAATCCCACCACTTATAGCCGATTCCCATGTCAGCTGATTACCCAGCCAGGTGTTTTGCAGTCAGCTGATCTCATTACCAGGCACATATACAGTAAGAGACCATCTTTGAAATGACCTCTTTTGAAAATATGGATAAGCAAGACATGGAGCGAGCTCATCAGTGGAATCCCTCGGGGTCTGTCCTTAGAATGTTAGTTTTAATGATTTATACTGACGAGACTGAATCCAATATAGTTACAAATTTTGTCAAAATGAATTTTAATGTAAAAAAGTGCCAAGCACTACACATGGGCCACAGGAATGTCAGTTATAAATACAAGTTGGGAGACACTGTTCTATAGGAAGCAACTTCTGAAAAAGATTGAAGATGTTTGTGTTGACACAACATTTTAATCATCTAACAAATGTGCAGAAGCAAATAAAAGGTAAATAAAATGTTAGGCAATATCATAAAAGCTGTTTAAATATAAACCGAGGGACTTCATGCTTAAACTATTGCACTAATGAGACTACATTTGAAGTATCGTGTACAGTTCTGGTTACCACATTACACAAAAGACATAGCAGCACTTGAAGCTGTTCAGAGTAGAGCAACCAAGTACATCCCAAGACTTCAGGACATGTCCTACTGGGACAGAGTCGGAGAACTAAACCTGTTTAGTCTTGAGCGGAGAAAGCTGCATGGGAACCTAATCCAGGTCTTTAAAATCCTCTTCAGGCATCGATAAAGTAGATCCAGTAGAATACTTTCAGCTAAAGGTTGAATCACATACTCGAGGACATCAGTGAAAATTGAGAGGGAGTGCATTTAAGAATGAAGCCAGGAAGCTACTTCTTTACGCAAAACATTGTGGGAATCTGGAACAAACTACCAAGCCATTTAGTTGAAGTAGAAACCTTCACAATCTTTATGAAGTATCTGGATGAGATATTGGGACTGCTTGGCTATTAGCTGAGCAAAGAGCCTGGTGGACTATATGGTTTCCTTTTGCTTGTCAAATTTCTTATTCTTCTCCACAATTCCCCAAATAACTGATGCCACACATTAATGTGGAACACTTGGCAACACCCTTAAACCAGCCTCATACATAGCTATGACATGGTCAATGATGGTTGGTCAAGTTCTATTGGAGACATCTGTTCTATATCTTCTTTTTGGACAACCTTTAGCACAAACTCTTCTTTATCTCCCATGTCCTTTTCGGCCTAGATGTTGTCTTTGTATGTTGTGTTCTGTTTTCTATGTTAAATAAAGCCAAAAACTCACAAACCCCTTTATATGTGTGTTAGAGACAGATATGTAGGAATTGGGTAATTGATTGCATGACTGGGCCAATTTGTGGGTGTGTTTTGGGATTAGTTAGTACCAGAGGGCATTTTATGCTGATTTGCTTGGCCTGATACTTCCATGTGTAATCAGATGGCTGCTGTGTTAAGTGTTGTGCAAATGTTCATTAACATTTTCAGACTGATATACATAAAAGTTGGAAAAGCAGAGAGTTATGGTTGGGGGGCTGTATCCATAATAAAAAGTCTTGATTGGTATACAAAATTGTCTTGTAGCATTCAGGAAATGGTGTACTTGTCTGCACCACTTATACCATTTTAACCTGGTAGACGGTCTGCTGCTAGCCTTCTTACCATTCAAAAACCCCATTACACAATTCTAGGAACTCAATCACTCGGCTTTGTGGCTTTTACTATCAGCAACTTTCTTCAAACCATTAATTATTTGAGAAGCTCTGTCTCAGTACAGTTAAACACCTTATAATGCAACAGTTGCTAAATAGAAATAGTGCTATTTGAGTGTTTGACCCAAGTCTTATATAATGGGTAACAGCATGTGCAATCCAGCTGTAGGGTCACATGACCAATTGCAGACGTTGTAACTAACAACAATATGGTGACACCAATGAAACCACAAATAAAATGGAGCTAACCATGAAGAACATAATAAACAAAATGGAGATGAAATGATTTCACCAACACCAACATAAATACTGTTATGACCTTTTGGGTTTTTATACATTGTCACACACACATGTGCATGAGAGACAATTTCAGGGCTCACCAAATAGTAAATACACTCCTAGCCAGGGGTTAACACTGTTGCTTGATGCCTTTTCTGTTCCTCCCTCTGCATAAGGGATGATTGCCGGACAATCAACCTGCAACATCAATTCTGGCAGAAATCCTGCCGACTTTGCCAATGTGAATAAACAAGACCACAAGTCATAAAGAGCTGGGGCACCTAGGAGAGCTCTATAAAATTGAGAATTGAAGATACTAAAAAAATACACTCAAAACATTGCAGAGAAGCCTTGTTCTGTCTAATTAGGACTTACTCCAACATGGTAGCAAAACTGGTTTTCGGGAAGATGAGGCAGAAAGATCAAAGGTGGATTTCTGAGGGAGGAAGAGAAATGGCATCAAGAGACAGTACCCCCTGACTTGGAGTTTAAATACTAGTAGATGAGCCCTGATGTTGTTTTCCATGTGCACATGTAGTTTTTTCTTTTGCACGTATTTGGATGATGGTGCACTGGATTCTGGGTTCATTTCATTTCAAATGGTATTAGTGCAAAAAAAATTTTCAGACTTATGCCATTTTTTTTTACTTTGACTTTTGATTTCCGTATTAGGCTTGGTTATTTTGGTCTTTTCGGTCACCCACTTTTTGGCCCTTGCACATTATGTTGGCTTATCTATCTATCTATCTATCTGCGTGTTTGTCTGTCTGTTATGTAATGCCTTTATTCTCTATCCATCACCATTAATGCTAGATGTGCAAGAGAGAAGGCAAAATCACAATACAGTAACAACAAACCAATATTGAACAGCAGTAGGATTAGTTTTAAAAACTGACATTAAAAATAGAGAAGTGGGCACTTTAAACCTTAACAATCAATTGAATAAAGCAGCACAGTAAAGCTGGATGAGTCAATTTCAAAGAGGTAATACCAAAAGAATTATAGGAATCAACAGGGAATACATGGCTCTGTTCTTTGGACTTCACTTAACTGTTGAAGTTACAGATGGAGGTAGTAGTGAAAATACTGTATGGAAACAGAAAAGTCAAGCAGCATAAGATATCAGTTCTGCAGTGGAATTATTTGGCATAAACACTGTAGACCAATTTTAGGTGATGCTGGTGCTATAAGGTTGGAAAAACTTGTAGATCTGTTTTGCATGGGGTGTTCTTGTAGTCAGAAAGACTCATTAAAAATCTTACCACAAAAGTAGAATTACCCACCATCTAAAATTACCTGACACTAATTCTCCAGATAGTTTATAATTTTGTAGTGCATGTATTAAATTGTGGCATCATCTCATGGACATAATATCTGTATATACTGTATAAAGCAATAAGACGTAGCAATAAGGTGTAAAGTTCTGCTGATGTCCACAAGAAAGCGAGAATATCAAATGACCAAAGGCATGTGGCTGTCATAATAGTAAACTGTGCTGTGTGTGTCGTGTCGTTCTCTGTCAACAACAGGGCTAGAATGTATTATAAAGGAAGGCCACAAAAAGCACAAAGAAAGAGGGATATAAGGGCTGGAAGGTGTGATGAAAAAAGCCAACAAAATTTATTAAGAAAGAGGAATGTAAGGTGAACAGAGGTTCGTAAATGCACAATGTGATCGAAGTTGGACTATTAAATGGGCATTTCGCTATGCTAGTCACAGTATATTTAACATAAGGGTATTTTTAGATATTAAATTGTGACACCATCTTACGTAATTATTAGAGTATATTAACGGGGAACCCCGGCACTGCCAGGGTAGGAGGCACCAACTAAATTTTAATGTACAAAGGGGGAATCTGTGCAAAATTTGGTGGAGGGAAGTTAAATGGTATGGATTTGGGTAAAGGACAAACACAAGCAGAGTTGGGGCAATGACTGAATTTTAGAATGAAGAACATCCATCCATCCATTCATTATCCAACCCGCTATATCCTAACTACAGGGTCATGGGGGTTTGCTGGAGCCAATCCCAGCCAACACAGGGTGCGAGGCAGGAAACAAACCACAGGCAGGGCACCAGCCCACCGCAGGGAATGAAGAACAGCATACCAAATATACACATGCATTCAGCTTTATATATTAGATTTAACACAAGATTACTTTTAGATATTATCTGGTTAAACACACATGCAAAGCACTAGTTTTAGAGAGATTTCAGTTATGGTACAAATATACAGATAGGAAACTCTCTTTTGTTTTTTATGTTGTACATTCGTTAATTTATGACATTAGGGTTTATTAATGAAATGCAGCGACGGTTTTTTATTTATTTATGTATAGCATTCACATCTGTGTTTGCACACACACCTACATTTATCCATTTATTCAATGTTTTAGTTATGGGAACCACTGAACAGCATGTTTTTCAACATAGCCCTGTCCCAAGACTCTCCACTTTACACCTCCAGCCACAGGCCCCTAAATGCCGCCACAACATTCTGGCGTAGCCAGGGGGGTCTGCAACTTGAATTCTCCAGCTGACTCTATTGGGCTGACTCAGCAAGAGCATGAGGTACAGTTGTGCTTGAAAGCTTGTGAACCCTTTAGAATTTTCTATATTTCTGCATAAATATGATCTACAACATCATCAGATTTTCACTCAAGTCCTAAAAGTAGATAAAGAGAAACCAGTTAAACAAATGAGACAAAAATAGTATACTTGGTCATTTATTTATTGAGGAAAATGATCAAATATTACATATTTGTGAGTGGCAAAAGAATGTGAACCTCTAGCATTAGCAGTTAGTCTGAAGGTGAGATTAGAGTCCGGTGTTTTCGATCAATGGGATGACAATCAGGTGTGAGTGGGCACCCTGTGTTAGTTAAAGAACAGGGATCTATCAAAGTCTGCTCTTCAAAACACGTTTGTGGAAGTGTATCATGGCACGAACAAAAGAGATTTCTGAGGACCTCAGAAAAAGAGTTGTTGATGCTCATCAGGCTGAAAAAGGTTACAAAACCATCTCAAAAGAGTTTGGACTCCACCAATCCACAGTCAGACAGATTGTGTAAAAAATGGAGGAAATTCTTTTTTTTTTTTTTTTTTTAATTAATTTTATTGCAATCATTCCATACAAATCAATCAATTTTTACAAAAAGTAAAATTGAGTTAAGAACAAATTGACCCCCACCCCTGAAAGAGAGAGCAAGGCAAACGACGTAAAATTTAAGGCTTGTAAACATACCTAAAATAATAAGTTTGATAAGTCAATAGAGATGAATGCAGAAGACAAAGAAATACGGAAATAGTTGCTTCCTCTGTGCTTTAAGAGCTTATTTTAAAATATTACTGATTAGATCCTGCCATATTTTGAAAAAAGTCTGTACGGATCCTCTAACTAATGTGGTCCCCGGCCGGGGCTAGAGCCCGGCCGGGACGCCCAGGAGGACGTGAGGAGGGCTTGTGCCTCCTCCAGACCGCGAGGGGGCGTCCGTCCTGGTTCTGTTGGGGACCACGGGTCGAGGGCATGGAAGCCCTACCCTGTAGGGGCCCGTGGTCACCGCCAGGCGGCGCCCCGATGCCGGTTTATTCCATCTGGTCCTCGGCCGGGGCTGGAGCCCAGTCGGGACGCCTTGGAGGACCGGAGGAGGGCGTGTGCCTCCTCCAGACCGAGTGGGGGCGTCCGTCCTGGTTATGCAGGGGGCCTCGGGTACAGGGCTTGGAAGCCCAGCCCTGCAGGGACCCGTGGCCACCGCCAGGCGGCGCCCCAGTGCCTAATTATCCCGGGAGCCCGGCACTTCCGCCACACCAGGAAGTGCCGGGGGGAAGACGACTGGGGATACACGGACGGCTTCCGGGTGCACAGCCGGCACTTCCGCCACACAGGGGTGTGGCCAGCATTAAGTGCCGGGAAGCAGCTGGAGCCCATCCGGGTTCCCATAAAAGGGGCCACCTCCCTCCAGTCAGCAGTGGAAGTCGGGTGGAAGTGGACGGAGCTGGAGTAAGGACTGGAGTAAGGACTGGAGGCGGCCAGGAGAAAGAGAGGCACAGGACTGTGTGGCCTGGACATTTGGGGGAACGGTGCTGGAGGCACTGGGGGTGCACGTGAGCACAAATTTGTAAATATTCTTGTGAATAAACGGTGTGTGGTGAGAATATGATGTCCGTCTGTCTGTGCCGGGGCCAGAGTTCACACTAAGTATTTGATTTTTTCCAATTTCAAATAGTATAACACATCGGTTTCCCACTGACTTGAAAGAGGAGAGTTTGGGTTCTTCCAGTTTATCAGAATAAGTCTGCGTGCCAAAAGTGTAGTGAATGAAATCACAATTTGTTTGTCTTTCTCCACTTTAAACCAATCTGGAAGAACCCCAAACACAGCTGTTAATGGGTTAGGAGGGATTGTGAGACCAAGGCTTAGTGATGGGAACTCCGGCTCTTTTCAAAGCTTCGGCTCTTTTGGATCGGCTCCCTTTAAAGAGCCGACTCTTACGGCTCCCGAATGGCTCTTCGTTTAGTATCACTTGGATGCTTATATTTTAGCCTAATTAAGCAATTATGGTTTGTGTATAAGAAATTTCTTATTTATTGTTTTCAGACATTACGTATTTTTATACATTTTTTCATTAAAAAAAATACAGTTACTATTGTTTAACATTTTAATAAAAGCTTTAAATTAACAACTTAACACAAAACCACAGCAAACAAATTAAATAAAGGCCAAACTCAGCAACAATACAACACTATGACTCTTTGAATAAAAGTTTTTAGGCCAGGTTGGCATTCAGAAATGCCAGAAGCCTCAGATTAGATGGGCTGATGTAATTTCTCCTCACCGTGATTATTTGTCCTGTTTTTGAGAAGACTCTTTCTGAGGGGAGCGATGTAGGACAATGCAAATTCTTCTTACCAGCACTGCAGCAGGAGTACTTGGCTCTTTTCTAGGGTCAGTGGATGGCAGGAGAGAGGGCACGGATGGGTGGGAGGTTCTTATATGTCTGTGCAGGTTTGTTGTTGACCCTGCTCTAACGGATATTTTCATATTACAAATTCTGCACTTAGCTTTGCAGTTCCCAGTATCACTGAAATGCAGACAGATGCTGCTTCTTTTTCGGCTTTCACTCATTTCTTCACTCTTCTTTTTTTCTTCAAGACGCGCTTGCATTTAAATCTGGCTCCTCGTCTGTCGCAGCAACAGGTACACAGAGCGACAGTGTTGCTCTGTGTACCTGGCCTGTACCAACACTCGCTGTCTTCGGAGCGTCGGTCCCCCTTCCTTCCTTCACATAATGGTACGATCCCATTCCGATGTGTTGTTCGTGAACGAGCCGGCATTATGAGCCAATGTTCTGTGTGCCCATATAAATACTGTATAGTACCGCCCCTGCCGAATGGATTTTCAGCAGAGCTGAGCCGGAGCGGCTGAAGCTTCGGCTCTTCTCGATGGGCATCGGCTCCTCTCATTCGCTTCAAAGCATCGGCTCTTAGAGCCGGCTCGTTTGCGAATGACACATCACTACCAAGGCTGTCTGAGAGGTAATTAAAAATTTTGGTCCAGAATGATGTTAATTTGGTGCAAGCCCAGAACATGTGACCCAGTGAGGCTGGGACTTGATTGCAGCGTTCTCAGGTTGGATCATGCCCTGGAAACATTTTCGAGAGTTTTAGACAAGACAAATGTGCTCGATATATAATTTTGAGTTGTATAATTGTATGCTTTGCGCATATGACGCTCGAGTGAATTCTCTGCATTGCTACTTTCCACTCTTTTTCTGATATATTAATTGAGAGATCTTTTTCCCAGTGTCCTCTTGGATCCTTGAAAGGGAGGGACTGTAAAATGATTTTATATATTGCAGAGATAGTGTCTAAGTCCTTGAGATTGAGCAATATTTTTTCCAGCATGGATGAGGGTGCAAGATGAGGAAAATCGGGAAGGTTCTGTTTAACAAAGTTCCTAATTTGAAGATAGTGAAAGAAGTTTGTAGTTGGAATGTTAAATTTGGAATGTAATTGTTCATAAGATGCAAAGACATTGTCTATATAAAGATCTCTAAGCAAGTTAATCCCAAATTTTTTCCAGATATTAAAAACTGCATACGTTCGCGAGGGTTGAAAGAGGTGGTTCTCCTGTAGAGGTGCCACAGACAAAAGCCTCTCCGTCTTAAAATGCTTTCTACATTGGTTCCAAATTCTAAGTGAGTGAAGCACAATTGGGTTATCAATGTATTGCCGATAACTTGCATTTATAGGGAGCAGGGAATATAAAGAAGTACTGCAGGATTTTACTTCTATTAAGGACCAAGTCTGTGTATGTTCTTCTATTTGTGTCCAGGTTTTTATAGCTTGTATGTTTGCTGCCCAGTAATAAAACTGGAAGTTAGGTAGAGCCATGCCGCCTTCTGCCTTTTGTCTTTGTAGGGTCGCTCTTTGGATATGTGGATGTTTTGAGTTCCAAATAAATGAGGCTATTGTTGAATCTAATTGCTTAAAAAATTATTTATTGATGTATATTGGGATGCTTTGAAAAAAAAGGAGCTTAGGAAGAATATTCATCTTGACAGTGTTGATTCTTCCAGCTAGAGTGAGATGAAGGATTGACCATCTATGCAAGTCTGGCTTAATTTTTTCCATGCAGACGGCGAAATTTTTTGATAAAGAGCTTTATGTTTACTTGTGATGTTCACCCCTAGGTATTTAAACTGTTCTGCAATGATAAAAGGTAGGGTGTCTAATCTAATATTATATGCTTGAGAATTCACTGGAAAAAGTACACTTTTATTCAGATTAATTCTGAGACCAGAGATCTTTTGAAATTCTGTGAGTGCTAAGACTGCAGGCACAGAATTTTGTGGGTCTGATATATACAGTACCATATCATCTGCATATAATTAAATTTTCTGTTCCAGTCCTTCTCTGATAATTCCGTTTATCTGATCAGTATTTCAGCAATGTATTGCCAGTGGTTCAATGGCGATTGCAAACAGTAGCGGTGACAAGGGGCATCCTTGTCTAGTACCACGTTCTAGTTTAAAGTGGTCTGAACAAATGTTGTTGATACAAACTGAAGCTTCTGGATTAGTATACAGTAATTTGATCCATGCACAAATGTTCAGGCCAAACCCAAATTTCTCCAATGTAGTAAAAAGATATTTCCATTCAATCATGTCAAATGCTTTTTCTGCTTCAAATGATAATAATATTTCTGGGGTGTTTGATTTAGTTGGTGAGTATATTACATTAAACAGGCGTCGAAGATTTGAAGATAAGTGTCGGCCCCTGATAAATCCAGTTTGATCTTGTGATATTACCGGGGGGAGCACTTTCTCCATCCTTCTAGCTATGATTTTAGAGAATATTTTAACGTCATTATTTAGGAGTGAAATTGGTCTGTATGATGCACATTGTAATAAGTCCTTATTTTGTTTTGGAAAAACGGTAATTAGTGCTTGGCGAAAAGTTTGAGGAAGAGTTTGGTTGTCTCTGGCTTCTGTAAATGTTGCTAATAGGAGGGGAGCTAGCTGAGCAGAGAATTTCTTATAAAATTCTGCAGGGTAGCCATCAGGGCCTGCTGCTTTCCCGCCTTGAAGTGACTGTATAGCATCTAGTAATTCTGATAACACCTCCGCACTAAAAGTGTCCATTTGTGGTATCTGTAATGTATCCAGAAATGCATTAGGTTGTGTATTGTCTTCTGTAAACTCAGTAGTATATAGGGATTTATAGTAGTCTCTGAATGTGTGCATTATATTTTTGTGGTCGATGATTTTATGCACCCAGCCTTGGCTCAACTCATATACACTCCTTCACAGAGACAAAAAGCAAACAGTAGTAAAACAGAAATGGCAGAATGTATTAAACAATAATAAACTAAATATAACTATACAAATTACAACAATCCCACCCCAGATCCCTTTACAGCGATATACAATAAACACGAAATCAACAATAACAAATCACTAACTAAAACCACATACGATAAAGTCAACTGATGTAATGAAATGATGAAGGTAGATAGTCCAGAGATCAGCATGCTGTATGGGAATGTAAAGTTCAGTCATACCGGTATTTCCTGATGAGATGATGGTGTATGAATGGGATCAGGAGCGCTAATTTCTTCGCAGGACAACAACAAATCCTCAGACAGTCCTCATGCAGCAGGAAGACGCACCAGGCAGTCCATACACACAAAACAAGAGACGATCCAGGACAAAACAAGAATCCAGAGGAAGCAAAATGGGAAGGCAAACAGACAGGAGACACAAAAGACTTCTCTCCTCTGCAGCACTGGCTCCCTTTTAAATGTTACGCTGGCCTCCTTCCTCCTTGGGCCCAGCAGCCCCTGCGTCCCCAGCAGACGACCAAATCAGAGCCACTGCAGGGACTGCTGGGAGTTGAAGTTTCATTCGCCAGTGGCACCGCTACAACCGCACATATTTAGAGTCCTAAGTGACAGGCTCAGAATAACTAAATAAGAAGGATTTGGAGGAAAATGTGTCCCTGTACTTTTAACAATGGCAAAATATCAAGATATCAAGGACTTCAAAGTATGGCTTTCTGTTACATGTATCTATGGTTCTCTGTGTAAAGAAAAATCATCTGTCACTGGGGCAACATTTATGGTGTCACTGTTCTCATGTCATGTCACATTATATTGCAGCGTGAGCCATGCCGCTGGATATTCAGTATTAGGGAGTTGAACGTTACTGGAAAGAATAGTCTTAAAACAGGAAAAAAAAGTCTAGACCAGTAGGAAGTCCCGCGGGAGAAAAAACAACAATGTAGCCACACTCAGGAAAAAACATGCGTGAAAGATCAGCTCTTGTGATCACGTGTGCCCCTAAACAGCAACACAATGACATCTCTATTATAATGATAAAATAAATTATTAAAAATAATAATAACTAAAATTAAATTACATAATCATGACACTTAAGGTGGGTACCTTCTTTTGCTCCTGTCACTTTAGGAATTTCAAGTACCAAAGTACCAGACCTCTTTCTTTTTTTGTAACTCAGTTTAGTGTTTATCATTTGTTTGCTGTGGTGGTGTGGAGAGGCGTACTTACCGGGCTTCTGTGTCATTCCTCATTTTTTAGTTGCGATCAATAAAATGCCCAAAACCTTCAGCCAGAACAAGTCCAGCATAATTTGGCAATAATTCTTTGGATTTATTTTAGCATTAACAACTCTACTTGATTGAGGATGATTCTTACATAAAATTGCTGTATTTGCATTTATTCATAATGCAAAATTTCCTCCCATGAAGAAATCTCCCCCATGGTCATGTGACCCTTTGGCTGCAATAAGTTTGTGATGAATTTTAAAATTTATACTTTACAATCAAAAGATTAAATCTTATATTTATATAAGTATTCAGACCCTTAATTCAATATTTCATAAAATGCCCTTTGGCAGCAATTAGAGTCTACAAGCTTCACAACCCAGGATTTGGGCAGTTTATCCCATTCTTCTTGGCAGATCCTCTGAAGCTCCATTAAACTAGATGAATAGCGCCTGTAATCTGCCATCTTCAGGTCTCTCCGCTGATGTTCTATGTAGTTGAAGTCTGGGCTTTGGCTGGGCCACTCAGGAATGGTCAGAGACTTGTCCTGAAGCCACTGTGCCATTGTCTTGACTGTATGATTCGGGTTATTGTCATGCTGAAAAGTGCAATTTTGTTCCAGTATATGTCTATGCGTACTCCGGAGTAGGTTTACTTCAAGGACATCTTTGGATTTGGTTGCTTTCATCCTTCTCCCAGTTCTAACCAGCGTCTCTGTCCCTGCTGCTGAGCAGTATCCCCGCTGCATAGTGCTGCCTCCACCAGGCTTCACGACAGTGATGTTCTTAAGCAGGTAATGAGAACAACCTAATTTTCATCAGACATTATGCTTGGAGTTCTGCCCGAAAATTTACATTTTTCTCTCATCTGACTAGTTTTCCCATACTCTCAGAATCCTTTAAATGACTTTAACTCAAGAGTGGCTTCCATCTAGCCATCCTACCATAAACACCCGGTTTGCGGAGAGCTGCTGAGATGGATCTCCAATCTCAGCAGATGACTTTTGAAGCTCTATTAGAGTGACCATTGGATTCTCGGTCACCTACCTGACCAAGGCCATTCTTGCTCCAGGTTACTCAGTTTGGCTGGACAACCAACTCGTGGTTTCAGACTTCTATTTCCATTCTTGAGGCCATTGTGATTCTGAGAACACTCAAAACATTAGAAATGGTTTTAACCCCTTGCCCTGACCTACGCTTCACCACATTTTATCGTTGAGGTCTACAAAGTAGGTCCTTGAACTTCATGGCTTGGTTTTTGTCCTGACATGCAATGTGAATTGTGGGACCTTAAATACACAGGTGTGTGCCTTTCTAAAAGATGTCCAATCATTCCATTGGCGACAGGTGGTCTCTAGTCAAGTTCTAGACACATGTCAAGGATAATTAAAGCAGACAGGATGCATCTGACCACATTCTAGTGTGTCAGATTAATGAGAGATTTCAGTTCTTGATTTTTGATAAATTTGCAAATCTTTCTGAAAGCATGTTTTCACTTTGTCATTAAACTTGATGTTTTTTTGGAAGAAATAAGTGGATAGGACTGGCAAGCTTTTTTGTGCTGAATGGCCTGTTCTTGTCTAGATTGTTCTAATGTTCACTTTGTCATTATGGATTATTGGGTGTAAGTTGGTGGTCAAAAATGTCAAATGTATCCATTGTCACAAGAATGAGTCACAGACATCATGAAAGTTTGGGGCAGCCACCCGTATATTGTTCCACAGCTGCAAAATTGAGTTAATTTGAACAGAGATTTTCACAGATTTGAGTACAAAATAGAACTGATGTTATTGAGGTAAGATGGCAGCTTTAAAGGCCAGTAAAGGAAATTATGTCATCGGGGCCGGAAACGGAAGTGATGTCAATGGGACCGGCAGTGACATCATTGTTGGCGCCGGAAACCTGCGGGATTTCCTGTGAATGGTCTGCAAGAGATTGAGAGAGACAGTCAGCGCACCCCACCATCCCCTGATCTGTTGTGGAATTACTATCATTTAGGCCCTTTAGCTGTCTCTCAATCGCACGTCCGTGACACCATTTAAAATTAAATTTACAACACAATAAAGTATTCAGAAAGTGAAGGCGTCTGAATCTGCTGTATATGGTGAAAATAGGCAACAGGCGCAAAAGAAGAATTTTTCCTAAAGTGCACTGCTATTCAGATGGGGGTCCCCAGGAAGCCTTTGATTTATGAAAGTGTCAAGCCAACTGCATGGACACACAATCCATATTATCCACTGTAATGGTTTTCAGTTGCTTAAAAATATATAATCGATTCACTCAACAAGATAATCAGATTATAATTGGAATGAAAAGGAACTGAATGAGCAGTTTAAGTGAAGACTTTGTTATTAAAAAGTAAATGTCATTCTTTTGAGCCAGGGATTCTCGTACTGTTGTACTGCCCTTCTAATATTTTTTTCCGGCTTCACTGAACAAGTTGTGCCTGTATATAATGATATTTATATTTACCTCGTGTGGCCTATCTTGCCTTACTTGGCATGGAAACACATTTAGAAAAATTCATATCCATTTTAAGTATTTTTGTATTTACAGCAAATCATGTTTACTCGGAGAATGTTATCCATCCACCCATCCCTTTCTAAAGCCCAGTTAATACATTTCAGGATCTCGGGGGGCAGAGTGTAACTTAGCAAGATGGGGGGCAAGGCAAAGAACATCCCCCTGATTTGGCTGACGGCCCATTGCAGGGCCCACAAAGAATTGTGACCAAACTTAATATGAAATAGTCAATCAGTCTAACTGGCACATATGACTTATGCAGTGGATTATTTTGTGTTTTATATTTGTAACTGATTGAGATCACTTTCTGTTTTCACTTTAACATCAAACAATTTTTTTCTGTGGAACAGTGCGAAAAAAGCCAAATTAAATCCACTGGGATTTAATGTTGTATAACAATACAATGTGAAAATCTCCAAGGGGGTGAGTACTTTTTATAGGCACTAAAACAACTGAAAGGAATACACATAAACATGTGGAGATGGTGCAAATCCTGGGCATGCAACTCAAACCCAGGAAAATGGACCCATGAGGAAACAGAGCTACCCACTGAGCCACACTACTATTTCACAAGTCACAGACACTCTATGCAAAACTATCATTAATTTTTTTTAGTTTAAGCATGTGAACTTTCCATTTGTCTCCTACTAGCATATGTTGTAATGGTACCAGCTTTTATGGAGATTTACTGAACTTAGTCATTCATATTCTGATTTAAATGAATATTCTGCAACAGTCCAGTAACGTGGCCCCAAACAGAGAGTGCTCCTAAAATAGAAGAACATGTGAAATGTGAAGAGTAGCTGCATTAAAAGGTGGCAGTGTAAAATACAAAGGGTGGCAGCAAACCACTGTACATGGAGATATAAAAAGAAAAGAGAGTGCTAATTGGCAGAAAGACGTGTAAATTGCACCATAGTGGTTTGCCTTGCAGTATGATGGGACGTTTTAAACTGTTGCAAGACGATCACTCCTAACCAAAAGTCAAAATATTTCATAGTTTGAAAGAACTTTTGTGGCTTGGCAGCCTAAGGCAGTTGTTTTCAGTGCAGATGAGAGGACACAAGTTCACATTCTCATCCAGACTGGGAGTAACATGCACAGACAGTCCTTTGGAGACATTCCTGTACTGTATATATGTACATACACACCGGACTCAGGAACCAGTCTGAATGCCCTCCATGCACAGTTTTCATGTGACTCTTCTGCTGCCATGGGTTTTCCTACCACTGCGTAAAAACACAATAGCTTTAAATTGACTTGGCGTAAGCCACCATGTTTGCATTCATGTGAGGGCACTTGATATCCAGGGCTGGTTTCTGCCTTGCTTCGGCTTGGAAGACTTGATGCAGACTTCCAAAGCCCTGTTTTTGTTAACTGATTTTGATCATTCGTTGATGGAACTGGAATAGTTACAGTATGACACACAGTACACAGTCAAAGGAAGGAACAAGTTGAGCCAGTAGACGTGAGCACAAAGGCTCTGCTTTAAGTACAGGGTGGCGCGTGATAGAGTAGCCCGGAGTTGGTGCCAATGTTGTTAGCAGCTTTATTAGTTAGAAAAGCATAACAAATATTATTTCACACTTGAGAAGTTATTATTCCTAGAGAGTAGTGATGAGTAAAATGATTGGTGTGAAACATATTGCTGTGAAATTTGTGTCATTGACACAAGAAAAAATATGTTTAGTCCTGTCTGGAAGTATTTACTTGCTATAATTCCACATACTCTGGCCTGTCACTTAGAATTTAAATAAAGATCTCTAGTTAAAAAAAATAAATAACAATAACTGTTAGGAGTCGTCTCTTTATTGATGTGTTCTGGTAGTGCAATCCACTTTGCCATTTATAAAGACAATTTCACTGCAAAAAATGAAACATAAGCAAGTGAAATGATTTATATATATCCATCAGATCTTGCTTTCCTTATTGTAAGATTTATTGTCTTATCAATGGATTTGTATTTAGGATTATTTAGCTTATTTTAAGAAACTGTGTCACATAAATTTTGTTTACTCCAGTGGGCAGATTTTGTTGTGAAAAGCAAAATAACTATTTTGTATATTCATGGACGATTTCACATTTTATTGTTATACAACAATCCATCACAGTGGATTTAATTTGACTTTTATGACACTGATCAACAAAAACAGTCTCCTTAAAGGATAAGTTTGGTATTTTTCAATTTGAAGTTATTTCTGAACAATCACGGTATAAATTAATGTGCCACATAAACCTGTGTTCAAAAGTGAACCGTTTCGTATAAATGCTAAAAATACTTTGTCTGTTCTTTCAGTTTGCAGTGGGATTAATGGATACACAGGTCCATCGGTGAATGAAAAAGCCTTAAAGCTTACCAAATATGTCCAGTTTGAAGCAGCAAAGGTTTTCAATACAAAAACACGTCTTCCGCGTTTATTAGGCATCCTAAATAGAAATGATTATTTTGTCACAGGCTGCTGGAACCTTTTTTTTTTTGTGGTAAGAATAAATTTCCTGTTTGCTTGTCTGTTCATGGTTGCCATCATGGATGGCGTTATGTCAACCCAGCAAACCCCCAGCACTAAGCTATATTCTGTTTATAATTCACTTTTACTCCTGCAGTTCTGTTTCTGTTCTGTCATGGCTTGTAACAACAGACAGATGCTGCTCAAACGATATACTAGCGAACTGGGGCTACTAAAGTGGCCCAAGTCCATATGTGCTTGTGTGTGTGTGTGTTCACTCCGTGATGGTTTGCCACCCTGTCTGGGTATTGTTTCTGCCTTGCACCCGATACTTGCTGGCATAGGTTCCAGCTGCCCCGCAACTCTGCCATGGATAAGTGGGTTAGGAAGATAAACAGATTAATATTACCATTAATATTATGCCTATAGTGAATAAAAATATGTGAATAGATTATTCTTCTTTTGTCCCACATTGACGCATAGCCCAGTTTTTGGCACTTTGCTCTCTCCTTGTTTTGATCCAGAACATCTTTGCACATATCATTCTTCAACCGATTGACCCTACATGGGCACTTTTCCTGTCGGCTGAGGCACAAAGTTGACTTTGCTACCGACTGGTTGTCACTGCGGATCACGTGGCCGTATCATCAGAGGCACACTGTTCTAGTTAAACAGATAAGGGATGGGAGATATTAAGGACTGCAAATAATATAATAGTGAATTGGTGCTGCTAAAGTGGCTAGTGTGTGTGTGTTTACCTTGTAATGGTCTGGTGCCCTGTCCAGGTGTTGCTCCTGCCTTGCGTCTGATACTTGCTGGAAGAGGCTCCAGCTGCCCTCCATTCCCTGCTCTGGATAAGCAGGTGAAGAGGATGGCTGAATGGCTATCTGTTCAGTTTTTGTCATTTGGTTACGTACTATATTTTCTCTCTCACTGAATCACACACATGTATTATCAACCTAGCAATAGTAGATAATCTTTGCAACAAAAAGAAACAAGCAACTATACAGTGAAAGAATATAAGCATTCGTAAATGAGTCTTCGTCAATTATTATTGTCTAGATGTCAGCAGAACTGAGACATCAATTCACATTTGTGTAACAACATTCAATAATGTCAATAACAGGCATGTGGGGATGACTTTCTGAGGGGAGTCCACATCTCTGGGGCCAAGTTTCTCCTCCTTGTTCTGCAGACCGTAGTGATATATCCCTGTGGGGGGCTGAAACAGTGCCAGGAAGGTACATAAATGTGACACAAAAAGATGGTCTTCCTTTTAAAAAGACTGAATCTCACGACAATGGTTTGCTTTTTGCTTACTTACCTTCTTAAACAACATAGATGTGCTGTTCTGCTATATATGGGTAATGTCAGAAGGCAGATAAATACTTTTGGCTTGAAAAATGAACATATTTAGTAAGTTTTAAGTTGTTTACATTCACCTATGGACCCGTGTACCCTTTATCCCCATTGTAAGCTGCAAGAACAGGCAATGTAAATTATAAAAAAAACCTTCACTTTAGCACAGTTTCATATGGCTAATAAATGCAATAGGATTGTGAAGAAACAACTTTGACTTGAAAAATTCCAAACTTTTAATTCCTTTAATGTCAAGGAGAAGACAGATTAAGTATAGATATAAAACACAAAATAATTGAAAGCATTGGTATGTATGCCCTTCAAGCCCATGTTTAGCAGATACACCTCTGGTAGCCATGACAGCCTTGACTCTGTGTGGACAGCTTTGCACATCTGGATACGGCCATTACTCCACATTCTTCTTTGGAAAACTGCTCAAGCTCTGTCAGTTTGCATGAGGATTATGAACAGCCCTTTTCATACCAGCTACAAATTCTCAGTTGGATTGTGAGCTGGACATTGACCCGGCCACTTCAGGACATTAAACATTGTTATTTTTAAGCAATTGCTATATGTTTTGGGCTTTATGCTTACACTTATGCAAATCGACTCCTACGGTACAGAATTTATTTTATATTTTTTGCATTCATTTTATCCCTTCATTTTAAGTCTTCTAGCACCTGCTGCAGAGAAACATCCTCAGAGCATGATGTTCTCACCTCCATGTTTCATAGTTGGGATGGTATATTTTTTTATAATGTGCAGTGCCTTGCCTATACCAAAAATGGCACTTACTGTGATAGCTACAAAGTTCAATTTGGTACCACAGAACCTTCTTCCACTTAACTTCAGAAAATCCAACATCTGGTGAAGCCTCAGGCAACAGAGGGTATATGCATTGTCTCTCTCTCCAGTATCAGCATCTGTAGCTTGTAACTCTTCCTAGTGGTCTCTTGCTGACCTTCTTCACTAGTCTTCTTCCTGCACAATTTCTCAGTTTTTATGAATAGCCTGCTGTGCTATACCATTTCTTAATTACTGATGTACTGTATATACTCGTGTATAAGTCGGGTCTTAAAAGCCCAAAAAGCAATTATAAAAGCAGACCCCAACTTGTACACCCTTTCAAAACTACAACACATAATGTTTTTTTTTACATCTTCTTGTCTCCTCCAATCTCGCACAAGTTTCACAGACGCATCGAATTTTGTTGCAGCAACGCAGTTACCAATTTCTTTTGCCACTTCAATGACTTTTAATTTAAAACTAGCTTCATATTTTCTTCTGATCGAACGCTCCATCGTAGATAAGGGATGCTCTTATGATAAAGGTGTATGAGGGTGTGAGATACAAAAAACACAAAACAGTGCAAACATTATTTCGGAACAGTTTGGGTATTACCATGTGGTCACGTAGGCACAAAACATAGAAAAAAAGGCAGTGTGCTCCGTGGTTACTCTCTCAGGTGGGCATTAGCATATCAAAATCTCCTGGAGCAATAACGTGAGTTTTCTATGACCGACATTATAAAATACCGGAAATTATATAGTAAAATCAAGCCCCGACTTATTCTTGGGAGAACTTAAATGAGAGTATATATACGGTAATTGAACTCCAAATGGAATTTACTGGTGTGGTTATTTTCTTGTCTCCATCCCCTGACTTGTGCTTTTCAAGCACCTTTTCACAGAGTTGCTAGGCCACCATATTGACTCACATCAAGTCGGACCTTCCAGGTATGGTCAGGTGCATCATTTGAACCTTCTTGACTACAGACAGGTGATCTGCATTCAGTGAATTATGTGACTAATAAAACCAATTGACTAAAAAAACAATCTAAAACCAATTGTGGTGATTTAGAGGTGTCATATTAAAGGGGGTGAAATACTCATGAGACCAGTTACTTAGTGTTTTATATGAGGTGTGATCAGACAGTATGGTGAATGTTGATGCAGAGCACCATCCAAGAACAACACAAAACAATTCAATGCAGGTTGTGACATGTCCATCCTAGAGCCTAGTTTGTGACAAGTTTCAACTTGTTTGATACTGTCAGTCGTTTGTGAGCCACTGTTGAGTTCAAGGGTGTTTTTCAAGTTTGTCGTTAATAATGGATATCGAGCAATGCATTAACATGAAATTTTGTTTCAAATTGCAAAAAGCACAGGAACCCCATCAGATGTTAAAATCATTTTTTGTGACACTGCACCGACAATTAAGGCTGTTTACAAGTGGTTTGATCGATTTCATAATGGATCTGACTCGGTTGAAGACAAGAAAACATCAGGATGTCCTTCGACATCAATAATCGAGGAAAATGTTGAAATGGTTTCTTTCTTTATCATGACAAACACTCCTTGTCACACATCCCTTCTAGTACAACAATTTCTGTTGAACAAGAACATTATGCTGTGTCCGCATCCACCTTATTCGGCAGATCTGGCACTGTGTGACTTCTGGCTGTTCCATAAATTGAAAATGACCATGAAAGGCAAACGATTTCAATCCATTGAGGACATCCAGGCAGCCATGACAGCCCAACTAAAGACACTCTCAACTGCATCGCAAAGTGGCAGGAGTGTTGGGATAAGTGCATTCGAAGTGGAGGAGAGTATTTTGAGGGTGACTAGTAGATGTAAATTGTTCACTGCAATATAAGTTTCTTTTTCAAAACATTCACCGTATTTTTTGATCACACCTCCTATTTGTAGATCACTTTGCAGAGATCTGTTTTTACTTTGACATTAAATAGTCTTTTTCCGCTAATCAGAGTCAAAAAACTAGACTAAATCCATTGTTATCCACTCTTATGAAAATAAAATGTGAAATCTTTCCTGGGGGTGATACTTTTTATAGGCATGGGGCTTATTTAACGTGTATCTTTCTTGATCCCCCACCCAGTAGACGCACTAATTGATTGATAGTTTCTAATATTGTTTCAAAAATTCCATGCTTACATCATTTTTGTTCAGTATAATAAAATAATGTGAAAACATTCAAGGGCGGAATGCTTTTTATAGGCACTGTAAGCTCAAATTTTATTCTAAAGCCTGTGATTCCCTAGGCATCAAGTCAGTCATGGTGAGATGGCATGGCACAAGGACACCTTGTCCTTTTACTCTCTGTTCATCTCGCCTTTTATGTGCAATAACAGGAATAATTTTAAAATGACCTAATCTTATATTGAAATATAATTTTTACTCTTTTCAAAGTGTTGATTAATCACAGTAGTTTAAAAATCAATATGCATTATTAATAGCATACATTTCTCATATAATCCTCTTTTAAACATATTACACAGGAAGTAAAAGAACAATCATTCTCTTCTGTTTCCAATTACATCTTGCCTGAAGAAGGGACCTGAGTTTCCTCGAAAAGCCTACATATTGTAGTGTTTTTAGTTAGCCAGTAAAAGGCGTCATTTTGCTTGACTTCTCACTACATCCATAATGGCTAACACGGTACACCACCCTAGTACTAAAAGGTAAAGCTGAAATTCATAGGAGACAAATTAATATGTGGCTTCAGCAACCTGTGAAATGTGAACTAAAGCAAAGGCAACATATGAACCTGTAGATGTGGCTTTTTACCCCTAACCTTCCAGGGCACTTAGACAAACTGTACTTTGGGGATCCCCGAAACTCATGCAGTCCTAAGTCCTTTCCTGGTTCTTAACTCCTGAGCTTAATATGTCATTTACTGCTGCCATTGTCCCATTGATGGACCATAAACTGCCTCCCAGCAGCCTGGAGGAGAGAAGCCATCTTCTTGGCAGTTCCCCGTGACCTGTTTCTTTTGCTGGTGATCCCAACAGCATTACTTCTCAGGCATACAGCACATCTACTCAAGCAGAACTAGCACCTACATACACTCTCAAACCTACTAACTTCAATGCAGGGAGCCATAGCCTTAAGGTGCTAGACCCTACACACACTCAAATTCACTCACACAAGAGTTGATTTAGAGTCACTAATCAACCATATTCGATTGATGGAGGAAAACCCATGCACACATATATCCATCCATCCCACTATATCCTAACTACAGGGTCACGGAGGTCTGCTGGAGCCAATCCCAGCCAACACAGGGCGCAAGGCAGGAAACAAACCTCAGGCAGGGCACCAGCCCACCACAGGCACACATATATGGAAGGTATACAGTGCATCCGGAAAGTATTCACAGCGCATCACTTTTTCCACATTTTGTTATGTTACAGCCTTATTCCAAAATGGATTAAATTCATTTTTTTCCTCAGAATTCTACACACAACACCCCATAATGACAACGTGAAAAAAAGTTTACTTGAGATTTTTGCAAATTTATTAAAAATAAAAAAACTGAGAAATCACATGTACATAAGTATTCACAGCCTTTGCTCAATACTTTGTCAATGCACCTTTTGCAGCAATTACAGCCTCAAGTCTTTTTGAATATGATGCCACAAGCTTGGCACACCTATCCTTTGCCAGTTTCGCCCATTCCTCTTTGCAGCACCTCTCAAGCTCCATCAGGATGGATGGGAAGCGTCGGTGCACAGCCATTTTAAGATCTCTCCAGAGATGTTCAATCGGATTCAAGTCTGGGCTCTGGCTGGACCACTCAAGGACATTCACAGAGTTGTCCTGAAGCCACTCCTTTGATATCTTGGCTGTGTGCTTAAGGTCGTTGTCCTGCTGAAAGATGAACCTTCGCCCCAGTCTGAGGTCAAGAGCACTCTGGAGCAGGTTTTCATCCAGGATATCTCTGTACATTGCTGCAGTCATCTTTCCCTTTATCCTGACTAGTCTCCCAGTTCCTGCTGCTGAAAAACATCCCCACAGCATAATGCTGCCACCACCATGCTTCACTGTAGGGATGGTATTGGCCTGGTGATCAGCGGTACCTGGTTTCCTCCAAACGTCACGCCTGGCATTCACACCAAAGAGTTCAATCTTTGTCTCATCAGACCAGAGAATTTTGTTTCTCATGGTCTGAGAGTCCTTCAGGTGCCTTTTGGCAAACTCCAGGTGGGCTGCCATGTGCCTTTTACTAAGAAGTGGCTTCCGTCTGGCCACTCTACCATACAGGCCTGATTGGTGGATTGCTGCAGAAATGGTTGTCCTTCTGGAAGGTTCTCCTCTCTCCACAGAGGACCTCTGGAGCTCTGACAGAGTGGCCATCAGGTTCTTGGTCACCTCCCTGACTAAGGCCCTTCTCCCCCGATCGCTCAGTTTAGATGGCCGGCCAGCTCTAAGAAGGGTCCTGGTGGTTTTGAACTTCTTCCACTTACGAATGATGGAGGCCACTGTGCTCATTGGGACCTTCAAAGCAGCAGAATTTTTTCTGTAACCTTCCCCAGATTTGTGCCTCGAGACAATCCTGTCTCAGAGGTCTACAGACAATTCCTTTGACTTCATGCTTGGTTTGTCCTCTGACATGAACTGTCAACTGTGGGACCTTATATAGACAGGTGTGTGCCTTTCCAAATCATGTCCAATTAACTGAATTTACCACAGGTGGACTCCAATTAAGCTGCAGAAATATCTCAAGGATGATCAGGGGAAACAGGATGCACCTGAACTGAATTTTGAGCTTCATGGCAAAGGCTGTGAATACTTATTTGTGTAAATGTGATTTCTCATTTTTTTTATTTTTAATAAATTTGAAAAAATCTCAAGTAAACTTTTTTCATGTTGTCATTATGTGGTGTTGTGTGTAGAATTCTGAGGAAAAATTAATTTAATCCATTTTGGAATAAGGTTGTAACATAACAAAATGTAGAAAATGTGATGCACTGTGAATACTTTCCGGATACACTGTATATCAGCATATTTACAAAATGAAATGTAAACTCCACATAGATAACAACCAGGCCGAAGTATTGAACACTATATGCTAAATGATACCTTAAAGATAATACCTGTTTAATTGCTTGTAGACTTAATAGAAGATCCCATTATTGTCCATGAGATAGCAATCAAAACTGCCCAAATCTGCTGTAGTTAGAAGGCCATGTTCAAGAGAGAGAGAAAATGCACAACACCATTGTCTAATCTTTCTTTCTGTTTATTTTAGCTTTTGCAATTAAATATTTTAGTGATATGTATGGGAAAAGTAAAAGGAAATGGCTACAGGATAAGCAGTGGAGTGTACTAACAGTCATCTTCCCAGTTCTTCCTCAAACCTACACACCACCCACTGATAATGAGAAGTTAGAAAAATGAAAGTGCGCTCCCAATCCATTGTCCCCTTACCACACCACACCCCACCACAACCCACCCCAACATCCTCCCACCACACCCCACCCCACCATCCTCCTACCACAGGAGTCATCCTGAGGCAAAAACCTGAAAATAGAAGCTCTGAAAGCACAGCAGACTTAAGGCAGCATATATCAAAGATTTCACTAGAAATAATTAGAATCTTTTTTTGCTGACAGCTCAGTAAGTGATAAATTGAAAAATTTAGTAATTGAGGTAGTGAGAAACTATATCTAGAGACTTCTATCTAGATAATAGTGGGATCTTTGCTCAGTGGCAACTAATAACACAAACCTCTTCTCCCTTCAAGGATGGAACAAAGGCAATGAAAAGTCACCATCTAAATGAGAAATGACAGCAATGAAAATCTTAAGGAAGGAAGGGAGTGGAAGATAAATAATAAAAATTAGAGTAGGTGGAGGGAGGCCACAGAGCTGGCAAAGAAAGCCCACTGAGAGACAGGCTGGGTTATATCAAAAGTAATAAAAATAACAAGAAGTGTTTGAAAATATCTAAATGCAGAATATCATAAACTGGTAGTTCCATCTGTCATTTCACATCTGTAACTAAGATCATACACCTCAGGCAAGTTATAATGGTTCTGGATGTGAACATGACTGAAAAGGACATGTCACTTTGACCACGTGCAGTGATTGAATGACGGACATTCATACACCGCTTCAATGTGCACATACTGTAGACACATCTGAATGGTCGCTAGCAGTATCAGACACTAAGTACAGAACTTTAAAGACTGCACTCTGCTGTCACATGGGAGCGGCCTCTACTGAGAACAACAAAGAGGTCAGGGAGCATATTAGTGACAATTAGCGAAATTAGGCTGTCATAATAAGAAGAGTGTCGCAGGTTACACATGGCGGGAGTCCATTTGTATAACTCAGCTGACAACTTTTAGAATAGTGGGCATAATCGACAAACAGATTAAGGATTTGGTAGAGGATTAATCGAAGGTCCATTCCTCGGCAGGACAGTTAGCTTGCTTACAGGGTGTCTTCCTGTCACAATGGTTATCAACTGAGTGCTATTTTCTCAGAATTCATTGAACCATTCAGGTTCTGAAAATGGACACAGTGGAGCTGGAAACTTGCGAATGTTCCTTTTGTTCAGTCTACTATATCTTAATAGCTATTTGTTTTATCTTGTTCAACTGTTTTCTCCTTAACTGTCTACTTTAATATTAGATGTATTTTATTTTTGAGCCAGCAAAATCATATAAGATAAAATAACCTCTTTATGCAGCTTGTGCTGGGCTGCTAAATACTGTACAATATCTTGAATCATAACTTACTTATTGCATTTGCCATTTTAGATTATAATTTCTCCTAATGATCAGCTGCACTTTGTTTATACTCATTCCTGGCTCCATTTTTCCTTTATTGTTAGATCCCTGTTTCCTTTACTCATTGTTGGTAATTATTTTCAATTTCGTTGGGAGACATTTTCAGTGAAGACTTCAGTGAGGCCTGTGGCCCTCAGGTGTTGCAAATAATGGAGTTGCAGTCACCTGACGGAAACCAGAAAAGACTCTTTGATGCCTCAGATATTTACAGTGGTATAACTTCTCATCCATTTTTTTCCTTCTGAATGGTTCCTTGATGTTCCTTGCAGCAGAATTCCCATTATATTTGGAGAATTCCAACTATGTCTTTGGCTCTGTTCTTGTTAATATATTTGGAAGCTC
>JANRMT010062814.1:115063343-115078092 GCA_026402145.1 Polypterus bichir lapradei | reverse complement strand
CTATCTATCTATCTATCTATCTATCTATCTATCTATCTATCTATCTATCTATCTATCTATCTAAAATATAGTAAGATATCAACACAACCTGGCCATGAATGTGTGCAGTGATTGTCTGTCTTCTGCCTGATGATGCCAGTGACCCTAACTTGTAATGAGTTTATTTCAGAAATGGATGGATAACTCAATTTATACTGAAATGTGTATTTTAGCTGATCTTATTGCTTTTGGCAATCTTTTATTTCCAATATATTATTTTTCCTGTTCTTTTAATTTTAATTTTTGGTGGACAGTTGTCTTCCTATTTGCTGTGCAGAGCAGCAGCCACAAGAGGACATACAGAGAAAATGTAATTTCCAAACAGAAATCATCCTAGCATCTAACTGAAGTGGTGAACAGACTACTCTGTACTTTAAGATATTAGGTGAAAGGCTGTGTTTCACAAATGTGTTTACTACCTGCAAGTCATTTTTGTATTCATTATTTGTTAGAGAAGCTGAGTAACATATCTCAGCACAAAATTCTCTGCTATTTAACTCCTGAATAATGGGTTCCTGTAAGGTTGCCTATAATGTCGGGTATATTGCAGAATCTCCTATCAGCCAATAAAATCCCAACAGTGTTTTAACAAATAATCAGTTCAGTTCTCTTACCGACACATGTTCATGCCTGGTCATTAGGAATAACCACATCAAATGTGGTGAAGCTAGCACAAAGCACAAAAGATCAAACATCCAGTTAGCTGGACATACTAGGTGAGTCTAATCTTTTTCTAAAGTTAGATACCATTCAAGGTCCTTGCTGTGTTCTGGAGGAACATTTCATAAGCTGCCAGGAAAAAATAACCTGCAAAGTTAGTCTATTGGGAATGAACTCACAAGCCAGCAGATTCCCCCCAGCTTTAATCATTTGCTATTTCAGCAACTCTTCTAAACTTTGACTAAACCTCAGAAGAATTTTTCTTGGTAACAGCTCTCTTTAAGTAAATATTGGGTTCATTCTCACATTTTAGCCTGATGACTCCACAGATTTTTTATCATCATTCACATTAACCAGATATACACCAATCAGAAAGAATATTAAAACCATTGACAGGTGAAGTGAATTATAACATTAATTATCTTGCTACAATAGCACCTTCCAAGGGGTGGGATAGCTTTAGACAGCAAGTGAACACCCAGTTCATGGAGGTGATGTGTTGAAAGCAGAAAAAAAATAGTCAAGCATAAGCATCTGAGGGAGTTTAGCAAGGGACACATTGCAATGGCTAAACAACTTGATGAGAGTATCTTCAAAAAGGCAGGTCTTGTGGAGTGTTCGCAGAATGCAGTGGTTAGTACCTACCTAAAATGGTCCAAGAAAGAACAACCAATGAACCATCAAAAGGTTCATGGGTGTCCAAGGCACATTGGTGGGGAGCGAAGGCTAGCCTGTCTGGTCTGATACCACAGAAGAGCTACTGTAGCACAAATTACTAAAAAAATGTAATGCTGACAATGAGAAAAAAAGGTGTCAGAACACACATTGCATTGCATCTTTCCACTTATTGGGGCTGTGTAGCCGCATGCCAGTCAGAGTGCCCATGCTGACCTCTATCCATTGCAAAAAACATAGAATTAGGCCATGGAGCAATGGAAGAAGGCGGCCTAGCAGATTAATCCCATTTTCTTTTAGATCATGTGGATGGTCAATTGTATGTGAGTTGTTTACCTGGGGAAGAGATGCACTATGGGAAGCAAGCTGGTGGAGGCAGTGTGATGTTCTGCACATTGTTCTGCTGGGAAACCTTGGTTCCTGTCATTCATGTGGATGTTACTTTGTCATGTACCAGATACCTAAAGATTGTTACAGACCACATGGACCTCTTCACAGCAACGGTGTTCTCTGATGGCAGTGGCCTCTTTCAGCAGGATAATGTGCCCTGCCCCACTGACAAAAATGTTCAGGAATGGTATGAGAAACATCTCAAAGAGTTCAGGGTGTTGTCTTGGTCTCCAAAGCCTCCAGATCTCAATCCAATCGAGCACCTGTGGGATGTACTGGAAAAACAAGTCTGATTTATGGAGACTGAACCTCGCAATTTACAGGATTTAGATTAGGTTAGATTAGGTTAGATTAGATTAGATTAGATCAACTTTATTAATTCCATGGGGAAATACAGATGCATACAGAAGCAGAAACATACAAAAATAAGGATACAGACACACAGGACAAATAATACAGCCAATCAATCAATAAATAAAAATAAACTTAATGAGCACATCAGGTGGAAGTATTTAATTACCTGATAGCAGTGGGCAGAAAAGACCCCCAGAGGCACTTCTTAGCACGCAATGGTGGAATGAGCCTGTGGCTAAAAAGTGCTCCAAGAGAGCGCCCCCTGGAGGGGATGGAGGGGATTTTTCATGATGGAGTCCAGTTTTGCCATTATCGTCTTTTTCACTTAAGGAATCTGCTGCTAATGTCTTCACAGGTCTTGTGGAGTCCATGCCTCAACAGATCAGAGCTCTTTTGGTGTCATGAGAGGGACTTACATAATATTAGGCAGGTGGTATTAATGTTGTGGCTGATCAGTGTACATCTTCTCAACCATGTTTAACCAGTCCCACAGTCCCCACCAGTGCTCGAGTGTTATCCATCCATCTGCCCAGTTTAATTCAGTGATAAGTGCTGCCTCTGGTCTGTTTGCCAGTCCATCACACAGCCTCAGTATCTTCTTCATGTTAACATTTTTTTTTCTGGGATTCTCTGCATGTGCCCCCTTTGTTCATGTGAATTTCCTCCAGAGATTTCAAACACATTTTGTTAGGTTAACTAGTGACTCTAGGGTGTGAATCAGTGTGAGTCCGTGTACCTTTGCATCTAATGTTTGCTGGTTAGTCTCTGGATACCTGGGACATTGTAATGGAAAAAATAGGTTCGCAAAATGGATGGAAGGATGCGGGGAGAAGCCATTATTTAATAGGATTCTCAATAAACCTTATGAGCGAACAAAATATTTATTTTTTCCCCTGCCTGCTTCTGCTTCTTTTCTTTTTTATTTACATCATCAGAATTTCTGAAATGGCGGCGGCACCCTGTGCTGCATTTCATAAATCATTTATTGTGACATCTCATTCCAGTATGTAGCTGTAAAAAAAGCACAAGCACCCACACACACAAGAAGGATAATAGGGCAGCTGATGAAATAAATAGCATGCTGCTGGAATTAGCAGGTCACCACCGAGCAGTGCTCCAGAGGCAATGATTTATTGAAACATGATGCAGCTGATTCAAAGTGTACAGTTTACAGTATCACTGTTTGAACCTTTAGAAAAGAGGAGTCACAGACACTGCTGTGCTAGGTGCTGGGGGATGGATGCTTGTTATTTCGATAACAGCTAGAGAGGTGGCTGACGGATATAAAGCCAATCTACTGAACTACAAAGAAAGTAAGAAACAAATTTAAAACAAATCAAAGATGATTCATTCAATTCAAAGATGGCCATGAAACAAATCATTTGCAATATTAAATCCCAGCCAGTTTATAAGCAAAATGTACATGAAGAACACCAATGATGGGAATGCAATTTTACATATAAATACAGCACATGCGCAATGCTTTTGAGTGAAACATTTCTTTAATAATGGCAAAGGACTGTCAATGAGTGTGACACATAGATTTTACAATTCATCACTGTTAGGTGTCATGTTGTTCCAGATTGTTTGCTCTCAAGTGCTGTATTGTTTTTGGAATAAAATATGTGTGTCCTTTGAAAGAAGGTAAAGTAAAGCATGGATTTTCAGAAATAATATTAGAAACCATCACTGAGAACACTTGTTAGGAGATCAAGGAAGGCACACATTAAATAAATAATACCGCACCTACAAAAAATATTCACCCCCTTGGGAGTTTTCATATTTGATTCTCATACAATATTGAATTTAATTTGACTTGATGAATTTGACAGTGATCAAGAGAAAAAGACTTTTTAATATCATAGTGAAAACATATTTGCGAAGTTGTCTGAATTAATTACAAATAATAAATGATCTCATAATTATAGTCAGTATGTAGCAGATGCTCCTTTGACAGTCTTGATGTCCACAGATCTCTCTTATCAGATTTGCACATCAGGATGCTGCACTTTTGCCCTCATTTTTCTTTGCCAAACTACTCAAGCTCTGTCAGGTTGCATGGTGATCATGAGTGAATAGCCTTTTGTCAAGTCCAGCCACAAATTCTCAATTGGAGTAGTGATCTGGACTCTGACTAAGCCACTCCAGCACATTAACGCTGTTGTTTTTATGCCATTCCTGCGTATCTCTGGAAACAGGATTTCCACCAGGAGTACATTTTGTTGTATTCATTTTATCATCTACCCTCAGAAGCATTCCAGACGCTGCTGCAGAGAATCATCCCCAAATCATGATTCCATCCTCACCATTCTTCCCAGTGGGAACCATATCTAGCTTTAGAAAGAACTACCATAGTAACAGCATAAGATCTTTGCATATAATAAGAACAATTTGGTATGTAGGAGAGTGGCCATCTGAACATTTGCCATTACTAGGAAGTGTAAGTAATGGAATGCTTTTGTAAATATCCTCAGAACTTGTACTTTAGTCTAAAAGCCTAATGATGGCTATTTTAATGAAATCTAAGCCGTTTATGTGCTGTGACTAGTGTGAAATCCACCTTGAAGCTTTCCACATGAGTTGTACTTTGTAAGATAAGACTGAATGGGGATGGTGTTTTTTTATAAAATGCACTGCTCAAACGTTTCATTTAATCTGATGGCCAAAAAGTTCAACTTTGGTTACATCACACCATGGAACCTTCTTACATCTGACATCAAATTATCCCATGTACCTTCTGGCAAACTTTAGCCAATATGTCATGTGCATTTTTTTTCGTGCCACTCTCCCATAAATCTGTGATTGATGAAGCACCTATGCAACAGTAGTTCTGTGGACAGTCTTTTCAATGTCAGCCATGGTACCTTGTTAACTCACCCAGAGGTCTCTTGCAGGCTTCCCTCACTATTATTTTTCTTCTAGCGCAATCACTCAGTGTTTTATGGATTCCCTGCTCTAGTCAGATTTACACCTGTTCCATGCTCTTTCCATTTCTCATTTAATGACTTGACTGCACTCCAAGGGATATTCAGTGACTTCGCTATTTGCTTGTTTCTGTCCACTGACTTCTACTGTTCCATCATCTTTTCACAGAGTTGCTTGCAGTGTTCTTTTGTCTTCATTGTGTGGATTAGGCCACCATACTGAATCACCACAAGCTGGACCTTCCAGATAAGGTGCATTTGTTCTGCAATCAACTGAAACTATAGACAAGTGATCTCCACCGAACTTATTATGTGACGCCTAAAACCTGGAATGATTTAGGTGTGTCATATTAAAGGGAGCTGACTACTCATATGTTCAGTTGCTTAGTGTTTTATATTTTTATTTAAATTAGATCACTTTCCATTAATGTATGTATTAATGCAATGAATTATTTTGTGTTTTATGTCTCTTTGCATAAATTTCTTTTCACTTTCACATTAAAGAGTCTTTTTCTGTTGATCAGTGTCAAAAAAGCCAAATGAAATCCTTTATGATTAAATGTTATCTTCTTCTTTTTCTTCCTCTTCTTAGGGGTTGCCGCAGCGGATCACCTTTTTCCATATCTTCCTGTCCTCTACATCTTGCTCTGTGACACCCATCACCTGCATGTCCTCTCTCCACAACCATAAACCTGCTCTTTGTCCTTCCTCTTTTTCTCTTGCCTGGCAGTTCTATCCTTAGCATCCTTCTCCCAATATACTCAGCATCTCTCCTCTGCACATGTCCAAACCAACACAATCTCTCCTCTCTCACTTTGTCTCCCAACCATCCAACTTGAGCTGACCCTCTAATGTACTCATTTCTAATCCTGTCCATCCTCGTCACACCCATTGCAAATCTTAGCATCTTTAACTCTGCCACCACCAGCTCTGTCACCTGCTTTCTGGTCAGTGCCACCGTCTCCAACCCATATAACATAGCTGGTCTCACTACCATCCTGTAGACCTTCACTTTCACTCTTGCTGATACCCGCCTGTCACAAATCACTCCTGACACTCTTCTCCACCCATTCCACCCTGCCTGCACTCTCTTTTTCACCTCTCTTCAACAATCCCCATTACTCCATACTGTTGATCCCAAGTATTTATACTCATCCACCTTCGCCAACTCTACTCCTTGCATTTTCACCATTCCACTGACCTCCCTCTCATTTACACACACGTATTCTGTCTTGTTCCTACTGACCTGCATTCCTCTCCTCTCCAGAGCATATCTCCACCTCCCTGGAGTCTCCTTAACCTGCTCCCTACTATCGCTATAGATCACAATGTCATCAGCAAACATCATAGTCCATGGGAACTCCTGTCTAATCTCGTCTGTCTACCTGTCCATCACCACTTTTGCAAACAAGAAAGGACTCAGAGCCGATCCCTGATGTAATTCCACCTCCATCTTGAATGCATCCATCATTCCTTAAGCAGACCTCACCACTGTCACTCTTCCCTTGTACATATCCCTTACAACTCTTACATACTTCTCTGCCACTCCCGACTTCTTCATACAATACTACAGCTCCTCTCAAGGCACCCTCTCATATGTTTTCTCCAGGTCCACAAGATGCAATATAACTCCTTCTGGCCTTCTTTATACTTCTCCATCAACATCCTCAGAGCAATCATCACGTCTGTGGTTTTCTTTCTTGGCATGAAACCATACTGCTGCTCACTAATCATCACCTCACTTCTTAACCTAGCTTCCACTACTCTTTCCCATAACTTCATGCTGTGGCTCATCAGTTTTATCCCCCTGTAGTTACTACAGCTCTGCACATCCCCCTTATTCTAAATATCAGCACCAGTACACTTCTTCTCCACTCCTCAGGCATCCTCTCACTTTCCAAGATTCCATTAAACAATCTGGTTAAATACTCCACTGCCATCTCTCCTCAACACCTCCACGCTTCAACAGCTATGTCATCTGGACCAAGGGCTTTTCCATTTTTCATCCTCTTCATAGCTGTCCTTACTTCCTCCTTGATAATCCGTTGCACTTCCTGATTCACTATCTCCACATCATCCAACCTTTTCTCTCTCTCTCATTCTCTTCATTCATCAGCCTCTCAAAGTACTCTTTCCATCTGCTCAACACACTCTCTTCGCTTGTGAGTACGTTTCCATTTTATCCTTTATCACGGTAACCTGCTGCACATCTTTCCTTTTCTCCCTCCTTAGTGTCCAACCTCTCATACAACTCATCATAAGCCTTTTCTTTGGCCTTCGCCCACCTCTCTCTTCACCTTGCGCCTTATCTCCTTGTACTCTTGTCTACTTTCTGCATCTCTCTGACTATCCCACGTCTTCTTCGCCATCCTCTTGCTCAGGATACTCTCCTGTATTTCTCCATTCCACGACCAGATTTCCTTTTCCTCCTTTCTCTGTCCAGATGTCACGCCAAGCACCCTTGCTTTCACCCTTACTACATCTGCTGTAGTTGCCCATCTGTCTAGTAACTCTTCACTGCCACCCAGTGCCTGTCTCGCCTCCTCCCTAAACTCAATCTTGCAGTCTTCCTTTTTCAACTTCCACCATTTGGCTCTGCCCTCACTCTCTTCCTCATCTTGATTTCCAGCGTCATCCTACAGACCATCCTATGCTGCTTAACCAACACTTTCCCCTGCCACCACTTTGCAGTCTTCAATCTCCTTCAGATTGACTCTTCTGCATAGGATGTAATCTACCTGTGTGCATCTTCCTCCACTTTTGTATGTCACCCTATGTTCCTCCCTCTTCTTAAAATACGTATTCACCACAGCCATACTGTCTATACTTTTGACAAAATCCACTATCATCTGACCTTCTTCATTCCTCTCCTTGACACCATACCTACCCATCACCTCCTCATCTCCTGTTCCATTCACCAACATGTCCATTGAAATCTGCTCCAATCACCACTTTCTGTCCCTTGGTTACACTGTTTATCACTTCAATCAACTTACTCCTAAAATCTTCTTTCTCGTCCATTGCACACCAACTTTGCAGGGCAGATGCACTAACAACATTCATCTTCACACCTCCAATTACCAGCTTCATCATCTTTACTCTGTTTGACACTCTTTTCACTCTTTATATAATATAGCATTTTTATTGTAGGCAGATCATTTCGACCTGGTCATTTTAAAAGTAGCTCGCAAGCCAAAAAAGTGTGGGCACCCGTGCTTTAGAATAACCCCTACCCCATTTCTCCTCCCATCCACACCATGATAGAACAATTTGAATCCACTTCCGATCCACGTGACCTTACTCCCCTTCCATTTAGTCTCTTGCACCCACAATATATCAACCTTCCTTCTCTCCATCATATCTGCTAACTCTCTCCCCTTACCAGTCATACTTCCAACATTCAAAGTTCCTACCCTCAGTTCCACTCTCTTTACCTTCCTTTTCTCCTCTTGCCTCTGGAAAAGCCTCCTCCCTCGTCTTCTTCTTCTTTGGCCAAAAGTAGCCCAATTTCCGCCAGCACCCTGTTGCCTAAAATTACTGGTGTTGGTCGTTGTTAAATCGGGGGTCGACCAATCCGGTATGGAAATTTGTATCGCTGTCCGCATATTGATCTGGCAAAATTTTACACCGGATGCCCTTACTGATATAACCCTCCCCATTTATCTGGGCTTGGGACTGGCACAAAGAAACACACTGGTTTGTGCATCCCCTGTGGTTGGGTTCTTTATGATTAAATGTTATATAACAATAAACTGTGAAAGCTTCCAAGGGGGTACTATACTACAAACAGATGTACCTGCAGCTTGAAGAATTGTGTGCTGTATGTCCAAATGTTAAAGATGCCTTTAAGTGTAAAGTACTGGCACCTTTGGGCAAATCTGACCACAACCTGATTCATTTCCTTCCCTGCTGCAAGTCTGTTATTAGACTGCAACCAGTTACGACTAGAATAGCAAAGAATAGCCTTCAATACCACCCAGCCATCTCTGTTAAGGAGTAAACTCAGAGGTGTGCAGGTGGATGAGCCTATGGTGTCCTGGATACTGGACTATCTGTCAGGCAGACTGCAGTTTTTGAGACTCAAGGACTGTGTTTCTGAAACAGATGTGAGCAACACTGGAGCACCACAAGGAAGAGTCCTGCCTCCTTTTCTCTTCACTCTGTACACCTCCGACTATAAATATAACACCAGGTCACATCAGTTGCAGAAATTCTCAGATGATTCTGAATTTAAGGGGTGTTTTCATAAAGGGGATGAGAAAGAGTACATCAGTCAAATGGAGACATGATGTCATTGGTACATGCTATTTAAAATGGCAGCAGACTTTCTGTAGTATCCAGGTTTCCTGATTCACAATACTAACCTTTTGTGGGATTAGGTAGCAACAAATCTTTTTTGAGAATTATAATTTTGCATAATTTTTGCACTGTGATGTTTGGTTTGTGTAGTGGGCTTTGATTTTTTGGGCAATCTTTGTTATTTTGTACGCTTTTTGACTGTGTTTCTCTCTGTCATAAACTGGTCTTGGTTGCTGTATTTTTCTTCACTTTCTTAGTTTTACTCGATTTTTATTTATTTTTATAAGAATGATATTCTGATTTGTTTCAGAAAACTCCAAATCACACCATCTTGTCTGTTTATTTAATACTTATTATCAATTTAGTTTGCTTCTTTTTTAATGTGCTTTTGCCAATTGTGTCTTCTTTTAATTTTGTAGCTTTTTGGTTTTTGTTGTTTTGTTTTTGTGGTGCTTGTACCCATTACAGGTTTAGACAAAACAGACAATTGCTCATATTGATTCAGTCAAGACGTGACACAGACTCTCACAAACTCCCTATATGGCAGCCATTTAGTTTTTTTAAGAGTATCAACAGAATTATATAACACCATTTGATGTTTTCTTAGTTTGTCTTCCTGTTGTTACTGAATCCCTCAGCATGTTTGCTCCTTTTTGTGTTTATAAATATTTTATTTTGTTTTTTGCATGTCAGCTGCTTGTGACAGAAATAATGTGAGAAATAGTGGTGGCTCTGAGGCTAGGGATCTGCACTGGCAATCTGAAGGTTGCCGGTTCGAATCCTGTAAATGCCAATAGGGACTCTGCTCTGTTGGGCCCTTGAGCAAGGCCCTTAACCTGCAATTGCTGAGCGCTTTGAGTAGTGAGGAAAGCGCTATATAAATGCAAAGAATTAAATAAAAATAGATCAATGTCAGAGTTAACATTTCAAGCAAACCGTACAAAAATAAAACGTAACCTCTCTTAGCCAAGATTTGACACAATCACTATCCTATCAGAATCTGCATCCGCTTATAGAGCAGCTAAGTTTCAATCATCCACTGTCTTACCTTACTGAATAAATCAATAAATCAACAGGCACATTTGGTGTTTTAGACACATGCAGATGAGGGCTACTGCTATGTCACCAAATGGTGGGTGGTGCAACACTGCTGCCTCCTGAATGCAGCTCCTTCGCTTTAAAACCTCCTTGTGGTTGTTGTCTGTGTGGAGGTTGTATGGTCCTTCTCTGTCAGTGGGACTTTTTGTTCAGTGTAGCAGTAACAGTCATTTTTATATGTGTGATTTTGTCTGTTTTGGGGTTTGCCATAAGGATATTCTATTTCTATTTTATTTCACACTTAGAATTGAATTTGCAAAATAATTTTTTGTTACCGTCATATTTTTCTTTGTTTAGGCATTGCTATTTTGGGGTCCCATCACATGACTTCCGCCTTTCAATCTCACAGTCCATTCTTCCCTCACTCGTGAACAAGATACTTGAACTCCTCCACTTGGGGCAGGATCTCTCCCTCAACCCTGAGAGGGCACTCCACCCTTTTCCGGCTGAGGACCATGGTCTCGGATTTGGATTTCGCATCCGCAGTGATGCGGGCTCTGCATCGGTCTGTCATGGTGAAAAAAGAGCTGAGCCGTAAGGCAAAGCTCTCAATTTACCAGTCGATCTACGTTCCTACCCTCACCTATGGTCATGAGCTATGGGTAGTGACCGAAAGAATGAGATCGCGAATACAAGCGGCTGAAATGAGTTTCCTCCGCGGGGTGTCTGGGCTTTCCCTTAAAGACAGGGTGAAAAGCTCAGTCATCCGGGAGGGGCTCAGAGTAGAGCCGCTGCTCCTCCGCATCGAGAGGAGTCAGATGAGGTGGCTCGGGCATCTGATCAGGATGCCTCCTGGACGCCTCCCTGGTGAGGTGTTCCGGGCACATCCAACCGGGAGGAGGCCCCGGGGAAGACCCAGGACACGCTGGAGGGACTATGTCTCCCGGCTGGCCTTTGAACGCCTTGGGATTCTCCCGGAAGAGCTGGAAGAAGTGGCCAGGGAGAGGGAAGTCTGGGCCTCTCTGCTCAAGCTGCTGCCCCCGTGACCCGACCCCGGATAAGCAGAAGAGGATGGATGGATGGATGGATGGATAGATGGATCACATGACTTCAACCATCAGTTCCGATGACATAAACAGGATGCGACAGCATAAATATGTTTCTGATCGCACGCCACCTTTTGGCTTCATAGATAAAATAACCTTTAAAGAAATGTAGTTTATTTCCCAAGTAGGCACTAGTGGTATGAGTCTGAATTTCGGTTTAGACTCCATTTCTAGCTTTGACTTTGCATTCATCTTATCCTTTCAGTTCTGGCTACTCTGTTCATTTGATCTCCAGGTATTTGATCCTTTGCTAGGTCTTTCAGCTCCATTTTCATCTCCGGGTCTCCTTGTTGCTTTTAATAATCGTTGGGCATATTAACATGTTCATAACATACAAGGTGAACATAAGAAACACCAAGATGATTTGAGTTGTTATGAAGCTCATTTGATCGAGAGAGTAACAAGAAGTTATAAAGGTAAACATAAATAAATTAATTAACCACTTCAGCCCATCAACTTGTAAATAAACTTGCTAATTTGCAACAGTAACACCAATCTGAGGTTGCTGCTGCTTGTGTTCCTGCCATTTTAATTTCACAAGCTCACATCACTCACCCTAAGGAGTTCTTGGGAGACCTGAAAACATTTCACGGGCTTATAAATCACTGCAAACTGATTTTCGTCCAACAACCCTCTGCTCTGTCTGGGAAATGATTGCAATTTTTATTTCCTTCCTTACTGATAAGCCACTCTACTTACATTATTTTGGAGTAGCATATCTGACAGAAAAGGTGGATTAGCCAAATATGATTAGGAGGAGATCCCAGATAAAGTATTAAGTTTAGCCCAGAAACCTAGGGCCCAATGTGAAGAGAGAAGGTTAGAAAAAAGGACATTCAAGAGTCGTTGTATTCCCTTTGGTTAAAAAGTCAATTTCTTCTGAACAATGCAAACCAATGGAGACTGGGAAATTAAAGTGCCTGTCTCATAAAAGCGTTGGTGGGATAGGTGACTGTAATCAAACCCAACTAAAGTCAAATGTATTCCTCCCTGTAATATTAATGTATAAGAAAATAACAATACAATAACTTTATTAGAACTGATTTTCTTCCAGTCTTGAAATTAAACCACTGAAACTACCATAACGTATTTCCTATATTGATGGTGGTCTGATATGAGAGAGCCTTGTTGCATTTATTACGAGTTGTGCATGCTCCGCATCTTTTGGCTAGAATTCATTGTCATTTTCCTCCTATACCAGATGGTTACCTCCAGGGTACACACCTTGGGAGCAGGATAATTTAGTAGTAGTCACGTATATACTTGTGTTTTTGTCTAATTTGGGGTTGTGACATGTGAGGATGTTATTTCTGATGTTTATTTCACATCTGGACAAAGTTGTTCTTTCCATCATATTTTTCTTTGTTTACGCATTGCCATTTTGAGTCCTGTTACGTGACTTTGATTGTCAGTTCTGGTGATGTTACAGAATGTGACAGTATAAACAGGAGGCGAATGTTTATCCCTTGGTGGATAAAAGAACCATTAAAGGCACTTATCGATAGGTAGCTTATTTCCCAAGTAGGCACCAACGGTAGGATTCTGAATTTTGTTTTTAACCTTGTTTCTGTCTTTCACCTCTGCACTCATTTTGTCCTTTCAGTTACTCTGTTCACTTGGCATTTAACACCACACAATGTCTTTTGGCTCTGTTTTCATCTCCTGGTCTCTCTGTTGCTAGCAATAATCCCCGGGCAGATTATTACATCCAGAACATCCAGGTACCCCATTACTTCTCCCCTATCTTTCGTGAATTATGGGACTCCCGAAAACCCATCTACCAAAAACATTTCCAAAGTTTCCCAATAGAGAAGGAAAACAGCGTCAAAATACCATGAACTGAAACCCAAAGGGCCGAGACAAATCTTAATAAAGTATAAAACGTGCAAGCACAAAGCTCTGAGGAGCACAAAGGAGATGCCTGAACAGGCAAGGCAGACATAGCAAACAAATCCCAAAACAGAATCCAAAGGCAGTGGTTGAAACAGTGCAGAGGTTCAAAAATGTCAAATAACACAGTCCCAAACGAAATCCAGAGGTGAGGTCAAAAACAAAGCACAGGTTCAAAAATCTGGGAAATCACAAAACAACAGCAAAGGCAAACGGCATAAAAACATTCCACCCCAAGCGCATTCAATGAACCGTGAAGAACCATGAGAGGTCCTCCCATAAATAAGGTGGAGTGCCATTCTTTGCGATGATTGGCAGGTGGCCCTGCCCCTTGGGGAGCCATCCACAAAGTATATGGAACATAACAAAGGCCATCTCCCTTTTACTAACCCACACACAGAAAAACATATATAATAAGTAAAATAAACATTAAAATCAGTAAATGGTACAAAATTAAACAAAACCAATAACTTTGAACACCAGCCAGGAGGAAAGATTCAAGATTCAAGAAGTTTATTGTCATATGCACAATAAATAAAACACAATGGTTCATGCAATGAAATTCATACTTTGCCAGTCTCCCCTTACATCAAACAATAAATTAGATGGAAGTTAACCTGAAAAGTAATAGTTAGACAGAAATAAAAACAAAACAAGAAATAAAGTGCTCTGTGCCTCGTGCTACAGACAGGGTAACAATCAATGGAACTGATGGAAAGTGGAGGAAGCAATGATGCATGTATTATTCATGACTTTGATGGCCTGTGGGTAGAAGCTATTTATGTGTCTTGTTGTCCTTGATTTCACACTCCTGTAGTGTCTCCCTGCTGGCAGAAGTGTGAAGATACTATGCTGTGGGTGTGTACTGTCCTTAACAATATTGGGGGCCCTCCTGATGACCCTGGTATTATAAATGTTCTGGAGTGATAGGAAGACTGTTTTAGAGATGAACTGTGCAGTTGTTATCACACGCTGCCTGAACCATGACACAGTTATAGCTGGTGATTCTAAATTACGAGTGAGGACGTATAGCTGAGTGGACATTGTGAAAGTCTGGTTCCTTATCCAAGGTTGGTTCCTGGTTCAGCCTCTGGCCCCCATAACCCTGAATTAAATTAAGTGGGCTTGAAAATGTTTGATGTGTTATCTCCTTTTAGCAAGGTTTAAACAGAAAATAGAGCCAGTCGCAGGACTGAACCCAGAAGGGCACCATATCTAGCTTCCAAAAGAACTGCCATAGTAATAGCATAAGATCTTTGCATATAATAACAAAAAATTGTTATGTAGGAGACAAGCCATCTGGAAGTCTGCCATTACTAGGAAGTTTGAGTAATAGAATGCTTTTGTAAATATCCTCAGAGTTCGTACTTTAGT
>JANRMT010062814.1:115027495-115058343 GCA_026402145.1 Polypterus bichir lapradei | reverse complement strand
GTAGGTAGATCATTTTAAAAGTAGCTCGCAAGCCGAAAAAGTGTGGGCACCTCTGCTGTACACCTTCCCTTTCACTCTTGCTGATAACCGTCTGTCACAAATTACTCATGACACTCTTCTCCACCCATTCCACCCTGCCCGCACTCTCATTTTTTAATAATGATGGCTGTTTTAATAATATTTAAGCCGTTCCTGCGCTGTGACTGGTGTAAAATCCATGTTGAAGCTTTCCACGTGAGTTGTACTTTGTAAGATAAAAATGAAGGCGCAAGGCTATAAGTTTTCCTGTGACTGCGGAGAGAAAAGATTTGCTGAGTTTTCAGGTATGACTATAATTTTTATAATTAAAGACTCACAGTTCCTGTTTTTAACGACCTGGGACAAGTGCCAGGTAACATAAATGTTTTAATTACATTTTGTATGAGCACTGCAAGTGCTCCAGTTGAACTTTTCAGCATTCTAGCTGGAATGTGTTCTAAACTAAAGGACAAGCCGTTGTTTTTATTTTAGAAACCATCACAAACTAAAGCACCTAATGTGCTCTGCTCAAGGACTGATATGCTGTCATTCAGGAATACTGAAGCCTATTAATTCTTTTTGTATGTTTGGCTTTGTTTATTATTTGAGAGTTTTATTCAGAGGGAAAATTGCAAAGGGTTTTTATGCTCATTAATGCTCTGAGTCCATGAAGATTGGTGCTGTGCATTTGCAATTATGTTGTTCTCAATTTTGACACCTTAATTTTAGTGAAAATGTGCTGTTGTTAAACCTTTGTGAATTCCTTTTCATGTCAACTGCTTTTGTTTTTAAAAGGTTTTAAGGTCTGTTTTAGAAACCTGCTGTATTTATAAATGAATCATCACTAATCTCATACAACAGCTCTAAATTTTCATATGGTGAATCTTAGGTACATGAAGGGTAATGTCACATACAGTGAGGTCCATAATAATTTTGTCTCTGTACGCCACCACAATAGATTTGAAATGAAGCAATCATTATGTGATTGAAATGTAGACTTTCAGCTTTAATTTAAGGGGTTTAGCAAAAATATTGCCTGAGCCGTTTAAGAATGACAGACATTTTTCTGTATAGCCCTCCATTTCCAGGGGCTCAAAAGTATTTGGACATTTGAGTGACATGTTGTTCCATAGCCAGGTCTGAGCAGGTCCCTCATCATTTCATTAATTATTAAGCAGGTAAAAGGTCTGGAATTGATTCCAAGTGTAGAATTTGCATTTGGAAGTTGTTTCTTTGAAATCTAAAGAGCTGTTCATACAAGTAAAAACAGTCCATCATTAGGCAGATAAAACAAAACAAACCCATCAGAGAGACAACAGAAACACAAGGAGTGGTCAGATCAACCATACGATACATTCCTAAAAAGAAGGATCACGCTGGTGAACTCAGCAACTCCAGAAGGCCTGGAAAACCACAGAAGACAACTATGCTGGATGACTGAAGAATTCTGTCCTCGGTGAAGAAGAACTGGGAGGTAGACCTATCATTGCCAAAGTCTACAATCAAGAGAAAACTTCATGAAAGTAAAGACGGAGGGTTTACCATAAAGTGCAAACCACTGTTAAACCTCAAGCATAGGAAGGACAGATTAGACTTTGCCAGAAAACATTTTTTAAAGCCTGTCCAATTCTGGAACACTTTTCTTTGGATAAAGGAAACTAAGATCAAAATGCACCAGAATAATGAAAAGAGAAGAGTATGGAGAAGCGATGAAATGGCTCATGATCTGATGAATACTACATGATCAGTGAAACATGGTTGATGCAGAGTTATGGCGTGGGCATGCCTGACTGCCAATGGAAGTCGGTCACTACTGTTTATTGATGATATGACTGCTGGCAAAAGTAGTAGTGAATTCTGAAATATATAAGGCTATGCCATTTGCTGAGATTCAGCCAAATGCTGCAAAACTGATAGGACGATGCTTACAGTACAGATGGACAATGAGCCAAAACATACTGTGACATGCATGCATGTTGAATGCATTTCAACATATTCTTCAAAGGCCAATTCAATCAACTGACCTCAACCCAGCTGAACATGAATTTCACATTGTGAAGACAAACCTGATAGTAGAAAGTCCAACGAACAAGCAACAACTGAGGATAGCTGCGGTAAAGGACTGGAAAAGCTTCACTAGGTTGGAAACCCGACACTTGGAGATGTTGGAGATATTTTGTGATATGTATAACTTTACTGTATTGTCTGGAATTTGTTAAATAGTTGATTGTTTGCTATATGGCAAGGTTTGTGGTCAACAGTACAGTATTAGGAGATGTATTAGGAGGTGAATTGGGGGTACAAAAAAGTATTCATAGATGTTTGCATTCATGGGGGTCCTGTGCCCTAAAACCATGAATTGCAAGGGATAACTTATTTCTGTTGCCCAAAAAAAACTGAACCTCTCAGTAAGCTCAACCATAATTACTCTGATATTAAAAAGAGCAAAGACTCTGTGAAGTGTACAAATTACCACCCAAAATCTTTGATAAACATGGATGCCAGGTTGTTGACTAACCTTACTATATTCATACACTGATCCACCTGGATCAGATTGGTTTTATTAGAGCTTGCCAGGCAGCTGACAATGTCCAGTTGTCTTACACACATATTAGACATTGCTCTGTCACTACCTGATCCAGCGGTGCTTTTAGCCCTGGATGCAGAAAATGTACTCAGTGGGGTTTGGGACAAATTTCATTAGCAAAATCAAAAGCTTATGTTTGTCTCCATGGTAGTGGTTCTTATCTCTCTATTATAAAAAAAAATCCTATGGAATGAATGACTAGGAGACAATACGTGATCTTCACGTTAAGATCACAAAAGACAAATAAAAGAACTGCTAGATGAAAGAGAAAGAGAATCAGCACACAAAGATACAGGTGTCTCAGTGCATATAAAGCGTATAAAGGACAATACGTTATAAATGAAACGTCGATGAATAAAAGATTGTATTAGCGCAAAAAAAATGGAAATTAATCTTCAGGACCAGGGACCTCATGTATAAATGGTGCGTACGCACAGAAATGTTGCGTAAGAACTTTTCCACTTTCAAATCGCAATGTATAAAACCTACACTTGGCGTAAAGCCACGCACATTTCCACGGTACCTCCTACCCTGTCGTACGCAAGTTCTCCGCTCAGTTTTGCAGACTGGCGGCACCCAGCGTCAAAGCAGTACTACTGTTCCTGTGTGGTTATTCTTTCTTTTCCTGACGTGGCTTTATAAATACACTGAAATTAACCGCATATTGTTTATTAGTGTAATGCATCTGATTGTAATTAACCTGTAACAATATAATGGTCCAGGGAATAGCCATAATATTCCAAATACCATAGCTGCTTTAGCGTTGTTACTCTCACTGCACCTTCTTCTTCTTCTTCTTCTTTCAGCTGCTCCCATTAGGACTTACCACAGTGGATCTTCTTTTTCCATACTACTCTCACTGCACCACTCAGAGTATTTATATCACTGTATCTGAGTGGGGAATCACAGCAGCAGCTGATCGGAAAGAGAATTATTGGTATACAGCATCAGGCACACGCTGCCTCAGCCACGGCAAAACGTTTCAAAGCCTTTCCTGTGCGGACCTCGCGATTCAGAAACAGTTTCATCCCAAGAACTATAAACGCACTCAATCAATTGCTCCTTGTAGAACTGTTTGTACTTATAAGTACAATTACCCCACTGTAAACTTGCACTACAGTTATAATATTGCACAACCTGCGCCACTTTATAAAGCGCATATTTACATATGATGGCGATATCATTTTTAAGATGAAATGCAGCAAAATATGTTGATTATATTATACAGATAAAACTTTAACTTCATTTAAATCATCTGCATTGTTAATAATTAAACATGTGAGGACACGGTGCCGCAGTGCTAGCAAGTTCGTGTATTGTTCCTGCCTCATGCTGTATATTTACTGAGGCTGGCGCAACACTGGAAAGATAGAAGGATAGAATAATTAAACACGTACTATGAAGATATTTCAATGTTCCTTAAAAGTTTTGAAGAATCGTCGTCGTAAGCTTACAGATGGCTTAACGTCTATTACAGAGCTCACTGTGTGGTGATTGGGTATTTGGGGAAAGAAAAGTATGTTTGAAAGAGACAGTACTGCTACAATAAATTATTTCATTGAAGGTCACGCATGGCGCAGCAGCATCTTGTGTGAGACATGAACAATCACTGCACCATCGTGTTCCCATGTTTAATAACATGCTTTCATTCCAATCATCATGAAAATGATATCACATATACATCTCAGTATTTTAATTATTCAGAGAGCTGTAATATCACAAATGTAATGTCTGTGTTCTGTCGGAGAAAGAGAAAGAACGGAAGCATGTAGTGATTCACACACATAGAGCACATAGAAGATCAAATACAAAACAAAGCATTTAACGTGTTACTTTAATTATGATGGGATTTGAGAAACTAGTAAATTAAACGATTTTAAGATGAAGTTTGTGATGTTCTACTTTAATGACAAAATAAACTATGTGATTAAAGTGGAAATTTCGAGATTAAAGTTGACATTTCCTGCTTTTTTCTCACTGTGTGCCTATTTTTTTTGTCTGTACCCTAATAAGCTTTCATATGACACTCAGACGGTGGGCTACGACTCGCCTTTTAATGGTGACTTTGATATGTGACTTCTTTTTTATTTCAGGCACTGTGCGACTTTATGAACGTGAGCTTTCGAGTTTCTCCAACACGCTATGTCGCTCGATCAGCTTCCTTTTGCTGATTATACCACTGTTTAAATCAACAAATAGTATGTTTTTCCTTTGCCTCCACTTGGTATTCGCTGAAATTCTTATATTTTCCCCCATGCTTTTCCCATTGTCTTTTCACAGAACGCTGAGCTTAAGGGCGATTTATATTGATTTTCATATTCAAAGAGGCGTAATTCTGGGAGGACTTGGGGCGGGACAGCACGCGCGTGCACGAGCGTTACTTTTCACGCTGACTGGCATTTATGTAGCGGAAGAACGCGGAAGTTGGTGCACGCACAGATTCCTGCATCTGGATTTTTCTGTTCATAAGCACATTTCGGCTTTTGTGCTAACGGCATGTTATAGTGTGAATTCTACGCACGGCGTTATGCATGAGGCTCCAGGTGTAGTTGAAAAAATAGCAGGACAAAACGTAGATTTACACAATAATGGAACATACGATATGACAAACTGTGGACCCGCAACAGTTAAAGCAACAACAAGTTTAATTTCAAAGAAAACACAATTCGTTCAGGTGTATATTTATGATCATGGAGAAGCGATCACAATACGAGCAGCAGAGACACAAAGTAGCAAAAAGGACAGCGGCTGGACAGGCTTTAAAAAGTTCAAAGGGCAGTGCGACAGCAGCCCCCCCAACATCGTGCGCAGCGTTATACGTCTTGCAAGAAAGAATTTAACCACACCCGGGGCCGGAAATAATGGAGAAGTATTATTTTTACAACATCACGCGAGACCAAGCAGTGAGCCATCATTTAAAACAAGTCCACAGACATCTAACCTAGCAGTTGTTGGATTGCTCTTGCCAGACAAGCATCATGTGCTCCCAGCTCTTAAAACAACGACATGCGACAAGCAGAACAGGCAGCTCGCAAGCAGTAAAAAGACAGCAAATGATCCAAAGGCATATCTTTAGCGTGCGTTTAGCCGCCCCCTACCCCCCCCCACACCCCCCGTTCACAACATGAGCAGTATTATACGTCCGGCAAGAAAGAGATGTAACCATGCCCGGGGCCGGAAATAAAGGACAAGTATTGTTTTTACAAAAGTTTTTAAAGTAAAAGTGAAAATAATGCATATGTAACTATTCCCAAGAAAATAACAATCTCTTTAAATTGTATATTGCCTGCCTAAGCTAAAGTCATCCCTGATGGAGGATAGCAGGAATCGTGGGAAAGAGGGGTCCTTTCATCGGATTAGAGCTATTTCAGATGTGGAATGGCAAAATAGGGGAGGCAACTTGATGAATGAGGTCTCCAGGACTTAAAACAAATCCAGATCATATTATGTGATATCATCTCATGTAAAATTCTACTCCGTACTTCTAGAATTTTTATTTTTATACTGTATTGAGGATTTATTCTGTTCTATGTATTTTACTGTATTGTATTGACCCCCTTCTTTTTGACACCAACTGCACGCCCAACCTACCTGGAAAGGGGTCTCTCTTTGAACTGTCTTTCCCAAGGTTTCTTCGATTTTTTCCCTAAAAGGGTTTTTTTGGGGAGTTTTTTCTGGTCTTCTTAGAGGGTCAAGGCTGGGGGGCTGTCAGGAGGCAGGGCCTGTTAAAGCCCATTGCAGCATTTCTTGTGTGATTTTGGGCTATACAAAAAATAAATTGTATTGTATTGTATATCCGGTAAACCAAACACGGGGGTGGGCGAGTGAAGCGAGCCCCCTAGTTATTAATTAGGAGCCCCCTAGTTATTTAAATATCTCTTGTCCATTCCAGATTTTTGTAAGTAGCAAGCAAAGATACCCCTTTCCCCTTACTCTTCACTCATTCCTTCAAACCCTTATCAATTGCCTTGAGAACTCAGGAGTTAATCACTCCATCTCAATGTATGCCTCTCAATATAAAATATCACTCAATGCAGATCATATTCGGCTCCTTCTGTGGATTGTCCATAGTGATCTCCAACATATTGTAATTTATTTTTTATTCCTAATAGTGTTTCTCAGGCTACGAATAGATTCTGTTAACTATAAATTCACTTTGTAAAGTTTGCTCCTTCCCCCATACATCTCATTGCTTACCCCGAATTAAACACTTAGACATTCACATGTTCCCTTTACTCCAAGACCACATTACTCTAAATTATTGCCAGAAACTCAATAATGTGAGAGAATCTTTGAATTAATTGTTATCTATGCCTCTGCCTTTCAGATCTAGTTTGGCAATTATTAAAATGAATATAGTTCCCTGCCTCAGTTTTGTTAGTGCACTGCTTCCACTTCCTCCCTCTATTAAGTACTCGTCCAATGCAAAATCACTTTTATCCACCTTCCTGTGGAACAAAACAAGACCTGCTATTAAACCATCCACATTAATTTGAGGCAAAGGTAAGGGTGGCGTTTCCTTGCGCTGTACCATTTGAGCTTTTACTTCGTCCAACCTGGCAATGGAAGTCCTCCTTTGCTGACCCTCCCCTCATAGCTACTGTGAGAGTGAAACAGGTCATCTCTAAGTTGTATTTCCGTTGTTGCCTTCTTTATCACAAAAAATGTGCACAACATTTCTATTAGGTAGCTTCCAAGGTGTAAATAACTACACTTTGTCTTGATGATGCATGTGCCTAAGATGTCACTTATTTTTCTGTCCAGCAACTTACTGTATTTATACGTCATATAAGCATTGGCTTAACTGTAAGAGCATAGTGGATTTGTTACATTTTTTATTTGTTAGGTGATGGTGTCACTTCGTAAATATACAGAAAAGAGAGGACAAAGGTTTGGGGTACCTCCACGGTAATCCCCATTTAATAAGCAAGCCAACATTCAAAAAGAGAAGCAAACAAAGATGTTATGAACTTGAGAGTTCCTAAGTTTAAAGTCTCAAACAGTAACTCAAAAATGCACATTACAGGGGAAAAAATCAACCTCAGATAGTCACACAAAAAATGAAATGAGGAAGGTATAAATAAAAGATTTCGATATACAAAATGTTCTGTGGTACAAAAATAAACTTTATAAAGATTATCACAAGGAAAAAAGTCACATAAGCAGTACCTTCAAAACAGGCAATTCCAAACGCACAGTCCCAAATACAAAATCCAAGAGGTAAAGTCAAAAACACGACAGAAAGTCACAAAAATCCAGAATATCATGAAAGCACAAGAATTATCAAAAATCCAACTAAACTTACCACACCATGACCACACTAATAATGAACCACAAGAAGTTGTGTGCCCCTTGACAGTAATGGGCATTGTGGCCCTGCCTCTTCAAGGACCAGCAACAAAATACACAAAACATAAAAGAAGATACATAGATATACAGAAAATAAGTGACCAAGAATACTAACATAGTCAAAGGAATCAAAAATATACAAAAAAGACATATAAATGATATTTAAACCCCAGCTAGGGGAGGAACCCTATATATATATAACAAAAGGATAACCAATTAGGTTAGCAATATTGTTATGGGGTTGCACGGTGGTGCTGCTGCCTTGCAGTTAGGAGACCCGGGTTCACTTCCCGGGTCCTCCCTGCGTGGAGTTTGCATGTTCTCCCCGTGTCTGCATGGGTTTCCTCCGGGTACTCTGGTTTCCTCCCACAGTCCAAAGACATGCATGTTAGGAGCATTGGTGATTCTAAATTGCCCCTAGTGTGTGATTGGTGTGTGGGTGTGCGTGCCCTGTGGTGGGTTGGCGTCCTGCCCGGGGTTTGTTTCTTGCCTTACACCCTGTGTTGGCTGGGATTGGCTCCAGCAGACCCCCATGACCCTGTAGTTAGGATATAGTAGGTTGGATAATGGATGGATGGAATATTGTTATGGCCACTTCTTAGCAATCCATGCCAGACACAGTTTCCCAACTGAACACGGACTTTTGGGGTCATCAATTGTTATATCGGATCCAAGGCTGAGGAGGTAGGACTTCCAGTTTGGAGACATTAGCCTCAATAGTCTTTTGGTCTGGTACTTTCTGTTCTAAGGGTGAAATCAATAAAAATCAAAATACCCATTTTACCAGCACCGTGAAGAAGCCCCTCTAAGTTTAAATAATCAACAAGCTGTTTGAAGAATTTGATTAGCAATCAAGTCTGATTTAAGCCAACTTACCAAACATAATTCTCATGAACTTTGGCCCTTACAATCAGATTGACCCCTTCTCCTCAAAACCCAATGCTTTTTATTTACCCAATCTCCAATACACCAGATTTGCACTGTGTGCTCCCCTCCATAGGCTTATTCTCTCTCTTTCTCTCTATCTCTTTTTAAAGAGGGACGGTCATTTTGGTAAATTGCTGGCCTGCCTAAATTCCTGCAACCTGGAGAAGCTTTGCTTGTTTCTTCTTTATCTTTCTTCTCTTCTTGGGTGTCCCCATCCCTAGCTTTTCCAAATATTTAGCCCCCTTTTAAACTGACTTGCCAATCTAACAACTGAAGACTTTAAAGAAGTCTTGTTTTTCCCCAGTTCCTTTTAAAGCTGAAATGAAAGCTTGTTTGAAGTATTTCAAGCACCACAGAACCCACATTCAGGCACATTATATATACAGTGAGATAAGAGAAAGCCCCCATGGAAACGCTCCACTTCCAGAATAACAGTGAGCAGGCCAAAAATAAACAAAAATGCTGCCTTAAACAAAATAAATGCAATTTAAGGATGGATCCATGGAATAACAAATGAAAATTAAACAGACACAAAACAGCAAACCTAGAGTTTCCCTGGGCCTAGCTATATGGCTGTTGTGGCCTCTGACAGGTGAGAAGGTGCGTCCACTCCTATGGCAAAGTAGTATCAAGCCATTAACAATAATAATAATTTAAAAAAAATAATAATAATAATACATTTTCCATCTAAACTCATGATTCTGTCTCTCTGTATCTCTCTTAACAGTCATAGCCTGGGCTTCTTCCCAACCAATGAGAGTTTATCCAAAACGTTTGGGATTAGGAGTATGGAAGAAGATGATCCACTGTGGCAACCCCTAATGAGAGCAGCCAAAAGAAGAAGAAGAGTATGTTGTCTTCAGAGACATCAAGCTGCTATGACCTCTAGCAGCTCCTAGCATCCCTGCACATCTTCACTTTCTTCACTTGTGCTTAAAAGGCTGGTTTCCAAGATGGCCTCTCAGCTTCTCATACCTTACAGGCATCAAAATGACCCCTCACGTTTAAAAAGTCATTAGAATAAGACTGGCTGGTTTGTTAGGCCATATGACCTGTTCTTGTCAGTTATTCTAATGTTCTAATGCTGCCCTTGGCAAACAACTTTAGAAAGTTTTTCTTCACACAGATAATCATTGACATAAGGAATGAGGTTCCAAGTAGTGTGGTAGAAAGTGATGCTTAGGGGATCTTCAGACCTTAATGTTTTTTTTAAGAAGTTATGTGAATAAGATTGTCAAGTTTGTTGTGCCGTATGGCCTGTTCTTGATCAAATTGATAGATAGATAGATAGATAGATAGATAGATAGATAGATAGATAGATAGATAGATAGATAGATAGATAGACACCAAAGTAAGAAAGAAAACTCCTCTTTTGGCAGTCTCAGTGAGGCATTATGCATGCATATTGTCATTGGTATAAAGGAGCCCCTGTAGTATTAATTGACAGGCTAATACAGTGGAGCACTTTAAAACACATTACTTTAACATGGCTTTCTCATAGCTTCATCTTAGTTAAATGCTGATGCTCTGTATATTCAATTAATTATCATTATTATTCATGGTGGCTCTAAAATCCGTACTAACCCGTACTTTCTCTTCTGTTCTTTTTTCCGGTTTTCTGTGGTGGCGATCTGCGCCACCACCACCTAATCAAAGCACCGTGATGTCCCTACATTGATGGATTAAAGGCCGAAGTCCCCATGACCGTCACCATCAAATTCTTCCATGAGAACCCTGAATACAATCAGGACTGATTGAAGTCATTTATGTTAGGTAGAATGCCTAGAGGGGCCTGGGTGGTTTTGTGGCCTGGAAACCCTGTAGATTATATTTTTTTTCTCCAGCTGTCTGGAGTTTTTTTTTGTTTGTTTTTTCTGTCCTCCCTGGTCATCGGACCTTACTTTTATTCTATGTTAATCAGTGTTCCCTAATTTTAATTCTTATTTATTTTATCTTTTTTCTGTTTCTTCATCATGTAATGATGAGTGCACTTTGAGCTACATTATTTGTATGAAAATGTGATATATAAATAAATGTTGTTGTTGTTGACACACGTCTGCTGAATAATTCATTGGCTGAAAGTCCTCCATGTTATTGTGTCAGAGACAGGATGTGCACAATGGCACTCAGCTTTGTTTTAACTCTCTCCTTTGCTATGACCTAAAGGGGGTCCAGAGTGCATCCCATAACTGAGCTTGACCTTTTAATCAGCTTGCTATTATGGGGACATCTCTTGAAGTGATGTTACCAACCCAGCACACCACGGATATCTCTTCTCACATCAAAGGAACACAGCCTCTTAAGGAAGAAGAGCCTTCTGTGCCCCTTGTGTTCTGAGACCAGTTCAATTTGTCAATAATGTGGACCCCCAAGTACTTGTAGGAGTGGACCATATCTAAATCCACTCCCTGAATAGTGACCAGACATAGAAGCGCTTTGGTTTGGTGAAAGTTAATAACAAGTTCCTTGGTCTTTCTGATGTTAAGATGCAGACAATTCTCTTTGCACCAAGAAACAAACTTCTCTATCTGATTCCTATACTCTGTCTCATCCCCTTTATCAATACACCCGGTAAGTGCAGAATCATCTGAGAATGTCTGCAAGTGACATGACCTGATGTTATAGTTATAGTCTGAGGTGTACAGACTAAAGAGAAAAGACAGGCCTATTCGTTGTGGTGCTCCAGTGTTGTTCACATCCATAACAGAATCCTAGTCCTTGTGTCTCACAAACAGTGGTCTGGCCAACAGAGAGTCCATTATCCTGGACACCATAGACTCATCAACCTGCCTATCTCTGAGTCTACCCCTTAACAGAGATGGCTGGATGGTACTGAAGGCACTGGAGAAATCATAATCCTCACAGAGCTGTCAGCTTTGTCCAGGTGAGAATAAGTCTTGAGGAGCAGAGAGATAATTGCATCTTCTACGCCAGTGGTTGTCCAATAGGCAAACTGCAGATACTGTATATGATACTGTTCAGATTATATGCATATTCTAGGTTTATTGTATTTTATACTACTTGGGAATGTAATAAGGGTTAATAATATGGTTTATTGTGACTTTTCTTAATTTTCTGTTTTTTTTAAAAAAACTATAGATTACTTTATTATTTTTTTCTGAAGAAATATTCCTAAGTCCTAACCTGCTTTTTCATGTGCATTTTTCTGTTGAAACAGTAACAGCAGAGAGCTGCTGCCACGAGATGTTATTACTAACTGCGTAAAGCCACTGTATTTTAGCCTCACATTTGTGAGAAAGCAGGTTTTAGAGCACAGTACATTACATCTCATCTCCTCAGAGAGCACAGCCAGCAGTAATTTTGGTTAGAAAGAGTGAGAGTGTAATCTCATGATAGAATGAGGAAAGAACAAAGCCTGGATGTGAAACAGGAACCTCTCTCTGTCAAGCCATTTAAAATCCACTGAATACGAATGTACAATTGTGTCATCTGAGAACACAGGCCTTTAAAAAAATAAACAGTATTATTGTTGCGAAGCAGGATTACATTTTAAAAGTAGACACACCCCTTTAACATAAAGTCCTCTCTTTACTGGAACATTCCATTCACAGGAGATAATGTGAAGGCGTGTGCTGTCCATTTAGCTTTATGTTTTCAGGGTGTTTCACTCCTCTGTTTCCCCTTGTAAGTACTTGAGATTAAAAGCAAAAATGTAGGCTACGCAACAAAATCAAAAGCTGCCTGCCTGAAATTTGTTCAATGGAAGCCAACCCAAACAGGAAATACAGCAAAGGAATAAATGGGAAGCACAATACACTTTCACTTAGCTGCGTGTTTTATTTTTACCTGCTATAATAAATATATTATTTAATTGTACTCTTCATAATATAATGAAGGTAAAAGAATGCAAATTTTGCTGACAAACATATGTAATAAACTAAATTATATGGATTTTCTGTTGAATAGCAGTCTGTCTCTGCGGTGGGCTGGTGCCCTGCCTGGGGTTTGTTTCCTGCTTTGCGCCTTGTGTTGGCTGGGATTGGCTCTAGCAGACCCCCGTGACCCTGTTATTCGGATGTAGCGGGTTGGATAATGGATGGATGGATAGCAGTCTGTCCAGGGTAGTGAACAAATTGTTTGGATAGACCAAAACTTTTGCATAATATAGCATTATTGATTGTTTTGTTCTCATGTTGATAATTTTTTGTTGATTGTAATGCTGTTTTTTTTCCATTCTGCTTTATCATAGGAGGGTTTTGGGGTGACCCTATCCTAAACAGAGATTCTTTTATTCTCACTCTGAGATTCTTAGACCCACACACCTGTTCTCCACCCCAACTCTGGCTCACTTATCCTTGCACTCACCTGATCACAATACACTTGCTGCTGGGCATATGGGACCAGTCCACACCCAGAACTGACTGCTACTGTTAAGACCCCCACAGGCTCCTGAATTATCTAAAAATTGAGCTCTTTAACAGAGACTTGATCATAATAATAATAATAATAATAATAATAATAATAATAATAATACATTTAATTTAAGTAGCACCTTTCCCCTGTACAAGACACTTCACAGAGTCTCAGAAAGAACTGCAGGGCATATTTAACACATTGATTGCAAATATTTTCTGCATAAAACACTAAAACAGATAAATACAGGATACTGTATACAAAGCATTAAAGAGAAAAAAAGACAATAAAACAGAGTAAAATACTAAATTCAATACTAGAAGAATAGCCTGAACAAATAATGTCATTTGTGATACAGGTCAAATCCCATTATAGCAAATACAAATATTTAGGATAACAAATACTTTTTGTTGGCCCAGACAAACATTCATACAACATAATTTTTAACAGATTTCTTTTTAACAAAATCTAAATTTAAGTATCATGAATGTTTTTTCGACCAAAAATGGCCATCGAAGATGATAATTTAATACAAAAAATTCTTAATGCCACACCTACACTTTTCGCTGAGTCTCGATAACCCTGAAACAGGCTGTCTCTTTGTTGTTAGATGAAAAAAAGTGGCAGTCTGTTGTGAAATTTCCAGTCTCAGACAGTCTCGGTGAGGCTCGGCAGAGTGTAGGTGCAACATCATACGATATAGTTGAATTCTGAGTCAGTGCTTCACCAAGAGACCACGTGGGTAGTTGTGTTGTGTGCAGATACTGTACTGTTCGAGTTTCTTATCGCTTCTGAAAGTTTTCTTTCCAAAGAACAAAAAATTTGAGAAACGGCATCAGTTTATGCTGGAAAAAAAAGTTACATCTAACATCTTATTTTGATTCTGTGTTTTCATATCTATATTTCTATTAAAAAAAAGTTACATCTAATGTCTTATTTTCAAATAAAATATTTTTGGCAGTCTAAGAAGCACTGTTTTTTATACATTTTGTCAAGCTTGGGTCACAGAGTTACATGAGAAACAGAAAGGTGAGTCCAGGTTTCCTAGGAAAATACAAGTACTTTATTATTGTATAGAGAAGGCAGGTACAGTCTCAAGCAGATTAGAAAGGAGACATGACACGAGCAATCATCTTGCTTTAGCTCCTATCTTCAGATTAGAAGAATACCAGTGGCCCAGAATCACTGCTTTTGCAGACCAGGAGAGTGCGAGGAAGAGAAGGTCAATGCCCGGACAAACACATTACACGGTAAGCCTGATCTTGCAGAGGACTACCCTTGGTTTACCGTTTACAAGAAGCAGCATCGCCTCTACGGAGCAGTCCTTGCGCTGCTGCCGTTAGAGATGATGAATCGATGGCGACCACGGTCACAATAATCTACGTATTTTCCCCATATTTCCCCGAAATTTCTGTTATAACCAAATATTTTTACAGTCTCATGAATTTTGTTACGCAGGATGCCACCTGTATAACATGCTCACAAATTATCCCGAGCATCTGAATAGAGAGGTAAACTGAAAGAAGCCTTCCTGAACAGATGAGTTTTAATTTGTTTTTTTTTTAAAAATGAATTGAGGTAACTGATCTAATTATTTTAGTGAGGTCATTCCAGAGCCTGGGTCCTATACAGGTGAAGGCCTTATCACCCATAGAGTGCAGGTTAGTATGGGGCAAAAAAGATTGCCAGAATCAGAGGACCTTAGTGGTCAAACAGGAACATAGTGATGTAGAAGGTCACTGATGTAATATGGTGCAAGATTATTAATAGAATTTTATATTCAATCTTGTAAGACACAGGGAGCCAGTGAAGGCAATGCAGGATGGGTTTTACGTGCTCACTGTTGCTGGTACATGTAAGGACTCTTTCAGCAGAGTTTTGAATCAACTGGAGCTGTGATGTAAGATTTGAAGGGTCACCTGCCAGTAGGGAGTTACAATAATCAATGCAGGATGTGGCAGAGGCATGGACAAGTTTCTCAGCAGTAGAAAAGGAGAGGAATGAGTGAACGTCATACTTTAAAGAATGCATCATACAAACACCCTGCTGTTTAATGACACGGAGGATCTACCCCAGAGGAGACTCAAGCAGTGAGAAGGGACAGGGGTTGTTCTCTCTTGGTGATTTCATCATGCAGATACCAAATCGTTTCAATGTGGGTCTAAGGTCACCCTTAGTGATTCTGGCACTTGGGGAGAGGATTGTGAGTGGTGAAAAGGCCCCTTGCTGTGACAAGCCTCTGGGTATGCCCTGATGGTAGATCGACTTGTGATTACTGTGCTTCACTTCTTCTATTAGAGAATGTCTCTTCTTTTTAATTTATACTCCAGATGGCAACAGAGAGCAAATAATAAATGTAAGCTAGTGACCTGATAAAACCTTTAACATTAATGTGCCAAATGTAGAAGTAAAAGCAAAATGGATGATGGCAAATCAATAAATAATATAATCATTACTTTTTATAAAAACTGTCAAAGATGATGCTGGCTGATGCACCAAATTCACGTGGCGTTCAATCTCTTAAGATTACATTTGTGCGTCTCATAGCATGGTCTTTTTGGTGACTGTGTCCTTCCTTCTTCTTTTCCTTCCTGAATCTCGTCCCTCTTCCTGCTTGAAGCTGACTTTTTAAACACTCCTAGCTCTTCTCTGTCCAATGTCATTTTGACAAGCCATATCAGTTCATTTTCATGAGGTGTGCAATGGGGAAGTCCAGAAAATGATCCTTGGAAGTTGATCTTTCTTAAAATATAATTTTGCTGTTTAAAGTTTCAACTTATCTCTAAATCCTTCATTTCTGCAAATAGTGTCTGCCTGTTATTCTGACTGTAGAAATATCTCATCTCTGTAAAATGTGCTGCTTTTTACAGATGTCTAAATTTTAAGTAAAAGAAGTTAGAGTTCTATGCTGCACTTATCATCCAGAAAATGTTTTTGACATTCAACTAAAAATCAAGGAAACAAAGAAAACTAACATTCTTGATCACTTGTATTACATAATAAAATCATATTCTCTAACAGCACCATTTTGTACTCTTTGTTGGTAATAATCAGGCCTGTTACCATCACCTGACCTGCTGAGGTTGTGACGTGCAGTGTCATTGGGGTGTCTTTATTTAAGGTGGTGACCATCCAAGATGCTGGATACTCAACAAACAAGTTTTCGACTGTTAAAAAGGCCCTGATCATACATTTTTTGATGAGGACTTCCTGGTTTGCATATATGCATTTGTTTATTTGGCTTTGTTGTTTTTTTCTGGACAGAAGGGTTATTTAGATTGTTATTCTGGTGACACCATTTTGTAGCCTACCTTTTTAATGGTTACTGGTATTTTACAACGATGTTTGTATGGCTGCAGCCATAATTAAAAAAATCATGATGCTCATTATAGAAGTCATGGCACATTTTGCATCATCATGTCCTCCCACATAAGATGGTGGTACACAGCTTTGTGCTTCACGTTTTGAGTCTCGTTTCTAAAACTCTCAACCAGTTTCTCATTAGCATTAGTCAAAGCTAAAAGGACTTTCTGAGAACATTGGTTGTTCTCACTTCAATCTTTAACTTATGTAATTCAATTAAATTTTATTGTCGCAAGAAGGAAATTAGTTTATTTTTAAGCTGGTTTTACAGAAAGACCACAACATAATGTTAAAAACACATTGCAAAGAACACTGCCTTCAAACCTAAACTTAGTACAAATGCATGAAATACAAAAATGAGTATAATACATGTGGCGAAAAAATGAAATCAAGCATATTCCATGATTTAAATCTTTGTGTGTTTGTATGAAATTGAACATTAGAAGATTAATTACATTTTGAATGAAATAGTATTTGAACCAGTTGCTTTTCATTCTTGGAACATGTGATCTGATGGAAACACCTGAAATCTGGAATGTTGAGGGTGAATCCTGTCTGCCAAAATACACCCTGCTTTCCGTAACTCTTGCTTGTTAGACTGGACTGTTGAGAACTTGAGTAGCCAAGTGTTTAATTTATTTTTATGTATATAGTTGGTAAACTTTACCAAAATCAGCACTCTGCATTGATCTAGTTAATTTACAATATTCATTCTCATACTGTTTTAGGGCATTAATTGGTGTTGCACCCCAGCACTGTGTGTGTCTACTCCTTCAGTAAAGGACGTCAGACGTGGTTTGAATGCTGAAGAAAGTAACGAATTGGAACCAGCCAACTGTTGTCTGCTTTTTCTTTCGTCCCACACAACACACAAAGCTGAGCGTGTGAGCAGGGAATTGTTATTTTACTGCTCCATTTTATAATTTGATTTATTCTGCTTTTGTTTTTGACATTAATATTTTCAAACCATGCCAGCAGGACATTAGTGAAGACTCAATACAGGACTTTTACAAAAGTGACATAATCGCAGAACTCACCGTAAAAACACTCAGCTTTCTTAGACAGTGAAAGGACTGTCATCCCTGTTGGCAAGATGGCTTCGATATTTTCATTAAAAGTCAGTTTTGAGTTTAAGTTTATCCCCAGTTATTTGTAACTGACTACGAGTTCAGTTTACCATCTCTGTTTTTGCTTTGATTCAGCTCTTGTTTGCTTTCCTGGTTTCTGACCCCCTGCTTTTCATTTGACTTTGTTTTTGCCATATCCCAGCAGTCATTTCATGGTCGCAGTCCCCTGTATTACCTCCTTATGATCTTATTCATTTTTAAACCACAGGTTTTTTTTGTAATCTTGCAGCAAAAGAGGAGCAGAATATCAAGGTTCTATTAGCAGAGTGTGTCAGGATAGTACCCCAGGATAGATAGATAGATAGATAGATAGATAGATAGATAGATAGATAGATAGATAGATAGATAGATAGATAGATAGATAGATAGATAGTGTGGCGTGCTGCCGGGGCCCTTACCTGGCCAGGACACTTTCATGCTGGAAGTTCCGGCGGCGGATTGTATCCAGAGCATTGCCTCCCCTGGGTTGCAGCAGTGCCTTGGACTCCTGCAGGGCTCCATGGGAGTTGGAGTTGGATACAGCCCTGTTGGGATCCGTGGGCACCGCCAAGGGGTGCTGCAGCAGCTGCTGAGCCTTTATGGGCAGTTCTTTCGCCACACCCGGAAGTGCTGCCGGAAGTGGAACAACGAACACCTGGATCACTTCCGGGTGCCTTATAAAAGGGGCCAGCTGACACTACTCGGGGAGCCAGAGTCAGAATGAGGGAGACGAAGCTTGACTAGAGGATTGGAGGAGGAAAAGGAGAAAGAGAAAAGGAAGAAATTATGTTGTGCTTGCTTGGACTGTGGGCGGCACGGTGGCGCAGTGGTAGCGCTACTGCCTCGCAGTTAGGAGACCTGGGTTCGCTTCCCGGGTCCTCCCTGCGTGGAGTTTGCATGTTCTCCCCGTGTCTGCGTGGGTTTCCTCCGGGCGCTCCGGTTTCCTCCCACAGTCCAAAGACATGCAGGTTAGGTGGATTGGGGATTCTAAATTGGCCGTAGTGTGTGCTTGGTGTGTGGGTGTGTTTGTGTGTGTCCTGCGGTGGGTTGGCACCCTGCCCAGGATTGGTTCCTGCCTTGTTGGCTGGGATTGGCTCCGGCAGACCCCCGTGACCCTGTTCGGATTCAGCGGGTTGGATAATGGATGGATGGATGGATGGATGCTTGGACTGTGTTGTGCTTGTGGGAAACAGGGTAGTCATTTCCCACAAGGGAAAAAAGAAAAGTAAAAACACATCTGAACTTGTGTTCTACACCTGTCTCTGTCGGGTTGAGGTAGCAGTGCCTGCCTGGTGGTCCACAAGAGATAGATAGATAGATAAAGAAATAAAGGAAGCTTTTTACAGAAGCTCTTTAAATAAGTACATAAACAGATAGATAACTAAATATATATATATACTGTTCATACACACACACTCTATGGTCTGAACACACACCAGAATGACTAAAAAGGAAGACAAATTTAAAAAGAAAGAAATAGGAATGTTTCACTTGGCAGTCACAGTCACATCTTCCCACACTTGGAATAATGACAAATATTAGTGTGTTAAGCACAATGGGGAGAAGTGTTCATAAGAAAAACACAAAGAAACAAAACAAATCGGTAAGTCCAAAATTCTCACCAGTCCTTCCTAAAGTAGCTATTTCGTTCAGGCACCCAACACAAAAAGCCAGCCCAATAGGCCCCTTCCCGGGCAGCCTAACCCCCATGCAAATGGTAGGCTTCAGCCTCTGCTGAAATGGGGTAAAGGCAGTTAAAGTTCAAAAAATGTCCACAATATAAAAAAGAAGAAAAAGAAAAAACACAGAAAACCCTTTGTCCAATCAAAAACAAATAAAGTTCCTTTAGTATTGAAGTATTTGTTCAAGAATTCAAAAACACACCAGAAAACAAAGCAGTATCAACAAAACAGTAGCAGATTGAAACTAAGAAATAGTATCTTAAAGTGATAACAGGGGCATAAAGGCAGGGAGTCCAAACATCAAAAGAAGAGCAAAATGAAAAATCAGGAATGAAAATCAAGAATGCCAAACCTGCTGTGAGAACAGCAGCTTCTCCATTTATAATGCTGGGAGCCTCAGCTTTTAAATTGTTCCCATGGTTCAGGTGAAACACTGGAGTGGTGGTCATCAAAAGCTGCAGAGATAGTAGATTAGATGAAAACTGCTGTGCTTTTTAAAAATGTCCTCTAACTCCTCCGACTGAGATGTAACCCTTTTATTTATACTTTATGAATACTGAATTCACCAAGTGGTTGAAAACATACCTCTAACAGTTGCACAGGCGTTAGGCGGTGAAAGTAATAATGTTCAAATGGTCCCAGGATTAAAACATACTGAAACTGAACTTCAAAAGAATGAAATGCCAATAGTATTATAAAAAACTCTTCACTGTCGTTGTGGGTGCACATATCTTCACATGTATTTATACTGCTGAATGATTTTGCTTTGCAATAGCTGCATGGAGATCATGCCACTTTATAGTCACGAACACAGTACTTCCAGTGCAAAAGTATTGCATAACAGAAGCACTTCCAGGTCACATGGATGTTGCCCATGACAAGAAGGTCCTCTCCTCACAGCGCCACCTGGCAGCACCCTAGGTCCTCAACAGGGTTGCCCTTCTGTATTACAAATCCCAGGCAACCTTTCGGGTGTCCAAACTTGGAACTGGAAAGTAGAGCAGTGCCACCTCCCATTCTGTAGATGAATTGTCCATTTATTAATTGTTCTTTCTGAACTGGATAAAAATGTAAGAGTTTCCCAGCTGACGAGATCCATTCTTGCACTCCTTCCATTATAGTCTCCCGGCTGGGTAGCAACATTTCCTCGAACTCAGTTGGAATGCCAGTCCAATACACTTACAGTGTGTATTTGTTCATTTATTGCACAATGTGTCCTAATTATAAAATTGTGAAATTTACTCTTAACAACTTTCCAACTGTACACCCTTGTTCTTAATGAACTAATTTTAAAATAACAGTCTCAATCCACTATACTAATTCCTTTCATAATCCTAAACACTTCAGTCATGTCTCCTCTTAATCTTCTTCTGCTTAAACTCAAAAGGCTCAGCTCTTTTAATCTTTCCTCATAATTCATCCCCTGTAGTCCTGGAATCAGCCTAGTCGCTCCTTTTCTAGCGCTGCTATGTCCTTTTGGCAGCCTCAACACCAAAACTGCACACAGTACTCCAGATGAGGCCTCACCATTGTGTTATAAATTTTGAGCAAAACCTCCTTGGACTTTGTGGTACATGGCCGGCTGTTCATCCCAGCCAATACCCCCAGGCCACCAGATGGAGCCCTCCTTGCAGCATAGAGGTGCCCCGAATGCCAGCAGGGAATTATGGACAATGGACTTTTAATGCACAGACCTGCTGGATACCATGGGGGCCACCAGGAGTCACTGCAAGGAGGCCCAGAGACTATTTGCCTTACGCCCAGGAAGTACGTCAGAGTCACATGGACAAAGGGAACGATGTGCTTCCTGGGTGAAGAAAAAGGATTTTTATCTGACCCGGAAGTGTTCCAGGTCACATGGACAGAGAGGGTGAAATGCTTCCGGACTGTGGGAAATCCCAGCCGGACGAGCTGAGTTGGGAGGCAGGGTAGCTAAGCGTCTGGGAGAGGAGGATTGTGATTTTGAATTATTGTATTGTTTATTGAAGAATTGTGGACAGGAGCGTGCTTTGTGCACTTTATTATTATAATAAATATTCATCTTTTGGACTTCTACTTGGTGTCTGACGTGTGGTCTGAGGGTACAAGGGAGCGAGAAAGCCCTAATCTGTCACAACTTGTACTCTAAATATCACGCTATGTAACCTAACGTTCTGTTTGCCTTCTGAATGGCTTCTGAACACTGTCGGGAAGTTGGTAGCTTAGAGTCCACTATGACTCCTAAATCCTTCTAATAAGGTGTACTCTCGATTTTCAGACCTCCCATTGTGTATTCATACCTAACATTATACTTCCTCTGTGTAATACGTTACATTTACTGACATAAATTTCATCTGCCACAAATCTGCCCAAGCCTGTATGCTGTTGTAGTCCCTCTGTAATGATTCAATAGATTCCTACCAAGCCACCTACCTTGGTATCATCTGTAAACTTAAACAACTTGCTACTTATATTCCTATTCAAATCATTTATATATATTAAAGTTAAGAACACCACTGTTAACATCAGCCAATTCCGATAAGGAAACAGCACACAGGAGAACTGCAAAGCTATGCGAAGAGTGTTGCCGTCAGTTGAACACATGGGTGTGCACTCCCTTTCTTCCAGGATATTTACACCAAGAATGTGTAAATGAAATAATTATTATTGTTAGTGAATTAGTGGCTATCAATCTTTTACCTGTCCTCATCAATGAACAGCAGTCTTTACCTGATAGTTGCTTTGGCCAGAGAGCGAGGTCATCATTCATATTGGCAGCATTGTTGTGTTGGAGGCGAAGAGGCTCACCTACATTTTAATCCTGTTTTTTACTGTCGCTGCAGTTGGGGGGTACTGGTAATCTCAGTGCAAGCATTTTCACGTTCCTCTGCTTCTGAGACTGCAGCAGGGACGCACATGCAGCGCTTGTCCTACCACATTGTGGGGTAGACTCAGAAGGAGCATACATACGTTTTGGGAATTTCTCTCTGTTTGTCCAACCTGCAGGAATAGCTACATTAAATTTTGTTATTGCACGCCTGCACTATTATCCTTTTGGTTTCAGCCCTCGGTTTATGGGGTTACTTCTCGAGTTCTTGCAAATTCCTTGAGACTGTTCTAACTGGTGGCCTGCTACGCGGGGTCCAGGAATGATGGACCAATCCACTTTTCCCACATGGAATGGGGGAGTTGTGTACTCAAACAAGCACGTAAACATGCAGTTTCATTTTCTTTTTATTAATAAATCCAGGAAGCAGAAATAATAATCACCAGCTGTTGTGTGACTTTTATTGGCAATTAGGTCTTTTGGGGGCTCCATTCTAGCACAGAGCCCAAAGCTTATATGTTAAGTCCCCTGTGGCCTAAATAACACAGGTTACCCTTCACCCAGTGTACCCTTTATAGTGTCAGAGCAGCAGATGTTTTGTGGTCAGGGAGGCTATTGAAGCTATCAGAGTTTTAGATTGTGCAGGGGCAGATTTAAAAAAAAAAGAATGGTAATAAAATGTGAGCAACAGATTTAGCAGCCAAATAAAGTAAAAAAAAAATAATTGAATTTAATGAAGGGGGCCTTGAGATTTATGTTTCTGGCATGCGTAAAAGTCAGTTTTTGCAGGATTTATTGAGTCACTTCTTTTGGTTCTTTATTAACACCTTCAGTTTGAAAGCCTTCTCTAAACTATGCTTATGCTTAACTTTCATCTCCCAGTGCGCAGTGAGGCAGCCATTTGAACATCTCTTTAAAACAGAAAGTAAGATCCAGGTGGCCTGATATTTTAATGGTGTTACAGTAAATGCTGCAGCCTTCACACTCCCAGATCTGAAGAAACAGTAAAGTATCCAGCTAGCTAAATAGAAGTGAACGGCAACATTTCATTGGTTGTTTGGACTGATTGTAAAGCTAGTGCATTTGATCCCCAGTAATGCAGCACTCATATGGAAATATGTCCATTATGCCTGACAGCTAGCAGCTCTGGGAATGGTTTGTGGCCTGGTCAAAATGTCATGAGCTGCGCTCGTTTGTTCCCCAAGAATATAATAAAATGCCAGTGTAAGAAAAAAATTAATTATACTGTAGTTTCATTTTTTGTACAGAATTAAAAAGATGCAGCATTCCCTATGGAAAGCAGAAATGTAAAGCAAAAAAATCCAATGCAAGATGCAAGAAAAACAGCTTAAGTTCCGACAGACTGCCTCTCACTATCTGCTGCCCATAATAGCTCGCATTCATTTGAAAGCAGTTGGTCTGTGGAGGAGTGGAGTGCATACAGTAGTTTCTGTGTCTGCCTCCCAGTGAGTCCCTTTGAGGCTGTGGGGTTTGCGATTAACACGGGCCAACACAAAAACAGACATGTATTGTTAGTGGACAAGTAAGTTTCTGAAACAGATGAATTTACAAAAACGGTTTGGCTGCCACACAACTGCGGCAATGTAGTTACAGCACCACTCTTTGAGTCTGGATGCTCAGCCAAGACAAAACTAGAACAGATAACCGCAGGGCTTCAAGTCAGCAGCTAACAGCCGCATAGAGTACTTCTTCACCCATCAATTCAGCTATGTAGGTATATATACAGCATCATCTACTGGCAGGCAGTTAAAATGCAAATGGGAGTCTCCAAAGTCAAGCTTAATGCAGGGTGCCCATCAATCTGTCCATTGGCAAAGTAGTTTAGATTCATGGCACAGGACTGGACTCTGTCTTGGCAGCATTATACCCAAGGCATGAAGAACTAAAGTTGGGATATCAGTTCAACACAGGGTACATTTCAGGCTGGGCAAAACGACTACAAATAATTCCAAATATATATGAAAGCCCCACAAGAAGAAGGATGACCATTAACCTGCAGGTTGTATTTTAGGGGCAAACAAAGAATCGCAACAAAATATTTATTAACAAAAAGCTCAAAAATATACAGAAAAGCTCAAAAGGCCAAAAAGAAGCAGAAATGGAGTGCCAAAAAGGTAATCCAAAGCAAACAAATCCAAAGCACAGTTCAGAAATCAGAATTCTTAATCTGAAGCAAAAATATTCAAAAAAACAGAAAATTCCACATCAAATACAGCAATCCTTACAGTAACTCTACCAAATACGAACGGTTCTTACTCCTATGCAGTCTCACGCCTTTGCAGTCAGTTTATATAGCCTGAGAGTGGGCTCAGGAGTGGTGACATCCTGGTGGTCCCACCTCTTAGGGCTACACCCGCAGGGAACATGGAATAGAACTACATTTAAAGGGACATTACACAGTTATAAACATAACAGAAAATAGGTAAGACTAAAACACATTATAATTTGAAAACAACAATTAAATACATAAACACATGCAATGCCATAATATTGACTGTATTTGTAGGAGTATGCATTTTGTGCCTGTGTGTTTTATGAGTTGTTAGATTCAGCCTAGAAATTAAGCTCCAAAACACCGATGAAGCCTAGAAACAAAAACTAAGTTTCCAAACCACAAGTAAGCCTGCCCCTTAAACCCAAGTACAGTATCAGGCTTGTGGACTACACATCAAAAGAGGTCAAAGGTTTATAAAAGAGAGGGGAACTGTAAAAATCCCTGGTCCAAATAGCAAAAAACAAAACTTCTGATAATACTAATAAAATACAAAATCATTAAAATTCAGAAAGTTGTCAGAAATGAGTCATATCAAAAAATAACTGAATACAAAATCCAAAAAGCAAAACCTTCAATAATAGTATGAAGTCAAAAAAGAGAAACAATGTGTTATTATCTCACACTTTTATTTTTTATGTAAATTCCTGTGCAATCCCTATCAATCTCTGCATGGCTTACATGGTTCTGATACTCAATGAATTTGAATATGGTAATTAACTTTGTCTACAGCCTGTTTTTGAGACAGTTTATTATTTAATTTCATGTTGTCGCAATGCTAATTTGTTTCCTGTTTAGGTGCCGCTATCTTAAGATTCTGTTTCTTAATGGAGATCTTACCCAGAATTCCCTGGGGTGCACTTGTTTGTCAATCTTGCGACAATACAAAGGCCACTGAGCTTTGACAAATACACCTTGTTTGATTGAATTAAAACATTATTATTTAGTCCTTCTATTTTTTCAAATCCCAATCTTAATTCCTTAAGAGTTTCCAGGTCATTTACTTTTCAGTACGCAATCTAAATAAAAAGCAGGAATCCAAAGAAGGCAGCCAAACATAAGCAAGGGCTAATGCCAATCGTGTTATGCCGAATACAAGGTAAGACACGAAGAAAAGGATGGAGGTTATGAAGAAAAGTAATGTCGAGAAGTCTATAACAGAAAATTTTCAAACGTTGCTCAAAAATCAAAGTCTATAGTGAGAACCTAAGTCTTCTTTGTTTGTAACAAATACCTAAACACTGATCACAATGGCACAGAGAATTTCTTTGATTTATCCTCAAACTCAGATGTTACAATGCCATCCTTTTATACTGTAACACCTATGATGTCAGTGCTGCACACCTCCAGGAGGCATTGCTTAACAATGTTTTGACAACCTGCTCAAAATGGTGGCAAACATGAAAAACAAGATGGCGTTAGAAAAAGATGGAAAATATTTTTACCCATCCTAAAACAGAATACTAGCTGGAAAGTGGCAATAGAAATGGGTTTTGTGACCCAAAATACCTATACAGTAATCCCTCCTCGATCGCGGGGGTTGCGTTCCAGAACCACCCGCGATAGATGAAAATCCGCGAAGTAGAAACCATATGTTTGTATGGTTATTTTTTATATATTTTAAGCCCTTATAAACTCTCCCACACTGTTAACATTATTAGAGCCCTCTAGACATGAAATTACACCCTTTAATTTCAAGTTTAAACTGTGCTCCATGACAAGACAGAGATGACAGTTCTTTCTCACAATTAAAAGAATGCAAACATATCTTCTCTTCAGGAGCAGAGAATTTCAGAGAGAGAGAGAGAGAGAGAGCGCTCGCAAAGAAAAGCAAACAATCAAAAAATCAATACGTGCTTCTGTGCTTTTAAGTATGTCCCACCGCGATAAAGCAGCATTTTTTAGAGGAGCGTCCGTATCTTTATCTTCTAGGTAAACAGCCTCTGTGCAAACAGCCCCTCTGCTCACATCTCCTCCGTCAGGCGCAGAGAAGCCAGAAAGAGAGAGAGAGATTAAAGCAAACAATCAAAAAATCAATAAGTGTGCTTTTGGAAGCACCGCGATAAAGCGGCATTTCTTAGAGGTGCGTCCAGGCAAACAGCTTCTGTGCAAACAGCACCTCTGCTCACACCCCCTTCGTCAGGCGCAGAGAATGTCAGAGAGATAGAGGCAGAGACAAGCAAACAATCAAGCACTGCGCGGGAAGCATATCTTATAGCATTGAGGAGTTTTAGTTAATATGTAATACATGCTCTGATTGGGTAGCTTCTAAGCCATCCACCAATAGCGTCCCTTGTATGAAATCAACTGGGCAAACAAACTGAGGAAGCATGTACCATAAATTAAAAGACCCATTGTCCGCAGAAATCCGCGAACCAGCGAAAAATCCGCGATAGAGTGAAGCCGCGAAAGTCGAAACGCGATATAGCGAGGGATTACTGTAGTGGGTTATAAACTTTATATATAGGATGGGCTAAATGGACCATCTTTTCTTGCTCCCAAAGATAGTAGGGTGTTGTACCGCATTATCCATTGTATATGCAATGAGAAGTCAAGCAAAATGGAGCCTTTTATTGGCTAACTAAAAAAATTACAGTATGCAAGCTTTGAAGGCAGCTCAGGCCCCTTCTTCAGGCAAGAAGTTGCATCTTGCCTGAAGAAGGGGCTTGGCTTGCCTCAAAAGCTTGCATATTGTAATCTGTTTAGCTAGCTAATAAAAGGTGTCATTTTACTTGACTTCTTCTTGCTCCTAACACGAGCACATACCCGCCTCAGAAGAGGAAGCAAGCCATATATAAAGACTGTGAACGCCTGACCTGAATGATCCTAATCTCTCTGCTTCAAACAGACTGACTGGGCTATTTTTGAACAATAGGACCTGGTACAGTACACATCAACACATCTACAGTGCTCATTTATGTCAGGTACTGTATTGTCATGATTGATAAGCATATTCAGGTGTTTGCTAACCAGAACCCCTTGATGACAAGTGAGGTCCACATACTCCTTAGAGACCAATTTAGTTTTGTTGACAAGGACCTCTGCAATGCTGCCAATGCTGCTGAAGGGGGTCATTAGAAATGCAAAACTGGTGGATAAGAGAATTGAAGACCATTTCATGAATAATGATCCATCCTGGGTATGTCAGGGAATACAGCACATCACAAACTATAAAGGCAGCAAACTTGGTACTGTTGATGGCAGTACCTCCCTGACAGAGCAACTAAATTATTTCTTTGCCCTTGTTTGAGGTAAAAAGAGCTCAGACATGCATGCTGCCAACTCCAGCCTTTAATAATCACAATCTCATGGTGCAGGAGCATGACGGGAGATGTGTGTTTAGGTCAGTGACCCAGAGGAAAGCTGCTAGCCCAGACGGAGTGTTTGTAAGAGTAATTAAAGAATGTGCTGTTCAAATTGCAGGGGTATTCACAAAGATGTTTAACTTTTCCCTGTCACAAGCTATCATTCTGCCCTGCCTGAAGCCAACCACCATCATTCCAGTTCTAAAACAAGGCAGTCATTAGCTATGATTACCGACTGGTCCCTCCAGTTATTACAAAGTGTTCTGAGAAAATAGTCTTGCAGCACGTCAAAATCAATCTTCCATCTATGTTTGACACAACACACCAGTCTGCTTACAGAGAAACTAGATATACAGAAGATCTCATTACTAGAAGTTTACATACCACACTTTGTCACCTTCAGCATCAGGGGGCTTATGTGAGGATACTTTTCATCGACTATACATTTATATTCAATACACTTTTATCAGACAGGTTGTTAATAGAACTGTCTGACTTAGGCCTCTCTCCATTCATAGTGTAACGTCCCAGCCAGGTTGAAGGCCTTTTGGAGTGACTTTTTGGTCCAATCAAGGGAGGGCGGAGTACAACGTGGAGGCCTGACAGCGGGGGTATGATTGACGTAGAAAGGAGGACTGGGAGGAGGGTTTGAAGTCTCTTTGGAGAAAGGGCTAGGAGGTTGTGTCGTGGGGTTACGAAGTCGGTGTTTTTCTTTTTCTGTCTTGCTTTTCTTTAATGGCATCCCTCAGGACCACAAATATGAGAGAAATATAGGAAACTGTAAATAGTTCAAAGACATTCATTTTTTTTCTGTTACAACTCTGTGGTTTTTTTCTTCTTTACTGTTCAAGTAAACTGTTTTCTGAACTTCACTTCGTCCGTCTGTTTTTTTTCTTCTTTTAAGAAACTGACGCAGAGGTTGCTACAATATGGTACTGGGCAAAGTACTTTCTCACCAACCAATCTCAAACTGCTAAACTCAGCTCTCATGTTTCTTCTACCCTTCTGGTGTTGTGAACTTCAGAGTTCCTAAAGCACAAAAACCAAAAAAACTGTCCTAAAATGTCTAGAGGGGAATACTATCAAACCAAGGTAGTGACTAGGGCAAAAGTACAATCTTCATTAATAAAAAGATTTATTCTTTAGATAAATGCTCTGTACAAAAAGAATCTCCACGGAGCACAAAAGGCAAAAAGAAATTGCCTGAAAAGGCAAAGGCACTCCAAGGCAAACAAGTCCAAATCACAAATCCAAAAAATAGTCAAAAATACAGAGCAAAGGGGTCAAAATCTAGTAATGCACAAAGAACAAGACATAATCACAAATATAAGAGCTTACCACTGCCAAGTGCATGGAAAATGAACTGTGGGTTGCCCCTGATTATGCTAGACAGTATTTGGACTAATCGAGTGGCCATTCAGTGTGCTATAGAAGAAAGTCAAGGGTAGCACAACTGCTTATGGCGTTCTGTTCTGCCCATGGACTAGAGGAGGACCAGGAGATTAAATGCAGTCAACACCAAAAACAAGTTGAAACCTTACTGATGAAACGTTTTGGCACCAAAGCCTAATTGCTGAGCAGAAATCAAATTCAAAGAGAAAACAGCAAGAAATTCGAGATGGAAATACACACTAAGTTTGGTAGTGTTCTTATCCAGTTCGTATACAGTATATGCAGAATGAATCTTTACGCTGGACTTAAAGGGTCACACTGATGACGAGAGGTGCAGTGATATCCGAAAACAACCAGGACGTGCATGCTGCTGACAGGACAGTGAGCAATTGCAAAACAAAATATTATTATGACACCAGAAATTAATTAATCATTGCATTCAGGAAACATTATAATGTATGGAAACCAAACAGAAAAGTTCTAGAGAAAAAGCAACCCATATTCCCATGTATATTCTCAAAGTGAACAACGCATTTAACACCAGTATTTTGCCTGCAAAAGACAATAAGAATTCCCATACTTCATGCCAATATGAACCCGCTGTACAAGAGGTCACAAAGGAAGTCTAAGTCTCCACCTTTTTAAGAAAGTGAATTTGCTCAGGAATACAGTGGAAACATCAGGAGGAAAATCTATGTCTTTTTCACTGACCCTTGGCTCTAAACACACGACTTGCAGATGAGATTGTTTGAGAAACAACACTAATTTAATGAGTTACGAGTTTGTTAAAAGGAGCTGACAGCACAATCACAGCACAAGGTATGCCAGTGCCATTCCAGCAGCTCAGTGGTAATTGTGAGAGCAATTAGAAACTAGAAGGGAACTTTGCAGGATTTTGTTTGCTGCTGTTTGGGAAATAAGCCATCCACTTTGTTAAGAATAACAGATTTGGTTACTGTTTAGTCAGTCTACTGCCCTGTATGCAGTTCTTTATTGTGTTAGAGTAAGTATATCATACTGACACTTCTGTTTAAAATACTTCTCCTTTGAGAGCTTCAGCAGCATATGTTAAAGAAAAATTACTACAGAAAATGTTGCAGAGCGCTGTCTGCATCAGAGCTTGGTGGGGCTTACCATACTGTAAGAAAGATGGTTATGCGTAAACTAGCAAATAAAAAATAAGACACAAGATGGAGTTTATCCTACTAACAGTGAGATCCCAGATGATCTAGGGATATGTTTACTGTTTGAAATGTGTAGAATTTTCCTCCTGTATGTCACTCTTTGAAAGGTACAACCAGTGGCATCATTAAAGGAGGGCTTTGAGGGCTGTAGACCTTTAACACTGAATTACTCAGGAGAAGTGAGTCAAGAAAAGCTACTGGGGCTCCTTTATACCAACAGCAATATACCTGCGTAATGCCTCAATGTGGCTGTGACAACCAAGTCAGAAGTTTTCTTTTTTTTGAATTTTTCTTGCTTTATATTATTAATTCCAGTGTGTGTTCTGACCAAAGTGTGTGTGTACATTGATTTATGTATTTATTTATTTAAAGGTCTTCTTTAAAAGGCAAATTTCCACCTGGGGACAAAACAATTTCTATCTATCTATCTATCTATCTATCTATCTATCTATCTATCTATCT
>JANRMT010062814.1:115001051-115027485 GCA_026402145.1 Polypterus bichir lapradei | reverse complement strand
TCTATCTATCTATCTATCTATCTATCTATCTATCTATCTATCTATCTATCTATCTATCTATCTATCTATCTATCTATCTATTGTGGAACGGGACCCGGACACAGACAGGAGGACAACGGTTTCTCACCCAACACACCCATTTATTATATTTACAATATTTACAAATGACTTCAGAGCACGTCCCAGTGCCTCCAGCACCGATCCCCCAAAGTCCAGGCCTCACAGTTCTTTGTGCCTTTCTTCTGGCCGCCTCCAGTCCTCTCTCCAGCTCCGTCCTCTTCCACCCGACTTCCGCTCTCGAATGCAGGAAGGCGGCCCCTTTTATACCACCCCGGATGGGCTTCAGCTGCTTCCCGGCACTCCTCCTTGGACACGCCCCCGTGTGGCGGAAGTGCCGGCTGCGCACCCGGAAGCCCTCCGGGTGTCCCCATTCTTCTTCCCCCCAGCTCCAGGGTTCTTCAGGCACCAGGGCGCCGCCTGGCGGTGGCCACGGGCCCCTACAGGGTTGGGCTTCCAAGCCCCCTACCCAAGGCCACCAACAAAACCAGGGCGGTCGCCCCTTCATGGTCGCCTCTGGTCCCCTCGGGCGTCCTGGCTGGGCTCCACCCCCAGCCGCCTGTGACACTATCTATCTATCTATCTATCTATCTATCTATCTATCTATCTATCTATCTATCGCATCTCTCTCTCTCTCTGCCAGGCTTCCAGCCCCCAATCATCGAGTGTCATCAAGATGTAAGTCATCCAGCTCCTGATCCTTGAATACCAAGATTCCTCTTACTCTTCATTCTGATATACAAGAATGATGTTCATGAAGGCTACCAACCACAATAATAACTGCTAAACCTAGCAGCACCCCTGAGCCCAACCATACTGGGCTAATTATTAAGCAGCTTCATTAGATACCCCTTTTGACTTTATTAGTTTTATATGTTATTTAGACCAGAGAATTTGCAAAATTTGGTAATGCATTGCTTTGGTTCTTTATTGCTACTAGAACGTTAGAACAATGTAGATGAGAACAGGCCATTCAGTCCCACAAAGCTCGCCAGTCCTATCCCCTCAATTCTTCCAAAAAAACATCAAGTCGAGTTTTGAAAATCCCTAAAGTCCTACTGTCTACCCCATTAATTGGTAACTTATTTCATGCGTCTATGTTTCTTTGTGTGAAGAAAAACCTTGCAATGTTTGTGCAAAATTTACCTTTCACAAGTTTCCAACTGTGTCCCTTGTTGAACTCATTTTAAAGTAACAGTCTCGATCCACTGTACTAATTCCCTTCATTATTTTAAACACTTCAGTGATGTCTCCTCTTAATCTCCTTTTGCATAAACTGAAAAGGCTCAGCTCGTTTAATCTTTCTTTATAACTCAACCCCAGTAGCCCTTGAATTAGCCTAGTTGCTCTTCTCTGGACCTTTTCTAGTGCTGCTATGTCCTTTTTTGTAGCCTGGAGACCAAAACTGCACAAAGTACTCCAGATAAGGCCTCACCAGTGCATTATAAAGCTTAAGCATAACCTCCTTGGACTTGTTATGCAGCTTTTGAATTCTAGAATTCATTTTTATTTATTATTTTATGTAGATTTTGATGTTGACATCACCAGATCACCATTTTGTGGTATTTTCATGACTGTTTTATCTCAGACATACCATGTTGTTTGTATGTTGTCATATTCTTATTATCTTTGATGTCATGATATGGACATTTAAAATTTGGGAGTGCTAAGGGCTACATGCCCTAATTCTAAAAGTTCTTTCTTCTAAAACTCCTTTAGCTAGAGTTAATGGAAGCTGAAAGGTGCTTCTGTAAAGACATCAAAGCTAGGACTTCTTGCTCTTGTTTCTTTGACTATGTTTCTGTATTTCACAGTACTGGTCTTGGAGATCCTTTTACTAACTTGTTTATATGGTATTCCAGGTCTCTGCCTGTTTCTTGATGAAAATCTGACTGTCCCTTCAATGTTGTGAAATTCTTAGTGTTTCCATCTGATCCAGAAAACCTCATATTTGTTGTCTTTATATGTTTCAGATGTGTATAATGAGGCATACACAGCAATAGTAAATAGGCACCTAGAAAATGGTTAACATCTTGTGATGCTGCGGGTTAGCCCCACATTTCCGGTCACGTTTCCAAGGGATGAGCTCTCAAATGAGGACACCATACGAAGCAAGGGGATGGTGAAAAGGTACTTAGTGCTTTTATTAAAAACCCAAAAAAAATAAATGTACAAAAGTGCAGTGCAAAAGGTTTACTAAATAAATAATCCATAAAAACAGTGGAAATCTGTGAGATAAATAAAAAACTTAAAAGAAGACTAAAGTCAATGCCACAGCCAACGGGAAATTGTTCCTTCCTGACTTAGACGAGTCCAGCTCAACTCCCTCTTTGTTTCCCCAGCGCACCCATGGTTCACTCAGCTGGTGGAGACACTAGCTGCTGCAGTCCACTCCTCTCGACCCCCATCTTAGCCACTTCGAGCAGCATCTGCCAAACCTTTCAGGGTTGGTTGTCCTCCCATCTTCCTTCACGGTCTCACAGTCATCCCTCAGATCCCTGGTGATGATGCCACCTCGATCGCACATTCCACCCCTAAAGCACCAAATATTTGCTTCTACACAGAACGAACAATAGTGCTGCCTTTCCACACCCTGGCTGGCTTGACCTGCCTCTCTACCTGCTGCTGTTCTCACAGCCCTTCTTCACTTCATTCTGTATCTTTTCTATTCTCCCCCCTTGTACTAGCGCTTCCCTTTTTAAAAATGGGAACATGGCACAGCTGTGGCAATCAGCAGCTTTTGATACCAAAGAGGGTCACAAGCGATCCTGCACCTGTGCCCTAAGTGCAGGGCCATCCGTTCCAGCATCACTCATGGGATTCGCCATTCTGCCACACACCCCAACGCACGCACACAAAGACGTGAGAGTAGTGATTATTTATTTAAAAGACACCAATCAGCCGCAGACCTCACTTTATCACACATCTGTGAATCAACAATCTACACAAGTGCCTAAATCAGATGACCATTAGAAAATTTTCCCAAAAATGTAAAGCTTGGTAGGACATAACATGATTTTTAGCCAGGGAGTACGTCAAACTTAACGACAGCAACTGATCGATTTTGTCAACTTGAGGATATCAGATTACTCGACTTGGAATTGCAGAAGATGACAAATTACATGAATCTGTAAAGATTTTTCAGCAAATTTCAAATTTATAAAGTATCACAAACTCACATAATCTTGACAACAGCGTGGGTGTCATGATCAGATTTTCATTTTTTTCAGATTTTTCTTAGACAAAATAAGAGGTTAAGGAATTTCAAAGTCACATCTGTTTTTGTGCTTGATATATTTTTAACAATGTTGAACAGAGGTACGGTTCTACCTCAGTGCTCTTTTGTTTTTCTCATGGGTGAAGCCATTTTGAGGATGGTTGCTATGCTCTTGATAGGCAAAGTCAACCGGATCTGCGCCTTCAGAATGTCCTTGATTGGATTCTACCAAAATAACTTATGTTCATTCTGTGTTGCTTTTGATGTCCTTGTTAAGAATATTTTTCCCCTGCTTTTTAAGTATCATTTAATATTTTTCCTCTGGTTACATGCTGCTTTTTTTGGTCTGTTGCTAGGACACACTTTCCCACTTTGTTCTTTTTTTTTTTAAGACATTTTTCCTGTGCCTTTTCCTGACTACAATTCCTGCAATACGACCTGAGCACTGTTTGCATAATGGTTTGTCTCTTTGGTTCCGCCACTTGGCTTGATATTTTTGTCTTGGCGACCTCTCCTGATTCCTGTTCCTCTCAAAGCCTGCTGCTACCTCACTCAGCCAGTGCAACTGGTGCCTGTACAAATGCTTTCCAGTTATGGCAAGTTCAGCCACAATCTCAACCCTCTTTCTTTTTCAGTTTTTCATTCTGTTGTAGTATGACAAACACAAGCTATTTCCCAGACAAGCCTGTCTTGTGGTTGTAAGATCTAAAACACCTGCTTTCCTTTTTTCTTGTGGTTGCATCGTATGCATTGTACTTCTGGGTGAGCACTCATTGGCTGTCAGCTGTTGCACACACAGAGTCCATCCCTGTAACTTACGGCAGAGTCAAGCCTGGCAGATTTTGTCAGGGTAAGTCGCAGCCTGGTGTGACTGGGTCACTTGGGATGTCAAAGTGGCACTCACAGGAGCGCGTCATGACTGCTCGTATTTCAGTACGATTATACAATTGAAGGCTACAACTGGAAATCGCTAGAAACGTTGTGAAGTGTGATGGGACATAGAGACAAAACAACAACAACAACATCATCAAAAAAAAAAATGTTCCACTGCATTTTTCAAAACGCCTGCACAGCCTTTGTTCCCTGTTTGTCCAGTTTTTTGTTTGGGAAGTCAGTTTTGATGAAGAGGCTGTGGTTAGTAATTTTGTACATAGTCTGCATTTTACTCCCTAATTTTCATTTTTAATAAATGTTTTGCTAAGAGATTGCACCATTCCGATTCTGCTTTTACAGTCTGATAACATTATGATTTATTTGTGCTTTGGAATTTGCTTCCAGATGATATTTTATGTCCTTCATTTGTTACTGGTATTTGTTTTATTAGAGGTAATATTTTTGTGCTTTTGACAGTTGGTTCATTCAAACAATTTTAAGTCTGGATTCTTCCGCCAATAACAATAATCTTCACTTTTGGTTGGGGCCTTTGGCGTTGGAATTACCATTCAGACTCAGTTTTCACACAGAATCAGTCTACTGGCCTCTTTAATGCTCAAAAATCTTAGATCACATCATGTTGCAAAATTGCAGGATTTTACACCCTGTTAGGCAAGTCAGTGTTGGTCCAAATGTCAAAGTCTACAAAGGAATCTAAGTGTTAAACACTAAGAAAATAAAAGGTAAGAAGTGAGCTTACTTGGAGAATAGTAATTCCTTTAAAATTAACATCTACCTTAATTAAAGAATTAATTATTTTGTCTCTGTCTGTGTGTTCATCCGGTGGCTATGTCTCTGTCATTCCAAACGAGGGCACATCACAAGCATTTTTAGTAATGAAATGCATTGCATTTGTCGCTCCATCAGTTGACGCGTCACAAACATAAACAGTGTTCTTATGAATCCCATTCCAAATTTCACATAACTGAGACAGATGCACTGCATTTGTCATTCCAACAGATATTGCATCACAAACATTAGCATTGCTTTCATGAATTGCATACCAAATAACATATAACAGAGTCAGCAGCATTGCATGGGGCATTGCGAACATTAATGCTAAGGTCCTAAGGATTACTTAGATTTCAACCCATCTTAATAAGTAACACAGCTTGTACTTTAATAAAAAGAAAGCATGTGGCAGAGTGGAGTTGCTAAGCACAGGGTGTTAAGAACCTTAAGGGAGTGCCCAATAGCACAAAAGTGTGAATGAATGGCAAAAAAGGTCTAAAAGAAGAACTTAACAGAGATAAAAAAAAACATGTTGACTAAACATGTGGTCAAAAGATTAAAAAAAAAACTACCACTAGAATCTTCTTGGGTGTACCTTTTAGTTTGCACTACACCTAAAGAGAAAGGAAGACATGCAAAACATAGATGGCAGAAATTTGTGCATTGCTCTCTTACATAGGTGGGACATAATGACCCTATATGTCACATGACACCTATATCGCTTGACCAGCAACAGACACACTGAACATAAACAGTAATGCATACCCATACAAAATGGTGGCAACCATCCAAAAAGTAAAGTACAAAACATTGCTTCCAGGCTACTGATATAATAGTTAAAGAAGGGCAAAAAGTAATGAGAATGTAAACAGAAATTGTAAAAATTAATACAAAATGGGGCTAGAGCATAACAATGTGGAGCTCTTAGCTTATACAACCATGTATCACAATCGGGTCACTGCCTTTTTGCCATTATGTTTATCCACAGAAAAATGAGCCAAAAACACTAATTTTTTTTCAACAGGAAAGAATATCATTATGTGCAACATAAACATGTAAATACCAAAATGTCAACATAAAACACTGTAGGAAAGGTATGTGTAGTGTCCACTGCTGTGCAGATGCAAATTTATTGCACGTTCTGTATGTGATAAGTTTTGAATGTTGCGATCGGGACAGTAGAAGTGTCTTTCTTTGTTCACTTTTCTTATAACTACTGATTCACATGGTGGACGCAGTCTATTGTGCTATTGTAGCCTACCACAGCACAAGGCTTAGTGACTTCCAAATTTCCTCTGAAACGCACATCGACAGTTTCTGCATTATGAATTGTGTCTTTCTTGTCCTTCCTCTTGATATCAGTCATTTTGCCTTTATGCCATTGTCACAATAACAGTCCACAGACATCAAAAACTTTTGGGCCTCCCACCAGTATATTATGGCGGCTTTAATGGCCGGGACAGGAAGTGACGTCCTCAGGACCGGAAGGGACGGCATCAATAGTGTCTGAGCAGGAAGTGATGTCATCTGGACCAGAAGTGACGTCAGCAAAGGTGCCTGTACCGGAAGTGATGTCATCAGGCACCAGGACCTAGCAAGATTTCCCGTGGATGGTCTGCAGAGGATTGAGAGAGAAAGTCAGTGCAGCTCACCACCCCCTGGTCTGGCATGGTACTATTATTATTCAGGCCCTTTTGCTGCCTCCCACTCGCACGTTTGTGACATCATGCACCTATGTGCAACCTGAAGCTTCACACAACCAAATTCAGCAGGCATATCATGGCGGTTCGGTCGAACAGTGCTATATGCATTGGTTTCACTATTTGTGTCAACATCTGATAACCCCTTCACATTCACATTGCTTGATTCAACTAATGGCTCGTTTTCCGTTTGTTCTAAAATTGACTTTACAATTTGTTTATATACCATTGTGTGTCCCCACTCATGAATACAGATGAGTTACCATAGATTGGCAAAATGCATAGAAATATTGTTGATTTTTGTGTAGCTTGAGGTTAGTTCATCCACAAGATGGCAACAGAATACCATCCCAGATGTTATTCGGGTTTAAAACTGTATGTATGTCAGATCATAACAGTTTGACCCAAGAGTCACTTAGGCTTAAGCGTTTTTACACAGAATTCTGCGCTTGAGGGAACCTATAGGTTAACAAAAATGAAGTTTAAGACATTATTATGGTAGAACAGGGAGTCAGATTACCGTTGGTAGACCCAGTAATTGAAAGCTCTCGTAAGCAGAGGAATTGAATTAAGGTGAATTGGTATGCACTTCTATTTATTCTCTTATACTCAAGAAGAAGGTTTTTCATAATTCAAGATGCAATTGTCTGTTGCGTTTAAGTAACATTTGTCACAGTCACACTTCAAACGATGACAAGAAGACTGGCAGAATGATGCAATCATAGACCAGAAGCCATGTTTGAGTTTGGAGTCTTATTCTGCTAAAGTGATTTGTTTATTCAGTTAACCACCCCCTTGTGTATTATAATCTTTTATAAAGTTTATTGCCAAATTAAGTGATAACTTATATTAATTTGTTAGAGAGTAAATAACACTGTTGTTCCTCTATAGCCATATTACGTATAATGAAAAATCGCATACTTGGAATTATCTAGATCAGTGTTTCTTAAAGTATGGGTTGTGACGCAAAATAGGCCATGGACCCATAATGCCAAATGGTTGTGCAGTAAAATTAGCCTTTTATTCAGCATACTATTTATTGCAGTAGAATATAGTCTGAGATGTAAACAACACACAGAGAGGTTTCATTTCTATGGAATGAAAATATAATACATTTTTCCTATGAAACAATCCTTGAGATGATTGACAAGCAAAGACAAGTACAAGAAAAGGTGTGAGATAGAATGAATGACAGAGACAACATTCTGAGGTGAAGGGACAACAGCACTAGTTTGAAATATTAAAAGAAAAAGAACTGGTGAGGCACAAAGATGTGATGATTTTTGGGGCATGATGGGGGATGTGAGTCAACATAGTGGGGTTATATAGTGCTTTGTCTAAATTCAGTTTCTGCGGCCATGGACAAACGCTTTGTACCTTATTTCGTTTTCTCTGTTACAGCATACATTAAATCTAAGCTTTGTGGAAGTTGACCCGGACACAGACAGGCAGACACGTTCATGTCACCCACAAACACGTTTTTTTTACAATATATACAAATTATTAAGGTCACTCAGACTCAGTTCACAAGTGCACAAACCCCAAAGTCACAGTCCTGGCCACAATGCCTTTCTTCGGGCCGCCTCCACTCTCCTCTCTTGCCTCGTCCTCCTTCCACCCGACTCTAGCCTCGAATGAAGGGAGACGGCCCCTTTTATATATGACCCGGATGAGCCCCAGGTGCTCTCCGGGCGCCGTCCTAATTCTTCCCCCCAGCACTTCCTGGTGTGGCGGGAGTGCTGGGGTAACAGGTCCCCAAGGCATTGGGGCGCCTCCTGGCGGTGACCACGGGCCCCTACAGGGTGGAGCTTCCATGCCCTGTACCCGTGGCCCCCAAAGCAACCAGGAAGGCGACCCCCACGTGATCCAGGGTGGGCGCAGACCCACATCCGGTCCCTCATGGCGTCCCGGCCGGGTCATGGCCCCTGGCATCCCTAACAGCTTGTAAGTAAGGTTCCAAGAAAATGTTGTATTAGGTTTTATGTGGAAAGCCTCCCTATCGTAACATAGTAAAGAGATTTGATAAATTTCAGTTCATTAGTAGTGTGAAGGACATGTTTGTTCAACCATTGAGAACTGTAAGAATTCCAGAAAATATCAAAAGTGTCAGAGACACTGCAGAGTGGAGATTTCTTCATTCAGCAATATGTTGGCTGGTAACATCAAACATTTCAAGCTGGACTGTTTGCTATATGCTTCCTCACGTTATATCCTTTTATACCTGAATAAAATACAAATTGCACATAATGCTTCATAACTCAACTCTTGTATTCAGTTTATGTAATTGTTCAATGAAAACTGGAATATGCTGAACAACCTGAGAACTCATTAAGAAGAAAGTATTGATAATTTTGGAGATCATTTGAAAACCATGATTTAAACAGAAAATAACGTTAGGTAAATAAATTTAATCAATACATTTTTGACTACTTTATTCTTTACCAAGCATTATTAGTTAAGTAACCATTCAAAAATCCTTTAAAAAATCATTATATACCCGTTGTGAAAGAATGAGTCTCAACACACTGAAAAGGTTGGGGGCAGCCACCCGTATATTGTCCCTGGCTACAAAAGGTTTAAAGAAAACAAGAGGATGGTCTTTGGTTGAGTTCCCAGATTGTACTGAACTGGATTGGAAAGTTGGAGGTTTTATATGCTGTAAACCGGAAGTGATGTCATTTGACCGGAACAGAAAGTGACGTCTGTCTGGGCGCCAGAACAGGAAGTGATGTCCGTCTGGGCACCGGAATAGAAAGTGACGTTAAATCAGGCAGGTTTTCCCGTATTTGGACTGCAGAAATAACAGAAATAGGTTTAGAGCACCCCGCAATCCCCTGGCCTGGCGGGTAATCACCTCCACTTGGTCCACTCTGCTCGCTTCTAGTCGCATGTGTGTGACACCGTTATAATGAAGAATTTACAGTACTTACACTGAGCATTAATTTACACTGGCAGTGATATAAATCAACAACCTGTTTCCTGTTTTAATTATTATTCTATTATTATCAAGGCATTTGCTTTCCACTTTTCTCTTTTAGTTAAACTCATGTGAGAGATATGCTTGAATGGAAAAAAAAAAGTCTACTTTTTTTTTTTATTATAGGACCATTATTATTTGTCTGTGTATGGTTCTGCTGTCATTATGGTAATGATCGTCTTGTTTGGCACATATTTTTTTATTTGGATCCTCAGATTAAAAAGTTTTAGAACTGACTGTCAGAACTTATCATTGAGGGCCAGTTTCCACTTCATTGAGTCAAGACAGCACCGGGTTCTCTGCGCAAAGCTTTAATTACTTCTCATGAAGACCGATGCCTGGGGCTATACTTAGCTCAGTTCTTTGATGCATTGATAACACTGAGTTCGGGTTGCAGCACTGTCACACACCTTGAATGTGCCTGAAGAAAATCAACTGATTTGATCCTGCACCTGCATCTTCTAAATCAATTGAGAAGGTTCAGGTTTTACCCTCAGATTTTAACCTGTGTGATGTCATGCAGTCTGCCTAGAACAAGTCTCCCATGATCTTGGCTCTTTTCTGCCTGTTGACAGTGTCTCCAGTTGCTATTCAATGCTTTACTCTATGGCCAGTCACCTTCAGTGAAGATTGATCACAAGATATTTTCCCCTTATTTGATCTGTCACACAATTACAACTTCTGATTCCACATGTGTACTTTACCCTTTTTATTTTCTTACTGGTTGTGCTGCTTAGCCAACTGGCCATTGGCTGTTCAAACTATGGTGTTGTTTGTTCCCAGCATCTTATAGAGAGGTTAGTTTTAAACAATGTCATGGGAGACTTTCCATTCCCTTGTGACACATTCTAGTCCAGTTTTCTGAGCTTACATGAAACCATGGAATTTAACATGGTGGAGTAACACAGCTTTATCAGGTCCATTGTGGCATAATGTCGTTGTTCTTTCTGGTATCAAACTCAAACCAAAGTTAATATCTCTTTATCCATTTTGTGAACACACTTTTTCAGTAATGGATTTTGGCAGCCTGAGTTTGAAAAGAACAAGACATGAACTAGGCCTCGACATGACACCACTTTCACTCTCTTAGTAGTAGGGCCAATTGAAAATTGCTTATGAACCTAGTGTGTTAATTTTTGAAATGAGAGAGAAAAATTAATTCGTAGAGAAAAGAACATGCAGACAACATAAGAACATGAGAAGTCCACTCTTATGTGTCCACAGATGTGGGAGCATGCACAGCACAGATCCTTAGTAGAGATCTCCTTGCAGGAAAAACCAAGCTGCTTAACTATTTTAAACAAAAGAAGATTAAGACAGGATCGAAGCATTTAAATTATGAAGAGAATTAGCAGTGGATCGAGACTGTTACTTTAAAATGAGCTCATGAAGAACACAGGGACTCCATTGGAAACTTGTTAAGGGTAAATTCTGTACAAACATTAGGAAGTTGTTCTTTACGCACAGAACCATAGACACTTGGAATAAGCTACCAGGTGGTGTGGTAGACAGTAAGACTTTAGTGATTTTCAAAACTCGACTTGATGTTTTTTTAGAAGAATTAAGTGGATTGGACGGCGAGCTTTGTTGGGCTGAATGGCCCGTTGTCGTCTAGATCAGGGGTTCTCAACGTCAGTCCTGGGGACTCCCTGACGCTGCAGGTTTTTGTTCCAACCAGCTTCTGTTTTTAATTGAACTCCTGGGCTAATTAAGTGAACTGATATTTCCCAAGTTCTGTGTCTAGGGAACAATATATTAATTAAAAAACTAAGTTTTCTAAAAAAAATATATTAAAATGTACCAAGCAGTTATATAGGAATAATGTATTTTTTTCTTTTTAACAGTATTTTCATCTTGATTTTCATTCTATTTTTCTAGGTGTTCTAATTGTTTAATTAATCCATTATTTACTAATTAATAGGTCTGACGCTAAAGTAGTTGCATCCTTTGATTCTTCAGTGTTGTTTGCCTGAGTGTCTGCTCTGCTCGTTTCAAGTTATCATTGTTAAGATACAATGAAGGGGGAAAAACTGCACAGAGAAATGGCAAAGTATAATGAAATCAACAAAAGAGAGTTAAGTATTTAAATCTATAGCAAAAGCAGAAATATTTATAAACGTCTTATAAATGTAAAAATCATGCTGCTATGCTTTTCTGAATGTCGAATAAAAGAAAAAAAATACCAGCTAATTAAATTAGCTCAGTGTTATCAGGTGTTGTCACTGATTAGGAATCTGGTTGGAACAAAAACCTGCAGCCACAGGGGGTCCCCAGGACCGAGTTTGAGAAACACTGGTTTAGATTGTTCTAATGTTCTAAACTATAGTAGAGCAGAATGTGTAGCTGACATTGAACATCTTGGTTACACTAAAGATCTTGGCAAGCCTAAATAAAAAATAGGTCAAAATGTTTGATTTTAGTAGAGTAGTCGTTTAACCAAATTAGAATAGGATCCTTTTTTTTTCTAGTGGAACATGAATCAGCATACTCTGGTGGATACTTGGGCCCTACTTGACTTGATAGTGCCAAAAATGATGTAAGTGAAATCACAGGAATAGCTCTAATCACAGGGAAAATGTGCAAAGCCTGTCTTTTTTGGTATGGCCATGTTATCAGAAGCGACGAAAGGGCAGAAAATCATGGAAATTCCCACGCAAATGAGAAAGAAACACTGGCTATATCAGCTAAAGGAAGACAAGTGCCATTGAAGAGCCCCTAAATCAGAAGAATTGGAGACTGGTATGCTCAAAAGTGGACCCCGCAGCTAAGCAATGCTAAGAAGAATCCTTTATTCAAAAGGATAGGGTGACAGAAGCAACAACAACAGCAAAGAAAAAACCTAAAAGGGAAAAATACAAAGAGAGTTCAAAAACTGGTTTGCAGAATTGGTACAAAACCACAAAACTAAATTTAAAAAAAATCAGTAGCCAAAAAAAAGGTAACAAGAAAAAGATGAAAAATGGCAAAAACATTAAGGCAATAAGAGAGGTGCCTCATGTAAAGCTAACTATACAAAGTTGCCACCTTTCATGGCCTCTGCCCTCTCCCAATGTGTGTAATAGGCCTTTAATAGTTAAAGATGCATACAAGAGGGGCTAAGGCAAATGGTAGACAAACAGTCGGTCTAGTAGCAGGGGCCTAACCATTCCCTTAAATAAAAGAAGGCCTATGGGTCAGGATGTTTCCAAGATACTGAAAGCGACAAGTGTGAGACAGGAACTCATGGCCTCAAAGCTATGAGGCAGCACCTCTAGTCACCTCCAGCCCTGCTTCATAACTGAGGCACTATGGTGGTTAGCTGAGTTCCCCGCTTGGTCACAGGGTTCATTTAGTTTATACACTTTCACCTTGTCTGGTGTGTCTTTTCTCCACATCACAAAGATATGCCTGTTAGATTAATTGGAAAGTTTAAAGTGCCCCTATGTAGGGGCTGTATAATGGACCGATGACCTGCTGCAGCTGGGATGGGTTCAGCTCCACCAACTCTCAATTGGATTAAGAGATGAGTGGTTAAAATAATTTCAATGTTCACTTAATCTTTGTTAAGTGTTTCAGGCAGAAACACAAACCTGTTGTTTCCTTTATTCTTATAGGGACTATATAGAATAAAAGGTATCAATACAATAGGTGCCACACAGAGAATCAGATATGCGTAATTAAGATAAAATCCTTGGATCTTCTCTTTAACAAAATTCTTCAAACAGAGATGCAGATCATTGACTGCATTACTCATCCATTACGGCAAACTTCAAAGAGCTTGTTTCTTTTAGGAAAATATTCAATGTCTTCAAAAGAAATTAAATTTACCTGACCAAATTACTATAAACCATTTAGCAGGGTGTTTTACATGAAATTGTATTAAAAATAAAACAAATTGAATTGAATAGTGGGTAACACATCAGGTTAGATACTACCTAGACTATACTATTATGGAATAAGTGCTTAACAAAGGCTTCTTTTGGTCCATAATTACTTGGGACATTTGGTCTTATTAAGTTTAATGAAGGATTCACAAGCTTTATACTGAAGTAAACTAAAAGGAGAGGTATAATGTTTGGGACAAATACACATTCGTTTCTTTGATTTACCCTCTGCTCCACAGTTTCAAATTACAAATGAAACAGACTTTCATTTAAGCAGACTTTTATTTAAGGATATGCGCATTTCAGTCACACTATGTACAGATAACACTTTTTCTATATGTTCCCCCTGTTTCAGGGCACCATAATGTTTGGGACAAGTGACATCACAAGTGTTTGTGGTTCCTCAGGTGTGTTTCATTACTTCGTAAGATACCTTGGCTTGTTTCTACCCTTTGGAGTGTGTAGTTGTTCAACCTGAGGAGAAGAGGTGTGCCAGGGAAAGTCAAAGAAGAAATTATGAGGCTGAAAAACAAGAATAAAACTATTAGAAACATCTGTAAAACCTTAGGATTACCTAAATTAACCATCTGGAATAGCATTAATAAAAAAACAACACAATGGGTTAGCTCAGTAATCACAATAAGACTGGCAGGCCAACGAATACCTCCACTGCCTGATGGCAGAAGAATCCTCTCTATGGTAAAGGAAAATCTCTAAATCCCTGTCCAACTGATCAAAAACGGTCTTCAGGAGACAGATGTGTATGTGTCAGAGATTACCATCTGCAGATGATTTCATGAACAGAAATACTCTAGTTACCCACAAAAATAAGAAAAAAGGAAAAGCCTGCATAATTCAGGAAAAAGGTCCTGTGGACAGACGAAACAAAGATGAACCTATATTAGAGTGATGGCAAGAGCAAAGTGTGGAGACTAGAACGAACTTCTCCTGAACCAAAGCATACCACCTTATCCATTTAACATGCTGGTGGGGGTGTTATGGTTTGGGCATGTATGGCTGCCATAGTACTGGCACACTTATCTTCATTGATGATGTAACTACTGACGACAGTCACACAATGAATTCTGAGCTGTAGAGAAAAATCTAATCTGAAACAACGGTCTCATCTGTTGAGGGAGATGGACGTCTGAAGCGGAGCTCCATTAGCAGTGGTGTTATTTTTTCTATTATTTCTTATTATCCCAAGGTAGCCTGTATTTACCCAACCCGAGGGTTCTATTATAGTATATACAAGCATATATAAACATGACCGGTAAGAAAGGGACTCAGAAAGAAACAGAAAAGAAACCTAAAGCTACATCCAAGCCTAGACAGGTAAGTCCAAGTTCAAGCTCAAGGTACGGCCTTTCAGAGACTGACCTGGAACAGACAGACGAAAGCCCAGACTTCTTGGGACCACGGTCCGCTGCATCGTCTCCAGTTGAGAGCGAAAATGGGAGCGAATGTGCAAGTGATGCAGGTCACAATAGCTCGCTGATTCCAGAAGATCACATGAAACTGAAAAAGGCATTGCAGTCCGCGCTTTCATCTACTTCTCGTGAGCCGGGACCAATGGCTGTAATAGAGCTCGCCGCTTCATCTACAGTGCACGAAAGCAGAAATGATCTGTCCGAACTGAAGGTAACGATCGCTGAGCTCAAGCAAGAGATAAAGGTATAAATGGTATGCTCAAGACAAGCAAGAAGACAAACGGCAAGATAATAAAGACTTGGAGAAAAGCGTATATAATCCCTTTGAGGCGGCCTTTAAAGGTATGCTGGAAAAAATTCAGAAGCACAATCAGAAAAATGCGTCTAAATTGAGAGCACTTGCCGATCAGCTGGAAGACGTTAAGCAGACATTCACGACTCGAATTGAAACAGCCGAAAATTTAGCATCCACTGCTGATGGAAAAGCAACAGCTGCGAATTCTGAATGCAAAATACTCGGAGACAGACTTGCTGCTCTAGAAGATGGATGCAGAAGGAATAATATTAGAATCGAAGGTCTACCTGAGAATCGTGAAAGTCCAAACCCAGTGAAATTCATAGCTGAACTATTCTTCAAATTAATTGGAGAGGACTTTAAATCAGACACCGAGATAGCAGCAGCTTATCACATAGGGGGATCAAACACATCTAAACCTTTTGTTGTGCACTTCGAGTAGTTACAATCTAAATTAAATGTAATGTCACTTCTCAGACAGAAACAAGAGATTATATTTGAAAATAACCTCATTCGTATTTTCCCTGATTTCTCACCCTCAACAGCTGTTATCGTGCCTCTTTTTATAATATTAAACAACGCTTACGAAATGCCGATATCAGATACAGTGTCTTGTATCCTGCCAAACTGAAAGTGGATATTCAAGGCGAACATTACATCTTCGCCACTACGGAGGAAGCAGAAAAAGAGTTAGGAAAGCTGATCCCGACACTTTCCTGAAATACGATCATGAGTTGCACTCTGTAATGGCATAGTAAAAAAGATATTACTGGCTGTCTGATCCGCTTGCAGTGACACTGGTACCGCAATTACACATCCTTTTCCTTTCTCGGTCACTATCTGTTTATGTTTTAATTACAATTATACATGTTTATGTATGTATGTACGTGTGGAAGAAATTAAATTAGTAACTTTTTTTTTCCGTTTTTACTATTATAAAGGAGACTGTTAAACATTATACCCGTGGTTTATTGTTGTTGTTATTATTGTAATAGGGTTTACTATGCTTATCCAAGGCCACTTTTTAACACCATTCCCTGGGTTTACTATCTTAACATTTCAAGACTGTTGAAGATTTTTTTTTTTTTTATGCTTATAGTATTTAGACTGTATCGGCAATAGATATCTTAATATTAAACCTCATACGCCGCTGCTGGGGGGCTTGTTTTGTTTTGGATGTGATCTGTCTCTAGGTATGTCAGAGTACTGGGACTTTACGAAGTGGGGTCCAACTTTACGTGGGGAGACAAAACGTGGGGGTGGAAGGACTGGGGGGGGGGAGAAAGGGAGCAAGCTATACTCTGATCTATCCTTTTAATCCTTCTCGTAATTATAATTACCAAAGTAACAATAGACTGCATGGCAATAACCCCTGGGAAAATTGGAAATTAAGGTCAAAGCTGTCTCATTTTCGGTTAAGACTACAAAATGATATCAAAAATTCAGAATCAATGTTTCCAAGATGGGACAGTTAACTTTGTGAGCTGGAATGTTAAAGGCCTGAATCACGAATTAAAAAGAAAGAAAGTATTCTCTCACCTAACAGGTCTAAACGCTAAAATATTATTTTTACAGGAGACCCACTTATTAAGCAAGGATCAGTTCCGGCTGCAAAAAGACTGGACTGGCTAAATGTTCCATTCCAGCTTTACAAAAAAAAACTAGAGGTGTGAGAATTCTTATCCATAGAACAGTCTCATTTGTAGATTCAGATGATGTATTTGATCCTGAAGGGAGATACATGATTGTCATGGCTAATTTATTTAATTGTAAAGTGATTTTGTTAAATGTTTATGCACCCAATTTGGAAGATAGGGACTTCATTCAAAATGTATTTGCATCCATTCCCAATGTGAACACTCATAAAATTATAATGGCTGGGGATTTTAATTGTGTTTTAAATCCAGACCTAGATAGGTCTCCTATCACAGGTGTGATGACATCTAACACAGCAAAGACAATTACACAATTTGTAACTGACCACAACTAATCAGATCCCTGGAGATTTCTAAACCCAAACTCAGGAACATATTCCTTCTACTCAACAGTGCACCATTGCTACTCAAGAATTGATTATCTCTTTGTAGATAACCATTTCTTGCCTATGATTAAATCCTGCAAGTACAATGCTATTGTTATTTCTGACCATGCCCCTCTGATCTTGGAGCTAAAATCATTATGCCCCACATACTCATCTCGCAGATGACATCTTAACCCACTTTTATTAGCAGACAAGAATTTTACAGAATTCATATGAAAACAAATCAGTTTTTATTAGAGACAAATACATCCTCAGAGGTCTCTGCATGAATACTCTGGGAAGCCCTGAAGGCCTTCTTAAGAGGACAGATTATCTCATAGCTTTCCCACAGAAATAAATTGGAAACCAAGCAGGTATCAAAGCTAACCAGAGAAATTACTAAATTAAATACTGGATACGTTAGATTTTTACATTTCAGACATACCATTTCTTGATTCCCAGTTGTAATATTTACATTCTGCAGTGTTTCAGAGTCCTCAAATTCTGCATTGTACTTTACTTCTCAGATACAGTGTGCTCATTCATTTCATTGCAGCTACACAGTTTACTGTCAGGATCAACGTGTCACAAGTTTTTTTGTTTCACGGGTAACACGGCATGAAAGATAAGCCTTTCTTTTTCATCTCACCTTACAACAAATCTCTAGAGGAGAAAAGAAGTCTTAGGTTTCTAACTTAGGACAGCTCTCTCTCTCGCTCTTCAAACACACAGTTCATTATTAACATCCTGCCTTTTTGTGTCACCAGCTCAAACCTATTCATTAAAAAAATAATAGAATATTAGGTAGGGAAGGGAAGACAAAATCACCTATTCATTATAGTATTGGTGGGAAAGCATGCAATCAACAAGCTGGAGGTGGGGGTGTTGGGGATGAATGACCACTCTGACTTAGCCCCATTCTTCCAATGTCTAAAACAATTTAATCCAAACCTCAGAGTCTCAGGGGGATGTGGAGGTACATTGTTGCTACTTTTTTAAAAATATGTTAAACTAGCTGTGCTTTGCCTGACATTGGGCCTCGGTAATAGTGCTAATCGGTTATATTAAAAATACTATGTACTATACTTTTCTATATAAAATACTTGCTGTCCCCCGGGCTCCGCCCGCATAGTAGTGAAACAAGGCAGACTTTAAAAATCAATAAAAAAATTTTTTTATAATTTATATTGAGAAGAATTTATATTAATAGCTTTCGTATCCAAGGGCCTCTTGATATACAAGAGGCAAGAATGTAGCTGTGATCTATTTGCCAAAAATGTAAAAAGTTGGCAAGGTATCTTTGGCCAAGCAGAAGGTAGGTACGCTCCAACGTCAAACATTGCCGCTGTATCTGATCGTGTTCAGCTCTGACGGGAGAGCGTTCCCCATGTGGGGAGAAGAGCATGTGGCCGTGATATCTCTGCCAATGAGTAGATACCATCTAAAACACACTTAGCTGTGATCTCTCTCTCTCAAAAATTTCAAATGTTACTCTTTAACAATCTCTAGATGATAATGTCTGCTGAACAAACAGATATCGCTAGCTAAGCGGAAGCAAGGTACTCTCTAACATGTGGTGAGTGGTAGAGTGACTCGAATGGAGTCTGGCGAGTGAGTGAGAAGGGCTCCACCTGGCTCCCTACTATTGAGGTCCCAGGCCTGTCTCTCGCAGTCATGCAAATAAACCGGTGCCATAACTGAACTATGATACTTAACGCAATGAGAGAAGTCACAAAATCAACCGGAATGTTCATGCAAATTATAGAAAAAAGCCTAAATCCATTAAGTAGTTCTCTCATGAGAAGAGGACAGACATACAGATAGACAGACAGACAGACTGTGGATTATATATATAGAGAGAGATTTTTTTTTTTTTTCCAGTGGTTAACATTATTAGTTCATTGGAGCTCCTTACCCCTGAACATGCTGCATACAATTGCACGTGAGTAAAACATTCCTGCCGTAGATCAATTCTTGCTTTTCCTAGTGACTTTTGCTGATGGTCAATGCAAAGCACAATTTTTCAGGAAACTGCATTCTTTTCAGTTCAAACAAGTAACTAGTAGGAAAAATGGGAAACTTGGGTATAAGCATAATTTTACCCTGCAGCAGATCCTGTAAGAGTGGTAGCTTCAGGCAGATTTCAATGTAATGCTTTGATTTGTATTCTTGTATCGTTACAAAGCTTTGGAGAGTTTAGATCAAAAGCAATATACACTGAATCGAGGTTTCCTTTAGCTTATAACATTCAACGTTGACGTTTACAGGCTGCGCATTTACACGTCCCATGGAAATAGCTCACCATTTTTAAACAATGGACATAAAAGAACAGGTGAAAAGAAATAATATTGTGAGATATGTGCTATGTCCATCTCCTCTATGTCCCTTTAGTGAGTATTGCAAGTGTTTAAACTGGCCAAAGTATGCTGTTGCTCTAAAGCTTGTATTGTACCCCAAGCTTGAAGTAGGTCAATACGCCGTACCGGTAACTCTCTGTTTCAGCTTTGCAAACCGTTGCATAGTAGCACATCGCAGTTTGACCTCCAAGGGAACTCTCCAGTTCTCTGCAATACTGCATATATTTTAATAATAATAATAATAATTCTTTACGTTTATGAAGAGTTTTTCTTGCTACTCAAAGCGCTTTTCATATCGAGTGGGGAGCCACTTCAACCGCCACGAATGGGTAGCATCCACCTGGATGACTTGACGAAAGCCATTTTTGCACCAATATGATCACCACACATTAACTATTAGGTGGTGAAGGAGTGAGAGATAGTCAGCCAATCAGAGTCAGAGAATGATTAGGGAGCAAGAATGAGTAGGCAGTAATGGGCAATTTAGCCTGGACATCAGGATACACTCTACTATTTATGAAGGATGCCCAGGAATCATTTCTGACTACAGAGAGTCAGAACCTCGGCTTTACACCTCATCTGCAGGACGGTGCCATTTTTACAGCACAGTGCCCTCGTCACTACACTGGGGCATTGAGATCCCCACACAGAGACCAAAGAGTAAGCACCCCCTGCTGACCTCGCCTACACCTCATCCAGCAGCAACTCAAGCTTTTCCTGGTTGGTCTCCCATTCATGTACTGACTGGGCCTGAATGTGCTTATTAGCATCAAGTGGATGACCTGTTCACTAAGCCATCCCCCCAACCCCCTGTTCTTTGAAGTTTATAAGAAGGGTATAAGAACACTTGACAACCCAATCAGCTTGAATTTGTTTGTATTTCACTGCATTGCGAGCAGTAAGAAGAAGCTGGCAGAATAGGGAGTACTGTGTGTACTCAAGTAGGCCACTTGCTAACCATGTCTTATTTGAGTTTCAGCTAACTTGTTCACTTCACATCTCATTTTTAAGGCAGCTCACCATCTTGTCTCTTTTTCCTTTGCAGGGCAGCTTCCCTTTTTCACTCACTGGCAGCCCCATTTGTCTGCACAATGACAGACTCAGCTTGTACAGTGTCGCTGTTTTGCTTCATGGCTCATTTTTTCGCACAATCACAGCTTAAGCAAAAAAAGGATGTGCTGCCTAAGAATACTCCACTTGCTACAACTTTATTAATTACAAATAACCAGAAATTTAAAAACAGTTTTCAGATAATTTTCTTTTTTCTATAACATCACTTCCAGCAGGGGAGCTCCTTGGGAATGTGTTTTTTTATTTAGAAATGCAGGACATACTTGAATTTGTATATATACCCTGGCAGTAACCATAGTTGAAATAATCAGATAAGAGAAATATTGTACAAAATTGTATAATATAATATACTAGCAGGTGGTAAAGTGGCGCAGTGGGTAGTGCTGCTGCCTTGCAGTGAGGAGACCTGGGTTCGTTTCCTGGGTACTCCCTGCATGGAGTTTGCATGTTCTCCCTTTGTCTGCGTGGGTTTCCTCCCACAGTCCAAAGACATGCAGGTTAGGTGCATTGTTGATTCTAAATTGTTCCTTGTGTTTGCTTGGTGTGTGTGTGTGTGTGCCCTGCGGTGGGCTGGTGCCCTGCCCGGGGTTTGTTTCCTGCCTTGCGCCCTGTGTTAGCTGGGATTGGCTCCAGTAGACCCCTGTGACCCTGTAGTTAGGATATAGCGGGTTGGATAATGAATGGATAATATACTAGCTGTGTAAGCCTGTGCTGTAAAAAGATTTTAGGATATTTTGTTTTTTTGTTGTAGGTGGAGGTTTACCCTTAAATATTGATACTGTATATCAAAATATCCTTATTTAGCTGATGCCTACTGACCTAAATGTACCACCCTTCCAAATTCCAGCTTTTTAACTAACTGGGAAATAGTGTTATTGTTGATGAGTAAGTATATAATGTCAGGGATGCCAGGGGCAACGACCCGGCCGGGACGCTGTGAGGGACCGGATGTGGGTCTGCGCCCACCCTGGATCACGTGAGGGCCGCCTTCCTGGTTGCTTTTGGGGCCACGGGTTGAGGGCATGGAAGCCCCACCCTGCAGGGGCCCGTGGTCACCGCCAGGAGGCGCCCCAATGCCTTGGGGACCTGTTACCCCAGCACTTCCGCCACACCCAGAAGTGCTGGGGGGAAGAATTCGTAGGACACCCGGAGAGCTGCCGGGAGAACAGTCGGCACTTCTGCCACACTGGGGCGTGGCCAACGGGGGAGTGTCGGGAACCACCTGGAGCTCATCTGGGAGAGTATAAAAGGGGCCGTCTCCCTTCATTCAGGGCTGGAGTCGGGTGGAAGAAGGGCAAGGCACATGAGGAGAGTGGAGGCAGCCCGAAGAGAGGCATTTTGTGGCCAGGACTGTGTGTTTGGGGTTTGTGCACTAATTGAACTGGGTCTGAGTGACCATATTATTGTAAATATTGTAAATAATAAACGTATGGTGGTGAAGAACAACATGTCCGCCTGTCTGTGTCCGGGTCGGCTCCACAATAGATAGATAGATAGATAATTTCCGATATTAAATGCAGAAAATATAGAATGATATACAGTAGTATAATATTCAGTTGATGTCAAATAAAAATTATATTAAGCTGTAAAAGAATAAATTGAAAAAGAATATAAGCAGAGTCAACCACTCAGGCACTCTGTTATATTTTAGTTTGAGAAACATGGGATAATCCCAGACCAGATGATGCATAATAGTAGATAAGAATGAGGAAACAGATATGTTTAGAGAACAAATCCTGCCAAAGGTCAGGAATCCTAAAAGAAGAAAAGTAGGAATAAAAAAAAAATATTTTCAGAGCTCATGTGACAGAAGAATGATAAAATATTCAGTAGCGTGATGACCGTTCCGGCATTGACTGCATTTATGGTTGAAGAGCTCAAGCAGTAATGGAAATTCAAATTCTGAAGTGTTAAAACATCACAGTACATTTAAAGTTCAAGTAGAAAGCTTTTAATGCAACATCCTGAAATGTTTTACTGTAGAAAGTGACATGAGAAGAAGACCTCAGTGGGAGGAGTGAGAGAGCAGCCATTTGGAAAAAGTACAGAAGAACAGTAAGCAGCAACAAGAAGAAAATAAATGTTTAAATAGGAGCATATTATCAGGAGATTATCTTTGATTTTCTTTTAAAATTATTTATAGCCATTATGTAGAAATATACACAATAAGGTCATCATGATGAAACATGATGTTTAGGGGGTGTGGGTGGCACAATATAATACGATATAGTGGGTCACTTCTAAACATTTTAAGCACTTGTGCCACATACATTTGAAATGCTGCATTAGAACTTTGACTTGAGGATATTTTGTAAGCTTTTCTCTGGATGCTTATAGTAATAGTAGACTCCGTGTTTGAACTCTGCATATTAGCTACATAATTATGCTTTTTTCCTCCCACAGTCCACTGACATGTAGGTATGTTTACTGGTGTCTCTACATAAAGTGTCCTGGTCTGAGTGAATGCGATGGCCTATCATCCTGTGGAGTGTTGGGGAAAGTATAGAAAATGGATGGGGGGACCACATTCTCTTTCTCTAACGTAAAAAGGCTAATAAAGCTATAGATCACTTGAAACTAAAATGTAAATTAGGGAAGTCTTTTTATTTGTAAGGCCATATTTAAAGGACTGTGTGCACTTTTGAAACAAGCACCATCAGAGTGTGACGGTGTTAAAAATGTGGATCAAGTCTGATAAAGCCCTCGGGATGTTATTTGCAAACTACCTTCTACCCTCATGAAATAAACCCTCACCTTTAGTGATAGGGGTGCGCTCCGGTACCCTTCTAAAAGCACATCCAAGTGGAAAGTAAAACTTGATTTGTCATGTGTGTGGTCCATCACAAACATTCAGAATCAGGGAAAGACTCTCAAGCATTCAGAAAATCATTAAATGGCCAAAAACAGTTCTACTCAGACATACAAATTATTTAAATTACATCTTTGTTTTTATTTTGAAAAGTATTATGTGTATTAAACACACAGATGGGCTGCATTACCAATGCTGATCCAAGCTTAAATTTAATGAATATGAACAGAGTGTGTGGCCCCTTGGTTTTGCTTGCCACAAGACTTGTTTCATCTCCATATTATGGCTGCACTCATTTCTTACCATTAACGGCTTGCTCCAGCCACCCATCCAAAGCTGCATTGTTCTCTTCTTGAATTTTACCTGCCCCATTTCCTTCACTTTTGTCTTTAGATAATGTGGTCATCCACAATCATTTCTACCCAGGTCTACCCTCTGTCCTTATGTCCCATTACTTGAAAGTTCCACAAATCTAACATTCTTCTCTTGAACGGTATGGCTGTACTAAAGCTTTGCCCCCCTCCCCCCCGACTTAACACCGTGTACTTTCATTCTCTCTCTTTATTTACCCATGCCCAGGAGGTTCAGTGTGTCTTTGACAAATTCATGTTGATTGTTCAAAATGTGTGTGTCTGTAAGCATTTGGTGGGAACTGCGTGCCTCCCCCAGAAGGAAACACGTTTAGTGGACTAGTGCCCACACAGCTCAGCATGCGGTATCATGTCGCCATGGTAACCTATTGTTCAGCGACTTGGCCAGCCCACAACAAACACTCATACAGCATAACACTAAACAACTCCCCACCACTGTCACCCTCCCAGCTCTTTCAAGTCCCCTACATTAAAGACAAAGTTCCAGTTTCTTGGAACATAACAGGTGAGTGGCACTTTTTCTTCACACAGTCCAGGACTTTCAGTTAATTATTTTTTTCTATGTAGATTGTGACTCACTGTAGTGTTAAAACACTTTGAAAACACCTTTGCTGTTCTTGTTTATTAGCTAGTATTACCCTGATTTATTAAATCCTGATACTTTTTCATTCCACTTCACCTATCAATTCATTTCCTCCTCTCTTATCCTGTTCATGAGTGTCAAATTCCAGGGTGGAGGTGCACAATGTAAATGATCTTCACAAACAAACAGCAACTTTAGGCAGGGACTAATGTACAATTCTTTACATGTACATTTTTGTTGGAGAACAGGCAGGTCATGGGACTTACCAAGGTTCACACAGAGAGTCAGTGGCAGTTACTTTGTGGTGAAAGCTGCAATGCCTCAGATGAGTAACTTGAGCAGCAGTTGGAAGAGAGACTTATTGTTTTTGTGTGCTTTACCCGTAATGATAAAAATATTTTAATCATTATCATAATTCTTTGAATCCCACATAAGGAACTGTCACAGAGTGCTGGCTCTGTGGGTGGTAACTCGAAGGTTGTCAGTTCAAATCCCAGCAGTGACAGAAAGAATGGTACTCCATTGGGCCCTTAAACAAGGGCCTTAATCTGCAATTGGACCACGGTGGCTGTACAAATAGATGACCCTGCACTCTGCACCTACAAACTTTGAATAAGTTGGGGTATGAAAAAAACTAAATTTTCCCCTCGGTGATTAATACAGTACACCAAAATATGAAGTCAAAGCAGCCAACAGATGTATAGATCTAAGATAATCATGAAGAATAGAAATTGTCACCCTATTCTCCCATTTATATGATCACTAGCAAAATACCCGCGCTTCGCAGTGGAGAAGTAGTGTGTTAAAAAAGTAATGAAAAAAAAGGAAACATTTTGAAAATAACGTAACATGATTGTGAATGTAATTGTTTTGTCACTGTTATGAGTGTTGCTGTATATATATATACATATATATACACACACACACACATATATATACATATATACACACACACATATACATATACACACACATACGAGTATATATATGCCCTTTGGGGTGCGAGCAGCTGTTGCGGGGGGTGCCAGAATCCATCGAGGAAGAAAAATGAAAAACATTTGTACAAAATCTTAATTTATCTATCCATTCCTAAATGATTAAATGGGTAGGCTATTTCGTATCAGTGCAATATGCTGCTTGTTAAAACGGATGACTCCCGCTCTTACGTGCACTTAGTGCTGCGTGGGTATTATGAACTATCCAATCTGTTCAAGTTCTATTTAAATTTTAAATATAAGTAATTTTTATTTAGTCGACAGAAATATGTTTGGTAGGAATGTAAGTTAAATGTAGTCATCATTGCATAAATGTTTCTTCACCATAGAAATTTAAAGACTAAATTCAACTTACATTCCTACCAAAGATATTTCTGTCGACTAAATAGAACTTACTTATATCCAAATAGAACTTGAAAAGATATATTTTATCGAATCTGATCACTCATTTTAAATCGACTTGACGCGCATTACATCGAGCCTGCGAGCTATTGAGCTCTCACCTGCCTGCTTCAATAAGTCACCCTCGCTTCGCTCTTACTTTTTTACCGTTCATTTAATCATGGCTAGTCGCGAAAAAATTAGAAAATGGAAGGAGGATTACACTGAGGATGGCTTTACCAAAACAATTATTGATGGCAAATAAAGTATCCATTATTCATAAAGCTTCAATTGGTGATCTGTTTTTCTGCGTTAACCTCATATTTTTTCATACTTCTTCTCAAACCAAGGGGGTGCAAGGGTAAAATGAATCGGGAAGCGCTGATATATATATATTGAATCTATTGAAATAGTTTTACTGTCAAATAAAGCAAAGAGTACGTGGCCCATGTTTCGCCCTAATTCTGGGCTCATCAGGCATACACACTCACTGCACCCCCTCTCGGGAATCGAACCTCTGACGTCAGCGCTTGAGGCGAAGCCTCTCGTGTTGCACCACGGCGTGTGGTTCATTTATTTGACAGTATGTAGATCGGGATAGATAGATAGATAGATAGATAGATAGATAGATAGATAGATAGAT
>JANRMT010062814.1:114989299-115001041 GCA_026402145.1 Polypterus bichir lapradei | reverse complement strand
GATAGATAGATAGATAGATAGATAGATAGATAGATAGATAGATAGATAGATAGATAGATAGATAGATATGATAACTCCTGTAGCCACAATAAATGCCTTTATTGAACAGACAAACCGGGGTGAACAAGTTCCTTTCTACTGCAGCCACAGCCGCGACACACATAAAAAACATCAATAATAACTCATAAACTTGCAATATTATTTAGGAAAATCGCAACATTTTACTCACCAAAAATTCGGATTATTTGTAAAAAAAATCCATCCTCCTCTCTTTCCTCAAAAACTGTTCAATTACTCTGTCGTACGGATTATCCGTGCGCTTCAGTTCCACCAAAATGTCCCTTTCTATTGCATTCGAAGCTAATGCTGAAAGGCGAACCCGCCCTATGGTATTTCTGGCATAAGTTTTAATTCGCTTTAGGGCTGAAAATGTCCGCTCGACAGAAGCAGTGTACACGGGAATGCTCACCGCCAAATATACCAATGTGAACAGCTGCCCCATGCTCTTATTCAGATTTTTCTGATGAAGGAAGTCAAGGAGATCAGTGGGAGATTTTCCTACAAAATCATCCATGGCATACATTACAGTCAGTTCTGTTTTTAGCCGAGACCGATCAAAAAGCGCTCCGTGGCTCTTGTGTTAAACTGGAGAAGGCTGCATGCGTGAAATTTCTCTTGTATTCCCAAAACTTCTGGGGCTCGAGAAGCGTGACAAACATCAGGTTTTCGTGGTCTTGCAAATCTGGTCTGTGTCTGGCAAATAATATTGTCCAGAATCCTGCCATGGAGTTGGCCGTAGTGCGCGCAACGATCTTTCACTCGGAGCAATCAATGGGTCTGAATACGGTGACGTTGTAATACACCTGCTAGAGGGCCCTACTGACACCAACTCAAAATCTGATTGGTTGAAGCAACAGGTTAATCGACATTTATTCTGTGTTAGAGTGCCTGCACACCGGATTGTGAAAGCCTGTTTGCCTGGCAACAAATGATGGCTGAAATGTGATTGGTTAAATGCTTTAATACGAAACTCCGCCTCCCACGGCTATCGAGCTGCAGTCTATTACAGTATATGGGCGAAATTACGTTCCAGTTATGACCATTACGCGTAGAATTTCGAAATGAAACCTGCCCAACTTTTGTAAGTAAGCTGTAAGGAATGAGCCTGCCAAATTTCAGCCTTCTACCTACACGGGAAGTTGGAGAATTAGTGATGAGTCAGTGAGTCAGTCAGTCAGTGAGTGAGTCAGTGAGGGCTTTGCCTTTTATTAGTATAGATTTTGATTAGATTGGAGATTGAGATGGTTTGAATAAAGCAAACCATCCCACATGCCCTATTCGTGGGCCACCTTCTGGGCTTTTCTGAGGTAAGCACTTCCACTCCTAGACACCACAGCAGGTGAAATTGCTAATTCTCGTATCATATCTTTCTTATCTCCCACAGCTCAGAGAAGATGCCCAGGAAGGGCAACTGCCCGTTCGGGTCCAGGAGCTTTAAAAGTGAGGCACTCCCTAACAACAACAACGTTTATTTGTTGTAAGTAAGTGGACACTAGGTGGCACTGTTGCCCACCCTTTTCCCACCAGACAGACGCAAGACACAGGTTAAAAGCACTAAGAAGGCTGTTATTTGTTTTTTTTCCTCTTCAAAATAGTGCCTCCAAAGCCCACAGCCATAAACAGAACAATAAAGCAATAATAATTCCTAATTTCTCTTCTACACCTCCCAACAAGCTCTGTCCTCTACCTCCCAACTCCAGCTCGCTTGCTGGGTTCACAGCAGTCCTTTAAATAGTCCTTGACCTGGAAGTGCTTCTGTCCTTCCATCCACGTGACTCATCAGCACTTCCAGGTCAGATGGAGAAATTGTAATTTCTTTAGCCCGGAAGTACTTCTGTGCTTCAGTCCCCGTGACTTTGAAGTACTTCCAGGCTATATAAACAGTAGGGACATCCAGGGCACTGCTACAGTCCAGGGAAGCTGCCATCTATCGCCTTGGGGGAGGCAGTGTCCTTGATAAGCTGTTTTCACCCATCCTTCCGTTACTGGGACGTCCCAAATGGGATTAACTGCTGGACGTCCCTTACATTATACAGCATATTTTCATGCAACAATGTAGCACAAAGTGCTTTACAAGATGACAAAAGAAAGTTACAAGGAGAAAAAGAAATGAAGATTAAGCAATATATATTAAAGAATAAATAACAACAAAACAAAGTAAGGGCAGATGGCTAGCAGGACAGAATAAACAAAAAAAACTCCAGTTAGGCTGGAGAAAAAAAAAAATCTGCAGGGGTTCCAAGGCCAAAAGACTATGCAGCCCCTACTGGGCATTCTCCCTAACATAAATGTTCTTAAATCAGTCCTCTTTGCTTTCAGGCTTCACATTATAGGATTTGATGACATCAAATCACCACCAAAGAAGAACCGGAGAAAACAGCAGAGAAAAGTAGTGATTAGTAAAGATTGTGGATTCCTGAAGAACTTGATAATTCTATGCCCCTTTTAGCCTATTAGGAAAATAACTAAAATGTAGCTACAAATAAGCCAAATTAAAATAATGGGTTTTTAGCAGTTTTTTAAAAATGTTTCACAGTATTAGCTTGGTGAATTTCTATTGATAGAGTATTTCAGATTTTAGGTGCATAAGGACGCATCACCACTGCTTTAAAGCTGGGCTGTTGGAATTATAAGCAGACCTTAATTTGAAGATCTAAGGTTACAACTTGGAGTGTAGGGGGGTAGGCATTACAAAACATAGGATGGAGCAATATTACTTAAGGCTTTATAGGTAGTATTTTAAAAATCAAACCTGAATGACACGGATAACAAATGTAACAGCACTAAAACTGGTGAGATGTGCTCAACTTTTCTTTTTCTAGTTAAGATTTTGGCTGCTGCATTCTGCACTAAGTGCAACTGTTTGATGTCTTTCTTAGGTAAGGTGGCGTTTCACCTAGAAGATGAGTTAACCACATTATGGAGCTTCAACCCTGTGATTAGACCGTTCTCCAGATCCTATCATTTTGAAGCCAACAGCTAAACTTTGTTTTGTTAACACTTTGTGCTATTATGCATCTGTTAATTTCAATTCTTTTTTGTTTTACAAGTAAACGGGGTAACCCAGCTGGCACTCCAACATTTCTTTTGAGTCCTGGCTTTCCTTTGACCAGCAACAAGTGTTACTTGTTTTTAGGGTGAGACAAAAGTTATTTTTCTTAAACAGACATACAGCAGTTTTGATGCAGATCAGACTGTTAGATTTTTTTACAGTCTTACAGTAAGTGCATTGAACTCTGTAATTCTTTATTCCCCCAATACCCCACTCACCAAAACCTTAACATTGTTCTGTGTTATTGTCACAGATGCTTTGCTGCCATACTTAAACTTAACCTGTCTGTTTTGTAGTTTCTTTGAACTGCTTCAATAGAAGGCCAATGCGATTTGTCTTCATTGTTGTCCCAAAGTTCAGACACCAGTATACTGTATGTTGTGGTCAAGTGGCACAATGACAGTCTTGAAAAGAAAGGACTTTTGGGACACCAACCAGGTTGCCTTTTATTTTTCACCAGACAAATTGTAGAGAACAAAAAAATGAAAGCAAAACGCCTAGTTTAGCACCAATCCCCAATTTGGGGCCTTACATAAACTAAAGTTAAGTTTTCAGTAATAACGTTGCTCCGTCCTGAAGCTTGCTCTGGCCTCTATTGGGACCTCTTTAATTGGGACACCCAGCTTTCAAGGCAGTCAGACTGGAAGAGGTGGGGCTAGGTAGCCTCACTGGGCGGCACTGTGAGGGAAGAAGACAGAGAAGACAAAGTTAGTGGTAACCCCAATTCCCCCCCATCCATGTCATCTCGGCATTCCTTAATTAAGCCTGTGAAGGAGTCCTTCAACGCACATGTGGACAATGTCTTCATCTTTATGTTTTGGCTGCTCCCACTAGGGGTCACCACAGCTGATCATCTCTTCCCATATTTTCCAGTTTTGTGCATCTTGCTCTGTCATACCCATCACCTACATGTCCTCTCAAACCACATCATAAACCCCCTCTAAGGGCCTTCCTGTTTCCATCTTGCCAGGCAGCTCTATTCTTAACATCCTTCCCCCAGTATACCCAGCATCTGTCCTCTTCACATGTTCAAACCAACAAAAATCTCACCTCTCTGGTTTTGTCTCCAAACCATCCAGCCTAGGTTGACCCTCTAATGTACTCATTTCTAATCCTGTCCATCCTTGTCACACCCAATGCAAATCTTAGCATTTTTAACTCTGTCACCTCCAGCTCTGTCTCCTGTATTTTGGTCAGTGCCACTGCCTTCAACCCATATAACATAGCTGGTCTCATTACCGTCCTGTAGAACTTCATTTTCACTCTTGCTGGTACACGTCTGTCACAAGTCACTCCTGACACTCTTCTCCACCCACTCCACCCTGCCTGCACTCTCTTTTTCACCTCTCTTCCACACTCCCCATTACTCTGTACTGTTGATCCCAGGTTTTTAACTCATCCACCTTCGCCAACTCTACCCCCTGCATCTTAACCATTCCACTGACCTTCCTCTCATTGACACACACGTATTCTGTCTTGTTCCTACTGACCTTCATTCCTCTCCTCTCTAGGGCATATCTCCACCTCTCCAGTGTCTCCTCGACCTGCTCCCTACTCTCGGTATAAATCACAATGTCATCAGCAAACATCATAGTCCACGGGGACTACTGTCTAATCTCGTCTGTCAACCTGTCCATCACCATTGAAAATAAGGAATGGCTCAGAGCCGATCCCTGATGTAATCCCACCTCCACATTGAATGCATCCGTCACTCCTACCACAGACCTCACCACTGTCACACTTCCCATGTACATGTCCCATGCCACCCTTACATACTCCTTTGCCACTCCCGGCTTGCTCATACAATGCCACAACTCCACTCTAGGCACCATGTCATATGCTTTCTCCAAGTCCACAAAGACACAATGCAACTCCTTCTGGATTTCTCTATACTTCTCCATCAACAACCTCATAGTAAACATTGAATCTTTAGTGCTCTTTCCTAACATGAAACCATACTGATAATCATCACCTCCTTTCTTAACCTAGCTTCCACTAGTCTTTCCCATAAATTTGTGCTGTTGCTGATTAATTTCATCCTTCTGTAGTTACTACAGCTCTGCACTTCACCCTTATTCTTAAAAATCTGTACCATTATATGTTTTCTCCACTCCTCAGCCATCCTCTTACTTTCCAAGATTACATTAAACAATTTGGTTATAAATTCCACTGCCATCTCTCCTAAATACTTTCATGCTTCCACAGGTATGTCATCTGGACCAATGGACTTTCCATTCTTCATTATCTTCACAGCTGTCCTTAATTCCTCCTTGCTAATACATTGCACTTCCTGGTTCACTATCACCATATCATCCAACCTTCTCTCTCTCTCTCTCATTCTCTTCATTCATCAACCTCTTAAAGTACTCTTTCCATCTATTCAACATACCCTCCTCACTCATGAGTATGTTTCCATCTTTATCATTTATCACCATAACCTGCTGCACATCTTTCTCAGCTTGGTCCCTCTGTCTAGCCAATCAATACACATTCTTTTCTCCCTCATTATTGTCCAACCTAATTTCCCATTCCACCACCAGGTTTCCTTGTCCTCCTTCTTCTGTCCAGATGTCACACCAAGCACCCTTCTAGCTGTCTCCCTTACCACTTCTGCTGTAGTTTCCCAACTATTTGGTAACTCTTTACTGTCACCTAGTTATTGTCTTACCTCCTCCCTGAACTCCACCTTACAGTCTTCCTTTTTCATCTTCCACCATGTGCTCCTTGGCACTGACTTAACTTTCCTCTTCTTCTTGATCCCCATTGTCATCCTACACACCACCATCCTATGCTGCCTAACTACTCTTTCCCTACCTTGCAGTCTCCGATCTCCTTCCACCTGTGTGCATCTTCCTCCACTTTTGTACGTCACCCTGTGTTTCTCTCTCTTCAAATAATATATATTTACCACAGCCATGTCCATCCTTTTTGCAAAATCCACTATCATCTGACCATCTGCATTCCTCAGCCATAACACCGTACCTATCCATCACCTCCTCATCTCCTCTGTTCCCTTCACCAACGTGTCCATTGAAATCCACTTCAATTACCACTCTTTCTTCCTTGGGTAAACTCTCCACCACTTCATCCAATTCACTCCAGAAATCTTCTTCCTCATCCATCGTACACCCAACTTGCAGGACATATGCACTAACAACATTCATTTTCACAATGTACATTGCCATATTCCATAGCAGCACACTGCTGTTGACTTTCAAAGCAAGTAGCTAGCAAAACAATAAAAATTTATAACAGTGAAAATAATTTCTTACAATAAATGAATCAAAACATCCTCTAATGAGATCTTTGGAAGTAGCAAAAAAATAATGGAAGTAGAAATTTCAAAATGAAATAAAATAAATAAGAACCAGAGACGGTCAATTCATTAGGTGACACTGGTGGCCACCTGGGGTGTTGTCATCTGAGGGGTGCCAAATACGCAAGTTAAGGTGTCTGTGCTCTAGACACCGAAGGAGAACTCCCACATTACTGAAGTTTAATAATACCGACTATTGCCCTTCTAGGGACAACAACAAGTGATATTCATCAACCCCACCTAGGGCTCCACATTCAACCAGCACTGATCAGAACATTCCCTAATAGAAATCCAACAATAACAATTAAATAAAATGAAACCTGACATTACACAATGAGATCCTGACAAGCACAGTATAATATATTTTTATGTTATCTTTTGGGCGTAGACTGTTCATGATGATCTAGAACTGAAGGGTAATCTTGTAATTTTCAGAGCTTTGACAGAAGTCAGAGTCAGCAGTTCTAAACATGCTATTTTAGACTGTATGACTTTCAAATTGTTCAATAGTAATTACAACAGAAAATTTGGCATCGTCCATACTTTAAAATTATTCAGATGTATCTGAACTGATTCACTCCCCAACTGTTGTAAGAAATGGAGGGTATTCCCATGACTCTCTGAGCTGATCTCAAACTACCCCATTTCAGGTCCTTCTTGCGATGTGTCTTCATAAAGGATCTTGGGACTGCTTGTCTTTCTACTTCAATGCTCTAATGTCTACAACTATACTGCCCCTGTATTCAGTCAACCAGCTGTGATTTGGTTTAAACTCTTAGTTTTGGTCTAGCTTTGAAAACAGTGCCATCCAGATGCTACCATCTATCAAGAGGGTAGAATGAGGCTAGACTTGGATTTTGTTTTGGCTTTTTTCCCAAAGGTTCTTCAAACCAATCACAGTATTTCTCACCCAGGTTGGTTCCTGCTGAGTATGTGGAATGTGTGCCCACCTTCTAAGATCTCGTAGTCGCAATCATAAATCAGGAACAGCTGACATGCATAGTAGAATAGCTTGTGAAATTTTTAGGGGTTGTCACAGTGGATCATCTTTTTCCATATCTTTCTGTCCTCTGCATCTTGTTCTGTTACACCCTTCACCTGCATGTCCTCTCTCGCCACATCCATAAACCTCCACCTAGTACATATCCTGTACAATTCTTACATACTCCTCTGCCACTCCCGGCTTGCTCATACAATGCCACAACTCCACTCTAGGCACCATGTCAAATTTTTTGTCAATGTCATGTGAAATCCTGCCAAATTGTATTGATTACCAACACAGTTTCAGACGGTTAATGCCAAATACAAAGTTTAGGTCCTAGAATACAAAGTATTTTTGGGTTTGTTAAATAGAATAATAGGACATTTTTACTATGTCTTCACCTTGTGTCCATTTCTTTCCTCATCATGTCTCTATATTCGTAATCATCTTCAGAATCTCTTTTTTTGTGTGTGCTTAGTCAGTTACAGTGTGGTTCAAGGTATACTTTTGGTTCTAAACATGGCAAGGGAAAAAACTTTAAGGGGACTTCTGAAATTGTAGTGGATTTTGGTTAAAGCAGATCCATTCCAACTACCTACATGAAGCTTGAATGAAGTACAAATGAGCAACTGTTACTAAAATCTGGTAATTTTAAAATTAGTAAGATTTTTATTTCATTAATGGAGATTTCATTATCCTATTGTGACAGTGCAGGTTGGCTCCTTGCTCCCTCTTCATTTTTGGGAGCCTGTTGAACCCAATTGTTGCAAACCATATCAATGGAACTGGTTACAGATATATTTCAAAACTTCTGAATCTTCCAGTAAGCATCATTGGGGCCATTATCTGCAAGTAGAAGGGACACCACTCCACCATGAACCAACCACACACAGGAACTCCCCAGAAGACGTCTGACCAGGGAGTCAGAAGTATAGTCAGGAGTAACCCAAAAGCCAAGGACCACTTGGAAAGAGCTACAGAAAGATTTGGAGGCAGCAGGTACAATTGTTGTAGAGAAAACAATAGGTAATGTACTCCCTAGGTGCATCCACTCACCCTGCAACAGTGTTGTGCAAGTTCACACCTCACAAGAACTAGCTCAAAGTTCAGTTCATACAGAGTAAAATAAATAAATTCATGTTCATAGTTCACCATTTCAATTTTGAACTAGTTCATGTTCAGTTCATTTTGTATTTTTAAGGAGTAAGAATAAATGACTCATGAGTTTACTTTTTTCAATTTTGCATGCCTTGTATTAGGTTATTACAATGTTCTTGAATACAATACAATAATTATGAAGACTTTTTTATTTAAATACACTTTATTAAGTTATACCCAGCAACAAACAAGTATAATCATATATGCTAATATCTTCCCGGACAAAAGAGAGATTAAATAGATGTAAGTATATATTTAAATTTTCGCTCTATTTCCAATCGCGTGACACAAATGGTGACTGTGGAACCAGCGTGTAGGTGAACTAACCTATTACATTGCTGATCAAAATTTGCGTCGCATATTGCATGTGCAATGGGCAAAAATATAAAGTGCCTCTTGAAGTACAACATTTTCCTAAACGCGAAAGTGGAGCTTCACCGCGTGCTTGTGTCAGAAGGAGTGCAGTTTAAGCACAAGCAGGCAGACACAGACAGTGTCTATTTGATTTTACATTATTTTACGTTATTATGACAAAATATTTGTGCAAAATAAATATCCATAAAACTCCATCAGTTGTGCTTATCCAAATACCGTATTCGGATTTGGCTCTACCCCTACATTACAGGGTAAGGCAAAATGTTTAATCTAGACCTAAACCAGATCCAGAATGTCACATAAACCTGAACCAGCTCACATTCAAGTTCTTCACTTGCAAATACGTTACGTTAAGTTCACAGTTTTTAGAAAAATTAGCTTGTTCAATGAATGCGCTCTTTTGAACTAGTTCATGCACAACACTGCCCTGCAAGACTCTATTATTGAAAAAAAGACATGTTGAAGCTCATTTATAGTTTGCTACACAATATGTGAACAAGCCTATGAATGAGAAGATATTTAAATGTATCCACTCTTTTCAACAGCCCTCCCTACAGGCTAAGTTTTGAATCTTGATAATCATTAACCCTCAAATATTCTGTGTTCTTACTTCTTCTTCTTCTTCTTTCAGCTGCTCCCATTAGGGGTTGCCATAGCGATCATCTTCCATATGTTTCTGTCCTCCTTCTTGTTCTGTTATACCCATCACCTGCGTGTCCTCTCTCACCACATCCATAAATCTCCTCTTAGACCTTCCTCTTTTCCTCTTCCCTGGCAGCTCTATCCTTAGCATCCTTATCCCAATATACCCAGCATCTCTCATCTGACTTTGTCTCCCAACTGTCCAACTTGAGCCGACCCTCTAATGTACTCATTTCTTTTTCTATTTCTATTCTGTGTTCTTACTATTTATCTTCATTTCTCTATCTTCTAAAGCCCATCTCAATTCTTCCAACTTCCTCTTCACTTCCTGTTTTCTGGTGCTACACAACAAACTTGTCATCAGCAAAAAGCATACACCAGAGGGACTGGTCTTTTACCCCATCAGTCAAAACACCCATAACCAGATCAAAGAGGTAAGGACTTAAAGAAGATCCCTGGTGCAGACCTACTCTAACTGGGATATTGTTTGTTACTCTAACACTGCTTTCAACCTGAGTTCTCACTCCCTCATACGTATCCTGGATAATCCTCACATACTTCTCTGGTACTCCTTCCTCTCTCGTGCACCTCCAGACTTCCTGATGTGGCACTTGAACACCCTTCTGTTTTTCTCAATGCTTCTCTATCAGCTGTCTCAATGTAAAGATGTCATTAGTTGGTCCCATCTAGCATAAAACCAATCCACTCTGTAACCATTTCCCAAATTTTAATATGAAGGGCTAACTAATATACTGTACAACACTGCAATAGGAGAAATGCTGCACACAAATAATTTTAAACTGCAAAGTACAAAAAACAATAAATAAAGTGAACACAATGTAATTGTGTATAACACCTAAAACCTGACTTTCATTGCCTTCCATAATACAAAGTCATCCATGACTTACACATGATTGATGGTGATGACAACAAGACCACTGAGGCTATCCTGTGTCATGGGGGACCTTGGGTAGATGTTATTGAACTTGAGCTTGCAAAAGTTCTGCTACTTCAAGAGTAACAGCAATCCAGAGTACAATCCAAAGGTTTGGAAACATTTCTGTGAGCTGCTTTTCAAGAATGAATGTGAGCAGCTCCAACTCTGTGCTAAATATCTGCCATTATGTCCGGCTGAATATCATTAACTTAACATGCAATAAGTGGAGTTTTCATTATTTATTTTATTTCACTTATTTATTTATCTATTTAATTGTAAATAAGGAAAATGACAGGCTTTGCACTGTCATTTAGTAGGATATAATTCCATGTGCTTGAGTGCATTTAAAGATGATACAGACACACGCATATGGTTTTTCACATATCTCTGACAGAGTTTGAGAATTTGAAAAAGAGAATCCTTGACAGCCACCTCTTCTCCTTCATGAGCTCTGTTCTGGTTAGCAGAAAGCAGCAGTACTGGGAGTAGGAGGATAGAAAATTGAAAGAGACAAGTGGCCATGGCTGTGAACACTTGTGCTGTTTAGAACAGGGGAATGGGGAGCCCGGCACCACCCTGGCATTTTCTGCACTGGCTGTGTCAGGAACCTTCTGTCTCTTTAGTAATCAAATCTTGAAGCATAGTTATAAGCAAGCTAAAAGCAAATTTACATCAAATTTCAATGAAATCCAGTGGTTTTTACCACACCACAGACAGAATGGCAAAATCTCTACTGATTTTTCTGCTTTATAAACCAAGAACCAGAGTTGTTCAGGTTATTAAAATAGGAATTTTACAACATCTGAAAGGTAAATCGCCTTCCAGCATCCCACCACAACCTCCGCTAAGAACACATTTTTGCTGCAAGTACAGTTTTGAACAACAAAGGCATTATTAAACCCACTCTCGGCAGAAGATGCATTCCATCTGTGTTTATAATTTACATCACCAGTAAATGTGTGTTTGCTTCCATTAGTATTTACCTAATATGAAAATGATTGTACAGTAGATGCTAGCTTTGGAACTAGCATATGTAAATTTTATGTGTATTCCATTTTAGTCCCTGTCAGTTTACAGTACAAAGACTTAATGCTTCAATGATCAATGGTTAACATTAAGCTGAAGCTGAAAACTCCCATAGATAGATAGGTACTCCATGAATGGGGCTGTATAATAGATAGATAGATAGATAGATAGATAGATAGATAGATAGATAGATA
>JANRMT010062814.1:114953794-114985818 GCA_026402145.1 Polypterus bichir lapradei | reverse complement strand
TAGATAGATAGATAGATAGATAGATAGATAGATAGATAGATAGATAGATAGATAGATAGATAGATAGATAGATAGATAGATAGATAGATAGAACATTTTGGCATTTTACTGAAGCTCTTTAAATAAATAAATATATAAATAGATAAATAAATACATTTACACACACACTTCAGTCTGAACACACACCAGAATGACTAAAAAGGAAGAAAATGAAAAAGAAAGAAAACTTCTGACTTGGCTGTCCCAGTCACAGAATAGGATTATGCAGACATATTGCTGTTGGTATAAAGGAGTCCCAGTAGCTTTTCTTGACACACTTCTGCTGAATAATTTGTTGGCTGAAAGTCCTCAATGTTAGTGTGTCAGAGAGAGGATGTTCAGCATTGTTTATGGACAATAGACTTGGAATAAAATGAGCAATTCCAGCCATGCTGAAGAAGTTATTTCTGTCTCCTCCAGTTATCAAAATCGGATTGCCTTTTATATAGATTACCTTAGAAAAGAGTCTCAGTCAAAATGTCATAAAATAAAAACAGCCTGGAATTTAAAAGGATGTATTTGTACTTGTACTGTCACCAGATTGAAAAGGGCAAGCAGGGGTTAGCAAAAAGGACTTTAAAAATAAGTGGTAGTCAATACAAGGAAGACAAGAATGTGTTCCAAAGTCAAAACACAAAACAAAATTGCAGAATTCTATATAGATTACTCTACAGCAGGCTTTTATGAAACAGAATATAAGCAAACATAGATGTTTTTTAATGAAAGTGACCATGAAAGACACTTTAGACTCCAAAGATTCTTTTCACAGAAGTGCCTACAATACTTACCTCTGGACTTCTTTAAAGAAAGCTCTCTTCTACTAAAAGAACTTAATGCTTAACCTCTAAATACCCTAGCCATGGCAGGCTGTCTTAGTGCTTGGACCACATAACACAGCCTGCTTCCAGTTTGCCACCACTGCAAGTATTGAACATGACTGAGCAGACAACAGCCTGCGTCAGTGAATTTCGGACCTTGTGACCTGGGTTACTGGGTCCTACAGCATCTGGATAAGAATCTCAATCTGTCATCCTGTAAACCCCCCCCCAACTCCTTGATGATCACTAGTGTCAGAAGTAGCAAGGTAATTTCAGTCAGATAACAACAAACTTATTAACATCTAAACCTTGGGTTGATTTACAGAGGAACCAGACATACCAAACACTAGGAGTTCAAAAAAAGAAAATATATGACCTTAATGATTTAAACCAAAGTCCTTACAGCAAGCTTGTTTGGCTTTATTGCTATTGTAGTCTGTGTTTTCTTAATCTCACTGATGTTTTTACTTTCTCATATACAAAGTATACAGAAAGTATTGTAATATCCAAAAATTCAACCTTGAGATTTTGATGAATCTCAACATTTTAGAGCTCCCAGAGTCCGATTTACTTTCTCGTAGGGAAAGTATTGTAATCGTCCAAAAATTTGATTTCATGATTTTGATGAAATCTTGTTGTTTGAGATCTCTCTCAGTCCGAAAATACAATTTTTGGAATTATGTCTGTGTGTCTGTCTGTGTGTGTGTGTGTGCATGTAAACACGATAACGAGTACGCTTTCATTTAGGTCAACCAAATTTTGCATACAAGCACAGTATTAGGTACTTCTTCTTCTTCTTTCGGCTGCTCCCATTAGGGGTTGTCACAGTGGATCATCTTTTTCCATATCTTTCTGTCCTCTGCATCTTGTTCTGTTACACCCTTCACCTGCATGTCCTCTCTCGCCACATCCATAAATCTCCACCTAGTACATATCCTGTACAATTCTTACATACGTCTCTGCCACTCCCGACTTCCTCATACAATACCACAACTCCTCTCGAGGCACCCTGTCAAATGCTTTCTCCAGGTCCACAAAGACGCAATGCAACTCCTTCTGGCCTTCTCTAAACTTCTTCATCGACATCCTCAGAGCAAGCATTGCCTCTGTGGTACTCTTTCTTGGCATGAAACCATACTGCTGCTCACTAATCATCACCTCACTTCTTAACCGAGCTTCAACTACTCTTTCCCATAACTTCATGCTGTGGCTCATCAATTTTATGCCCCTGTAGTTACTACAGTCCTGCACATCCCCCTTATTCTTAAATATCGGCACCAGTACACTTCTTCTCCACTCCTCAGGCATCCTCTCACTTTCCAAGATTCCTAGATTTCTATCAACTTTTGAGCTATTTCCGCTAACCGGAAGGGGTACTTTTTTTATTCATGCAGCTCCAGAATTTGATTTATTCAAGTTTAGTTTTATAATAATTGTTCAATATATTATTAATTTGATTTGATTTGTGGTTGATGGTTCTTTAATGTAGATAATATAAAAATATAATCATTGTCTTGTGGTTTACTCCTGAAATATCCCATCCCCATATCTGCGTATATGAGAAAGGGGAGACCACTACCCATGTAATGCAAGATACTGTACCATCTTTTTGTTATTAGGCCTGTTGAGATGGTTGCAGGTGTTAGGATGCCAAAGTAGGTGCACAAGTTGGACCTTCCAGATAAGGTGCAATCAGTTGAAACCACAAACAGGTGATCTCCACTGAACTAATTATGAGACTTATAAAACCAATTTGCTGAACTCTTGAGGACTTAGAGGTGTCATATTAAAGGGGGTGGACTCTTATGTGATCAATTACTTTGTGTTTTATATTAGTAATTTATTCAGACACTTTGCACAGGCCTGAGTTCACTTTGACATTAGAGCATTTTTCTGTTGATCAGCGTCAGAAATCAATAAGTCGAACATAATTCATTATTGTATGCAAACAAAATGTGAAAACTTCCAAAGGGGTGAATACATTTTATAGGTATTGTTTGCACTGTTTACCAAAAATATTGAAAAATTGAGTTAATTAAACAAAACAGTTGAACGTAGTTGGCCTTTAATTGAAGAATAAATTCAGCAATTCTTAAGTCAAAGTTATCACAATCACAATAGATATTGACTAGCTGTGCTACCCCTCTATAATTGGTTGAAATCTAAGTAATCAACATAGGCCTCAGCATACTCAGCATTAACTTTTGCAGTGCACTATTTATTGGAATGTATTTTGTAAAGCATGTAGAATAAAATGCATAGCATTTTCAATGGCATCAGATGACACATTATATACATTTTTATTAATAAAATACCTTGCATTTTTCATTCCAACATATAGTGCATCACAAGTATTTGTAGTAATAAAATGCATAGAATTTTTCATTCCAACAGATGGCACACCACAATCATTTGTAGTAATAAATCTCATTGCATTTTTAATTGCAGCAGATGGCGCATCACCTACATTTTTAAAAATAAAGTGAACTGCATTTTTCATTCCAAGAGATGGCACATCACAAATATATGTAGTAATAAAACACATATTTTTCATTCTAACAGATGTCCCATCATAATCACTTGTAGTAGCAAAATGCATTGCACGTTTCATTCCAATAGATGTCATATCTCAAATATTTGAAGCAATAAAATGCATTACACTTTTTTTTTTAATTTTATTGATTTTATTGAAATCACACAATATTCCATACAAATAGATCAATTTTACAAGAATAGGATTGAAAACAAATTAATCCCCACCCCTGAGAAAGAGAGCATGGCCAGCAGAGTAAAACTTAAAGGTAGTAAAAATAAGTAAATAGATAAATTAATAAGTGAATATAGATAAATGGAGAAGAAAAGGAAATGGGGAGAGAATCTGCTTCCTCAGTGCTTTAAAAGATTATTCTAAAATGTTATTGATTAGATCCTGCCAGGTTTTGAAAAATTTCTGCACAGATCCTCTTAAGGTAGAATTAGATTTTTTCCAATTTCAAATAATATCTAACATCAGTTACCCCCTGACTTAAAAGAGGAGAGTTAGGATTCTTCCAGTTTACCAAGATAAGTCTGTGTGCCAATAGTATACTAAAGGCAACCACAGTTTGTCTGTCCTTCTCCACTTTAAGCCCATCTGGGAGTACACCAAACACAGCTGTTAATGGGTTAGGAGGGATTGTGACACCAAGGCTGTCTGAAAGGCATTTAAAAATTTTAGTCCAGAATGATGTTAATTTGGCGCACCCAAAACATGTGACCCTGTGAGGCTGGAACTTGATTGCACCATTCACAGGTTGGATCTTGCCCTGAAACATTTTGGACAATTTTAAACGATACAGATGTGCTCGATATATAATTTTGTGTTGAATAATACAATGCCTTGTGCATATGGAGCTCGAGTGAAGTCTCTGCATTGCTACCTTCCACTCCTTTTCTGAGATACTAAGTGAGAGATCCTTTTCCCACTGTCCTCTTGGATCTTTGAAAGGGTGGGACTGTAAAATGGTTTTATACATTGAAGAAATGCTGTCAAAGTCCTTGAAACTGAGCAATATTTTTTTCCAGCATAGAGGGAGGTGGGAGGTGAGGAAAATTGGGTAGGTTCTGTTTAAAAAAGTTTCTAATTTGAAGATAGTGAAAGAAATGTGTTGCTGGAAATTTAAATTTAGAATGTAATTGTTCGTAGGATGCAAAGACGTTGTCTATATACAGATCTCTAAGTGATTTAATCCTAAATGTTTTCCAGACATTAAAAACTGCATATGTTTGCTAGGGTTGAAAAAGGTGGTTCTCATGCAGAGTTGCCACAGATAAAAGATTCTCTATCTTAAAATGCTTCCTACATTCCTACTATATTCTGAGTGAGCGAAGCACAATTGGGTTGTTAGTATATTGTCGATAACTTGCATTTATTGGGGCGCAAAGCAAGGAATTTTATTTCTATTGCAGACCAAGCCTGTATATGTTCAACTATTTGTGTCCATGTCCATGTTTTCATAGTTTGTATGTTTGCTGCCCAGTAATAAAATTGAAAGTTAGGTAGAGCCATGCCACCTTCTGCCTTTGGCCTTTGTAGGGTCACTCTTTGGATACACGGATGTTTTGAATTCCAAAAATGTATTTATTTAGGCTCTCATTTCATGACACATTTATTTATTTATACTCACATTTCACAGTACTTTTATTAATTTGCGCATTTATTTATTTATTTAATTTTGTCCAAATATTCCTCCATAGTTATGGTTGAATCTAATTTCTTTAAAAACTATTTATTGATGTATATCGGGATGTTTAGAAATAAAAAGAGAAGTTTAGGGAGGATATTCATCTTAATAATGTTAATTCTTCCAGCTAAAGTGAGATGAAGGATTGACCATCCATGCAAGTCTTGCTTAATTTTTTTCCATACAGACAGCGAAATTTTGTTGATAAAGCGCTTTATGTTTACTTGTGATGTTTACCCCTAGATATTTAAACTGATCTGCAATGATAAAAGGGAAGGTGTCCAATCTAATATTGTGTGCTTGAGAATTCACGGGAAAGAGCACACTTTTAGTCAAATTAATTCTGAGACCAGAAATCTTTTAAAATTCTGTTAGTGCTGTTAGGACTGCATGCACAGTATTTTGTGGGTCTGATACAGTATATACAGTACAATATCATCTGCATATAGAGACATTTTCTGTTCAAGTCCTTCTCTGATAATCTCCTTTATCTTATAAGCATTTCTACACCGAACTGCCAGTAGCTCAATGGTGATTGCAAAAAGTAGTGGTGACAAGGGGCATCCTTGTCTAGTACCACATTCTAGTTTAAAGTAGTCTGAATTAATGTTGTTAATACAAACTAAAGCTTCTGGATTGGTATACAGTAGTTTGATCCATGCACAAATGTTCGGGCCAAACCTAAATTTCTCCAATGTAGTGATAATGTAGTTCCATTCAATCATATCAAATGCTTTTTCTGCATCCAAGGATAATAAAATCTCTGGGATGTTTGACTTTGCGGGTGAATATATTACATTAAACAGGTGACGAAGATTGGACGCTAAGTGTCAACCTTTAATAAATCCATTTTGATCTTTTGATATTACCGAAGGCAGCACTTACTCCATCCTTCTAGCTAGGACTTTGCAGAGTATCTTAACATCATTATTCAGAAGTGAAATTGGTCTGTATGATGCACATTGTAACAAGTCCTTATTTTGTTTAGGAAAGACGGTGATTAATGCTTGGCAAAAAGTTTAAGGTAGAATTTTATTGTCTCTAGCTTCTGTGAATGTTGCTAATAGAAGGGGAGCTAGCTGAGTGGAGAACTTCATATAAAATTCGGCAGGGTAGCCATTGGGGCCTGCTGCTTTCCCACTCTGAAGTGACTTTATAGCATCTAATAATTCTGATAGTGCCAACGGTTTATCCAATTCTTCTGCACTAAGAGTATCTATTTGTGTTATCTCTAATGCATCCAGGAATGCATTAGATTGTGTCTTGTCTTCTTTAAACTTAGTTGAATATAAGGATTTATAGTAGTCTCTAAATGTGTGCAATATATTTTTATGGTCAATGATTTTGTCTCCGTTTGTTTTGGTGATTGCTGGGATTACATTGTGAACTTCTTGCTTGTGGATTTGTTGACCTAAAAGCTTATTAGCTTTCTCTCCATGTTCACAATAATGATGTCTTCTTGATTTATAAATAAGTTGTTCAGTTTCTTTAGTTGTCAAGAGGTTGAGTTCTGAATGCAGAGCCTGCCTTCTCCTATGAAGAGTCTCACTTGGACACCTGGCATGTTCTTGATCTATTCTAGTAATTTCGCTGGTTAGCTTAGATACCTGCTTGGTTTCCAATTTATTTCTGTGGGAAAGATATGAGATAATCTGTCCTCTTAAGAAGGCGTTCAGGGTTTCCCTGAGTATTCCTGCAGAAATCTCTGAGGATGTATTTGTCTCTAAAAAAAAAAAATTAGTTTTGATATAAATTCTGTAAAGTTCTTGTCCGCTAATAAAAGTGGGTTAAGATGCCATCTATGAGACGAGTATATGGGGCATAATGATTTTAGCTCCCAGATCAGAGGGGCATGGTCGGAAATAACAATAGCATCGTACTTAGCGTCGGTATAGAAATCTCATGGGGTCTGATAAGTTGTGGTCAGTTACAAACTGTGTAATTGTCTTTGCAGTTTTAGATGTCATTGCCCCTGTGACAGGAGACCTATCTAGGTCTGGATTTAAAACACAATTAAAATCCCCAGCCATTATAATTTTATGAGTGTTCATATTGGGAATGGATGCAAATACATTTTGGATGAAGTCCCTATCATCCACATTGGGTGCATAAACATTTATCAAAATCACTTTACAATTAAATAAATTACCCATGACAATCATGTATCTCTCTTCAGGATCAAATACAACATCTGATTCTACAAATGAGACTGTTCTATGGATAAGAATTCCCACACCTCTAGTTTGTTTTTTTTTGTAAAGCTGGAATGGAACATTTGGCCAGTCTAGTCTTTTTGCAGCCGGAACTGATCCTTGCTTAATAGGTAGGTCTCCTGTAAAAAACTATTTTATTTTAGTGTTTAGACCTGTTAGGTGAGAGAATACTTTCTTTCTTTTTAATTTGTGATTCAGGCCTTTAAAATACCAGCTCACAAAGTTAACTGTCCCGTATTAGAGACATTGATTCTGAATTTTTGATGTCATTTTGTAGTGTTAACCAAAAGTAAGACAGCTTTGACCTTAATTTCCAATTTTCCCAGGGGTTATTGCCATGCAGTCTATTGTTACGTTGGTAATTATAATTAAAAGGATTAAAAGGATAGATTAGACATAGCTTGCTCTCTTTCTCTTCCCCCCTAGACCCTCCACCCCCCCATTTTGTCTCCCCACGTGAGGCTGGACCCCACTTCACAACATCCCAATCCTTTGACATACCTAGAGACAGAACACGTCCAAAACAAAATAAGCCCGCCAGCAGCGGCGTATGAGGATTAATATTGAGATATCTATTGCCGGTACAATCTAATGACTATAAGCATAAAAAAAAAATCTTCAGAAGTCTTGAAATGTTAAGATAGTAAACCCAGGGAATGGTGTTAAAAAATGGCTCTGGATAAGCATAGTAAACCCTATTACAATAATAACAACAACAATAAACCAAGGGTATGATGTTTAACAGTCTCCTTTAGAAGAGTAAAAAGAGAAAAAAAAGTTACTAGTTTAATTTCGTCCACACGTACATACAAAACATGTATAATTGTAATTAAAACATAAACAGATAGTGACCGAGAAGGGAAAAGGATGTGTAATTACAGTACCAGTGTCAATTCAAGTGGATCAGCCAGCCGGTGATATCTTTTTTATGATGCCATTAAAGAATGCGACTCACGATCGTATTTCAGGAAAATGTCGGGATCAGCTTTCTTAACTCTTTTTCTGCTTCCTCCATAGTGGCAAAGATGTAATGTTTGCCTTGAATATCCACTTTCAGTTTGGCATGATACAAGAGGCTGTATCTGATATCGGCTTTTCGTAAGCACTGTTTAATATTATGAAAAGAGACACGTTTAGCAGCTGTTGAGGGTGAGAAATCAGGGAAAATACGAATTAGGTTATTTTCAAATATAATCTCTTGTTTCTGTCTGAGAAGTGACATTACATTTAATTTAGATTGTAACTTCTCAAAGTGCACAACAAAAGTCTTAGGTTTAGATGTGTTCAATCCCTGTATGCAATAAGCTGCTGCTATCTTGGTGTCTGATTTAAAGTCCTCTCCAATTATTTTGAAGAATAGTTCAGCTACGAATTTCACTGGGTTTGGACTTTCATGATCCTCAGGTAGACCTTCGATTCTAATATTATTCCTTCTGCATCCATTTTCCTGAGCAGCAAGTCTGTCTCCGAGTTTTTTGCATTCAGAATTTGCAGCTGTTGCTTTTCCATCAGCGGTGGATGCTAAATTTTTGGCTGTTTCAATTCGAGTCACGAATGTCTGCTTAACTAACGTCTTCCAGCTGATCAGCAAGTGCTCTCAATTTAGACAAATTTTACTGAATGTGCTCCTCAATTTTTTCCAGCATACCTTTAAAGGCCACCTCAAAGTGATTATATATACATTTCTCCAAGTCTTTATTATCTTGCCACAGCTTCTCGCTTGTCTTCTCACTTGTCTTGAGCATACCATTTATTTCTTTCTTTATATCTTTTTTTATCTCTTGCTTGATCTCAGCGATCATTACCTTCAGGTCAGACAGATCATTTCTGCTTTCGTGCACCGTAGATGAAGCGACCAGCTCTATTACAGCCGATGTTCCCAGCTCGCGAGGAGTAGATGAAAGTGTGGACTGCAAGGCCTTTTCCAGTTTCAAGTGATCTTCTGGAATCGGCGTGCTATTGTGACCTGCATCACTTGCACATTCGCTCCCATTTTCGCTCTCAACTGGAGACGATGCAGCGGACTGTGGTCCCGAGAAGTCTGGGCTTTCGCCTGTCTGTTCCAGGTCAGTCTCTGAAAGACTGTACCTTGAGCTTGAACTTGGACTTGCCTGTCTAGGCTTGGACGTAGCTTTAGGTTTCTTTTCTATTTCTTTCTGAGCCCCTTTCTTACTGGTCATGTTTATATATGCTTGTATATACTATAATAGAACCCTCAGGATGGGTAAATACAGGCTACCTTGGGATAATAAGAAATAATAGAAAAAATAACACCACTGCTAATGGAGCTCCGCTTCAGACATCCATCTCCCGCAACGGACGAGACCACACCGCATTGTACTTTTCATTCCAACATATTGCACATCGCAAGTATTTGCAGTAATGAAATGCACTGCATTTTTCATTCCAACAGATGGTGCATCACAAACATTTACAGTAATGTATTGCATTTTCATTCTAACAGACAGCGTATCACAAATACTTGTAGTGATAAAATGCATTGCAGTTTTCATTCCAATAAATGGCACATCACAAATATTTATAGTAATAAAAAGCATTGCACTTTTCATTCCAACATATAGCTCATCACAAACATTAGCACTGCTTTTACAAATCCCATAAAAAATGGCACATAACAGAGACATCGCTCTGGACAAACACACAGTGGATATGTGTTTTAAAATGAAACAACTGCTATCAAATAAAAAAAAATACCTAGCTTTAATATATGCCTTCCAAAGTAAATCATTCTTTATAAAGGAAGCAACTTACAAGAATTATAACATGGTCATGATATGAGATGTAGAATGGAAGTCACTAAGTACAGACAAAAAAGAAAATTTATGATTTTAACATTTATATTTGAATCCCAACTGTCATGTTCTGTGTTGAATTTGCATATCTTCCCTGTATTTGTGTGGCTTTTTATTTGGGAACTCTAGAGGCTGCTGGGATAGGCTGCAGTTCTTGTTGCCCTGACTGCGATTAAGCAGGTATGAGACTGTTATGTTTATCATATCATATCTTATTCCCAAACCTACTTAAATGCAGTTTATGGTTGCTGAGTATATTAAATTATAGCATTACAAAGATTAAAGCAATTATAAAAACCACCACAAAACTTCAAGATTCACTTTGAAGTGAGCAATTTATCACTGAATAAATTATTAAGTTGCATGCAGAACATAACACAATTCACTTCTTTAAAAATTACATTTAGCTTGTGAAAAGCAGAAAGCCAAGCAGGAAAAGCTAATTATGCCGGAAGGAAAGTATGAAGTACCTGCTCTAATAAATAAATGTTAGCAGAACATGATATTCTCTTTCATTCTGACAGTTGTGGAAACACCGTGTTTCATTTCTCTTCATCATGGAGTCTCAGAAATCAATAAAGCCAAAGAGGTGATTTTAAAAGAACACACTCAAGTTCCATTTGGTCGAGAAAGCTGTGTATAAATGTTGTGTTGCTTTAGTGTCAGGGATCAGTAAATCATACATCACGGTTGTTTCCTTTTGTATGAAGATATTGAAAACATTTACGCTTGTTGCTGGACAGTTTCATTTTCATATTCTCTCCATTATGGACAGTTTTAATTTTCAGCCATTGAGTGATACAATCTACTATACTGAAATAAAGTCTCTGGTAATTAAGAAATAATTTGGGGATGCACAAGTGTTGGGTTTGATTTCTGTTGCAGTTCCAAGAATTTCCCTATTGTCTGTCTTTGGAGTGTTCTTTAGGCATCAGAGACATTCTATGTGAGCCATGCTGCATCAAGCAAAGTTAAATGAAGAGTGGAAACCATGCTGGGATGTTTGTTAGGAAGACTTTAAAATTAAAGAAATATAGCAAGAGACAAATGCTTCATGTATGTACTCCTTTCTTGCTTTAAACATTGAATTATGCCATTTCAATCAATTAATTGACTGTTGAGTTATTTCAATGAGATCAGATAAATCACTCTTGACATCAGGATTTATTATGTCTGCTACTATGGGCAATAACAAGCATCTCTGTAATGTCCCAGCAAAATGACATCCTAATGTGCTGTCTTCCCTTTCCTCCCAATTTATGGATATAAAGGAATAGGGTAAAATAATGGCTCCCAAAGCTCCTCTTTGATAACTCAATGGGGTCTATTATTAGTTTAAAAACTTAAGTGGATACTTATGAATCATAACAGGGAATGCTTGGGCTGAGCATGTGGGAAGCAGCAAAGGGTCACAGAAAGCCCTCCACAGCATTTTTAGCTAGGTCTGGAATAAAATGTTTAAAGAGATATCTGCCTCATAGCAATAACTAGAGACCATGGATTATGGGGCAGGGATTTATTTTTTCAGAACTTCTGCTGTTTTTAACTTACATGAATAAACTTGATAAATAAAAACTATGTTTTATGTTTGCAGTTAGCACTAAAGTAGCTGGAATGGCAGATAGTGAAAACTCGCCTATAAGGTTTACAGATGGACCTAGGCAGATCTTGGGCACATGAAATTTAATCTAAGAAAATGTAAGTTGTTTCATGCAGTAAGTAGAAATATTAAATGATTCTACTGTGGTGGGTCTGAAAATTGGAAGTCACCTTAAAGGACTTGCTGTGCACTCTACTTGTAGACAGTGTACAGATTAAAATGGTGTAACGAGACAGAAAACAAGGACAAGATAAAGGACTGGGGATCCACCACATATACTTGAAAAAATAGCACTTGAAATTTAAAGAGTAGAACAGAACGAGTAATCTCTTGCGACCAAGTCCCAAAACTTGACTGATGTTGAAACAAAGGAGTAGCAGTTTTATAAAGGGTGGGAAGGAAGAGGTGTGTCTTCAGTGGTGCATCTGGAAGTGAGGTCAGTGAGGGGGTTGGATGGGAGGTCTGTAGAGAAGCTGGAAGAGACATCAGAAGTGGAACTGGAGGAGAAGTTGGAACTGGGATCAGGCAGATTTTCCTTCTGAGGATCTTTAGATGAAGGAGAAAAGGCATTAGTGTACACTGCCAACCCTCGGTCTGGTGTAACATTTAATCAGACCCATCAACAATGGGTAATATTTGACAATGGCTAATATGAGTTGGCTTATAATGGCTAATATGAGTTGGCTTGTACATAGCTTTGTGTAAAGTTAAAATCAAAGAAAGGTTTTAATTTAAACAACATACTTGTGTGGCCTCCTTATTGTAAAAAGGACATAACAGCTCTAGTAAAAGTCCAGAGGTGATTAACTATACTTATTCCAAGGACTGCAGGGTATGAGCTATGAGAAAAGATATTATGAGTGAAATTAGTGTCATGAGCTGGATTTTATTTTACATTTTTTTAGCTTTTCCTTGGCATCTAAAAATAATGTATACCCTATATACTCATGTATAAGTCGGGTCTTGAAACCTGAAAAATCGATCATAAAATCTGACCCCGACTTATATGCCTTAAATGCGACACTTGATTTTTTTTTTTTACACCTTCTTGCCACCTCCAATCTCGCATCAGGTTCTCAGACACATCAAATTTTGTTGCAGCAGCACAGTTACCAATTTCTTTCACTACTTCAATGAGATTTAATTTAAAACCAGCTTCATATTTTCTTCTGATCAAACGCTCCATTGTAGATAAGGGATGCTCTTACGATAAAGTTGTATGAGGGTGTGAGATACAAAAAACAAAAAACAGTGCAAAAGTTGCTTTGGAATAGTTCGGGTATTACCGTGTGGTCACATAGGCACAAGCTTCATGGTTCAAGGTTTCTTTATTTGCCATTTGTGCATAAAACCAACAATCTAGGCACATTGGAATTCTTGTGCAGAGCTCTTTCAGAGTCATCATAGTAAACATTTACAACAATATAATATCCATCCATCCATTATCCAACCCGCTATATCCAAACTACAGGGTCACTGGGGTCTGCTGGAGCCAATCCCAGATATAATAAATAATATGAATTATACCAACACTATTAAAAAAGGTGGTAATATCTACACAAAAAAATACAATTATATTGCAGATATTGCACATATTTCACATTTTTATCAATTGTCATTTACATGACAAGTGAAGTGAGGTAGTGTGGGGTTATTTCACATGTTCAGTAATTTGGTTTTTCCATCAGTCTAACTCTGGTGGGGAAAAAGCTATTGAAAAACTTTGTTCTGTGAATAATGATGCTGTCCGCTCTGCTCTGTCTCAGATTGTACGTACATTTTTTGTGTCTGAGCAGAGAGTGAGCTGAATGGAATGAGTCCCTTATAATTCCCTCTGCTCTTCTGTGCGTACATAGAATCCATAGAAGGAAGTTTTGTCCCTATTATCCTCTCCGCAGTCTTTATGGCTCTTTGCAAAGCCTTCCTCTTTGCCTGTGTGGTGTTCCCATACCAGACAGTGATACCTGCGGTGAGAATACTCTCTATCAGTCTTCTGCAGGCCTGGGCGAGAGGGCGATGGTTCAAGCCGGCTTTCCTGAGCAGCCTAATAAAATATAGCCTTTGTTGGGATTTTTTCACTGTGGCTGTGGTGTTAAGAGTCCAGCTCAGGTCTGATGTAACCTGCAATCCCAGGAATCTGTGGCTGTTGGCCCTCTCCACCTCAGTCCCTTTGATGATAAGAGGCTGTAGAGGGGGAGGATTCTTCCTGAAGTCCAGTATTAGTTCTTTGGTCTTGTCTCTGTTGAGAATGAGGTCATTCTCCTCTCCATAGACAAGAATGTTGTTTATCAGGGTCCTGTACCCTAACTCATCCCCCCCCTTAATGAGCCCCAGGTTGGTGGTGTTATCAGCGTATTTAATGATGATGGTGTTGTCCTGGGTGGAGACACAGTCATAAGTGTACAGAGTGAAAAGTTTGGGGCTCAGGCAACAGCCCTATGGAGATCCTGTACTGACTGTGAGCTCAGCAGACACCCGTCCTCCCATTCTCACCACCTGTTGTCTATCTGTCAAGAAGTCAAGGATCCAGTTACAGGTGGGACTTGGGACACCAAGGGCCTTTGAGGGTGTGTCTGTGTTCAACCTGTCGAACCTGGCATAGAAGGTGTTTAGGCTGTCTGGAAGGGTAGCATCTCGGGGGTCTGTGGTTCTCCTGTAGTTTGTGAAAGATTGAATTCCCTGCCATATGCTATGCGTGTTGTGGTTGAGGTAGTAGCCTTCAAGATTTTATGAGTGAGCCCTTTTTGCTGCTCTGATGGACTTCTACAGCTCACACCGGGCTCTCTTATACTCCACTTGATCTTCTGACTTGAAGGCCTCCCACCGCTTCCTGATTTTCTGTTTTATGTCCCCATTAAACCAGGGTTTTTGGTTGGGGAACATATGCACAGTCTTGGGAGGGGCATATATAGACGTGCACCAACTAATGTAGTCACTCACAGTCTCTGTGTATTCATGGATATCGTTAGTGGCCTCTTTGAAATTGCTCCAGTCTGTGGCCTCTAAGAGTCTTGCAGACTAGCTTTTGCATCATCAGTCCAGGTGAACGGTCCAGGCTATGATTGGCTTTGTCTTGAGCATTTTGTTGTAAACTGGATTGAGCCGAATCGCCAGGTGATCAGACTTTCCAAAATGAGGTTTTGGTTCAGCTGAAAAGGCGTTTTTGATTTTACTGCAGCAGTGGTCCAATGTTTTATTTCCCCTAGTGGGGAAGCTCACAAACTGATGCAGTTTAGGCATGTTTTTTCGGAGATTGCAGTGGTTAAAATCTCCCCAAATGATAACAGCGGCATCAGGATATGTGTTTTCAAGCTTGTTAATCATATCGTGTAGCTCCTTCAGTGCAGCCTCCTCCTTAGCGGATGGGGGGTTGGGGTATATACGACACTCACAATGATGCATTGCAGTTCTCTGGGCAGGTAAAATGGCCTTAACTTCAAAGTCAGATATTCCACGTTTTCAGAACAGGATTTAGAAATGGTCTTATAGTCGGTATACCATGATTGTTTAACAAGGGCGGCCGTACCTCCTCCGTACCTCTATAATCATGATGGCGCTCCTCTATAATCATGATGGTGCTCCTCAGAGGGCGACATTGAGGCGCTTTCCGAGTCAAGTTATTTCTTTTTTCTGTTCTTCTTCTTACTTTTTTGTGCCGAGTTAAGACACACTCTGCAAACGTTTTCTATGATCGGGCGGCCTTATTGCGACTGAGAGAGCGCAGCCATATCGGATTTTTCGACCCAATCTCGCTGGAATTCTACCCTGAGCTAGCATGCTATGCTGACTTGATGCCAGGCCGGCCCCCAACAGGGGGCTTTTCTGAGAACAGGCCGAAGCGGAGGCACGGCAGATGGGGAGGAACTGACTGAAGGCTTCTGCGCTTGATTAGGAAGGGAAGGCTAACCCTCCCGGTTATATTGTTTGCAAACATTCAGTCTCTGGAAAATAAAATGGACGAGCTCTACATTCGGATCTCCACGCAGAGGGACATTCAGGATTGCTCCATATTGTGTTGCTGCGAAACTTGGCTGGGGGAGTGGACACCCGATGAGGCAATAACACCTGACGGCTACACGATCTTCAGGGAGGACTGATGCACTGCGGACAGTACATGGAATACATAGAAAAAAAGGCAGTGTGCTCCATGGTTACTCTCTCAAGTGGGCGTTAGCATATCAGAATCTCTTGTACCAATAGCTTAAGTTTTTCGCATTCAATTTATACGACCGACATTATAAAATACCAGAAATTATACTGTAAAATGAAGTCCCGACTTATCCGCGGGAGAACTTATCCGGGAGTATATATGGTATATCATTTTGGGGTTGTAGAAGTCAAGGAATGTAGAATTTAGAAAAGAAGTTTAGAAATTTAGAACTTTACAATGTTTTTGAAGATGTTATTTTTGAAATACATCTAGCTGCAGTGCTATTCAGTTTCTATTATGAGCGCCGCCACTGTTTGCTGTTTGTGATGCAGTGTTACCACACTTGACATCATTACTGCAACTGCATAAAGGTCAGCGTCATACTCTCTGTAACTGTCCACGTTTGTGGCTAAACCCTCACATTATTATTGTTTAGAGCTCTTTCTGGTTACAAATTCCTTTCTGTTCTTCAGCTTTAAATTAGCCTTTTGTGTTATGGCTTTGGCAGCATGAAATATTCTAGTTTCTGAATCTTATGCTACATTTCTCAATCTCTGATTTTGTATCAAGTCTTTGCCTTTTTTATTTAATTCACCTTCTGCTCCATCTTATTTTAAACTGCCGTAACACTGCATAGTCATAACAATGCCGGGAAAGGCTGGTTAAAGGTGAGTTTTGCAGAAACAAAGTATTTCTTCACACAGAGAACCACATAAATCAGGAACTTAAAAACATGTGGACCTCCAGTCCCCCCAAGATTGAAGGCAGAATGCAGGGCTGTCAGTCTTCTTCTTACTTTCACGTAATCCATTTCTGCATGTGACTTCACTGTCAATAGATGTCATCATGGTTCTTTTTCTGTCACCAATGCCACATGCCTATGTCACTCTTCTACATTTTTCATTTACAGCATGAAAAGGACCCAAATCCCAATTACATGGCAGAGGCAGCTCACACCTCCAAATCAAGGGTCATGTTGCACGTATCTCATCATAAGCTCTTGATTAAGACCAGGCCCAGGTGGTTCACAATTTTTTGCATGACTAGCAGACAAACCTTAGCATTTTATATATAGAGATTAGTTGCCAGATAGTGTGGTACACTTCCACGTGTTGTTAGGGACAGTCAGCATTTTAATCAGAATAATTTTGATGAGAACAGGCCATTCAGACCAAAAAAGTTCATCAGTCCTACTTCACATAACTTCTCCAAAATAATGTCAAGTGAAGTTTTGTGGGTCTCCAAAGCACAATTGTGGCAACTAATTCCATGTGGCTACAGTTTTCTGTGTGAAGAAAAACTATGTAAGCTTTTTGCTTGATACCAGTATTTGCATCTCTTGTTCATACAGCATTTGCAGTCTAAAGCATATGCCCAATTTAATTCAGTTCATTCTCCATCCCCTTTCCCGTAGAGGGTTGATGTAGCAACACACCAGCCTGGAGAGTCCAGGCCACATTTTTGAAAGCAACAGTCCCCAGGTACTTTTGTGTAATTTCCAAATTAGCCACAAAGCATTTGATGATATTTTGCACGTTAGGTGAATTGCCCATCAAAGTTGTTTTTTTTTTTAATTCCTAGTCCTGGGCCTTGGTTACAATAAACAACCATTATTAGAGGTAAAGAAGAACCTTTCTACCTCTTTAGGAGAAGTGATCTTTAGTTAGGAAGTTTAATGTTGCTGCTAAGATATATCTGAACATGTTATCCACCTTGGGGCATTTGGGCACTTTATCATAGGACATAACAGGAATAGTTCATAGGTAGACAAAAAAGCATGCCCTCCATATACTGTAGATAGGCCTCACTAGATGAAGCCTGATTGGACTTTTAATTTGTTAACATGTGGAATTTTATCCTCCAATCTGTTGAGAGTAAAAAGAGTTTTTGTTGTGTACCTGTAATGCGTCACTGATGAAGATACTAATTGACATGAGTCTGCTATAACATTTTAAGCATATTATAAGTTTAATAATTAAAAATAAGAACATTTCCTGGGTCACTTTATCATATTTTGGAGTGCATTAGCTACATTGATTCAATTGAAAAGTGTTGTCTAAGACATTTTGCTTAGAACCAATGGATCTTCTTTCTTCAAGTTTACATTGATAATTAACAAAAACAATAAAGAATGTGGAACAATCTGTGTTTTCTTATTATCTCCTTTCTTTGTATATTTACTATTATCTGCTTCCATGGATATATAACTGAATTAGGTGATCCTCAGTCATATGATGGGAATATAAATGAAGGGGGAAAACAAAGGAAATTATGTTAAAATTGAACTAATCACGGATTTCTATGTATATGATAATATTAAAGTGCCCTATGAGGAAAGAAAACACACCAGACATGTTTTCTTAATGCCAAACACCAGTTCAGCAGACGAGATGTGCAGATCCTCTTTTGCAGCTGTACGTAACCCCAACAGTACCACAGCAGATGGTTGACCCAGCTGTCGTTGGTAAGGGAGGCCTTGAGGGCTGACTTTAGCGACCAGTGAAATCGCTCACAAAGGCTGTTAGCTTGGGGGTGGTATGCAGTGGTATGGTGCACTGTTGTCCCAAAATCTTGTGCCATTGCAGCCCAGAGATGTGAAGTGAACTATTTACCTCGGTTGGGTGTCATTTGGGATGGCGTGCAGAACCTCGCAACCCAAGTGTTGATAAAGGCTCCCGCTACTTCTGCTGCAGTTGTGGAAATCAAAGGGACAGTTTCAGGCCACCTGGTGGTCCTGTCAACCACAGTGAGCAGGTGTGTAAAACCGTGAGAAGGAGGAAAGGGGCCTACCAGGTCCACATGAACATGGTTGAAATGGCAAGCAGGTACCGTGAAAGGTGTCAGTGGGGCTTTAACATGGCAATGTATTTTAGCCTTTTGACATGCAACACAAGCCGCTGCCCAGCTATGAACACAAATTTGTTTGCAATCAAATGTTGGGATGCCCTTTGTCCTGGATGTGAGAGGCTGTGTATGGTGTCAAAAATGCGCTGTCTTCAGTTGTTAGGGACAATTGGGCATGGGTAACCTGTGCTGGTGTCACACAGGAGCTTAGCAGCACTGCTGTCTAACTGTACCTCTGACAACTGCAGGCCAGTGCCTGCGAGTGAAGAGCTTGGACCTCCGGGTCCTCAGCTTGGTCAGTTGCCAGCTAGGAGTAGTCAATTCCAATGTGCATGGATGTTAATGTGGGCCGAGACAGACAGTCAGCCACCACATTGTTCTTACCCTTGACATGCTGGATGTCTGTTGTGAACTCTGATATGTAAGCCAGGTGTCATTTCTATCGGGCAGACCACGGCTCAGCAACCTTGGACATTATGAGAACAAGTGGTTTGTGGTCGACAAATGCAGTGAATGGCCAGGCTTCAAGCAAGAAGCGGAAATGTCGAATGGCTAAGTACAATCTCAGTAGTTCCTGGTCAAAAGTGCTATACTTGCATTCATTGGGCCGTAAATCTCTGCTGAAGGAAGCCAATGGCTGCCATGCATCATCAGTCAAACACCGCCCCCACTGCATGGTCCGATGCGTCAGTTGTAAGAGCAAGTGGAGCATCAGGTAGCAGGTGTGCAAGCATGGCTGCGTCAGCTAAAACACGTTTGGTATTCGTAAATGCCTCATCCAGGTCTTTGGACCACGTGACTGGGGACTTCACAGACTGGCCCTGTATTGCCTCATATAAAGGTTGCATAATGAATGCTGCCTGAGGAATGGTGGTGGTAGAAATTGACCATGCCCGAGAATACCCAAAGGGAGCGTACGGTGCAGCATTGTGAAAAATCAGTGACAGCATAGATTTTGGAAGGCAAAGGAATCACACCCCCTTTTGAAATGTGATGTCCCATAAAATGTATGACAGGCAATCCAAATAGACACTTAGCGGGATTAATAATCAACCCTTGCAGGCTCAGGCACTTGAACAAGGCTCGGAGATGGGCAAGGTGTTCCACTTTGGAGGAGCTGGCAACCAAGATATCATCTAGGTAGACAAAAAGGAAGTCAAAATGGCTGAGGACAGAGTCCATCAATCTCTGGAATGTTTGCGCAGCATTTTTAAGACCGAATGGTGTTGGTAGGAATTTACATAATCCAAACAGGGTGATCACTGCTGTTTTGGGGGTAGCCACGGAACAGGTCCGCCTTTCAAAAGATTACTTTCCCAGAGAGCCGTGCCGAGAAATCTTGCATGTGTGGAATTGGGTAGCGGTCTGGGAAAGTGTGATCATTTAGACGGCGGTAATCCCCACATGGTCGGAAACCTCCACCTGCTTTGGACACTATATGGAGGGGCGATGCCCATGGGCTGTTGGATTGGCGCACAGTCCCTAGCTGTTCCATGCCAGCAAATTCAGCCTTCGCAATAGCCAGCTTGTCAGGGGCTAGTCGACAGCCGTGGGCATGGACTGGTGGACCAGAAGAAGAAATGTAGTGTTTCACTCCATGCTTGGTTTCTGCTGTGGAAAAAGTGGGTTTTGATTGCTGGGGGAATTCGTTCAGAAGGCAGGCGAAGTTGCAAGTCATAGCTATCATATTGTACAGGGCTGAGGTAGTGATACTACTGAGTGTGCAGAAAAGGGTGGCAAAGTCCTTTGCATCTACAAGGCGACAGTTCTTAACATCAACCAGCAACCCATTCGCACACAGGAAGTCCATGCCTAGCAGTGGCCTAGCCACCATGGCTAAGACAAATGTCCAAATGAAATGCCTTCCACTGAAAGATAAGGCAGTGTGTTGCATTCCATAGGTGGGGATCCTAGTGCCATTGGGAACCTCCAATACAGGCCCTTTTCTCCCTGAAGCCACATCAGTAGGTGATACAGAAAGCATGCTCACTTGTGCGGCAGTATCACATAGAAAACAGCGGCCGGACTGGTCATCTGTTATTTAGAGTAGGTGGTCTGCAGGTTCTGATATGATAGTGTTGACCGACCCAGGTGGGATAAACTTACAAGGAGGGCAACATTTCTTTGCGTTCTTGTCGAGTGGGGCGTGGTAAAAACACAGGTCAGTAGTCTGTATGGCGGCAGGAGGAGGATGAGCAGAATGAGACATGGGCTTGCTAGTGGGACTGACGAGGGTTGCAGGTGGAAGACAGCTCTGCAAAGCAGAGTGAAGGCTGTCGGCCATCTTGGCTAACTCTCGGTAGTCAATGGTGGTCATATTGGCCAGGGCAGTGCGCACTTGTTCCGGCATCTGTTGGAGAAACAGCTCTCTAAATATAAAACAGGGCTTATGGCTACATAGCAAACACGTGGTCTATCAACGCAGAGGGTTTCGCTGCAATGTTAGTAGCCTCCATGCCAGGTCTGACTCCATGAGGTCGTATGTCTCTAAAAGGTATGCCTTTAAAGTTACATACTTGTCTATGTCTGCGGGACTTTCAAGCAGACTCACCACACTGGACACTGAGAGCTGTGAGGACGTAGCAGTACCTCGTGTCATTTGCTATAATGTCCTGCAACGCAAACTGTGCCTCTGCTTAGGCGAACCATGCTGCGGCCTGCTGTTCCCAAAACTCTGGTAACTTTAACGCCACCCGTTGGCATACATGATTAGCGTAACTCTGGAATTGTCCAAAAGTGTCGGGGTCACCACTGTAATACCCTGCGTGGAAAGAAAATACACCAGACAACATTTTCTTAATGCAGGCAAAAACTACTGTTTATTGAACATGCTTTTAATTATATACAATTGTTGCCTATTCCCTCATCACCCCGCTTCCTCCCACACTGCAGTGCGTGTGAATTGTGTCTTTAGATTCGCAGCTTTTCCAGCCACTACAATATTAGTATATACAGTATAGCTTTTTTCAAAAGCTTTAGCACCAATGATTAAACTTAAACAAAGTAGTGCTCCTAATCGCTTGCAGGAAGAGTCCCCATACTCTGAATAGTTAAGTGTATTTTTGTCACAGCATCTGCCGTCCACTTAGATAAATGTAATGATATATTTCCTAATGTATTACTTGTACTCTGTAAAAATTTAACTGTGAATTTATGGCAATTTATTGGCTACTAAATACTTTTATAGTTTTGTACTGTATTACAATTTAAATGTTCAGTAGAATTATTTCATGCTGTCTGGTGATGTAAGGCAGTGTTTCCCAGCCTCGGTCCTGGGGGCACACTGTGGCTGCAGGTTTTTGTTCCAACCAGCTTCTGTTTTTAATTGGACTCCTGGGCTAATTAAGTGATGTGTTATTTCTGCGATTTGGGAACAATATAGAAATTAGAAAACTAAGTAGGTAAAATATATATAATATATATTTATATATATATATTAAAATGTATCAAGCAGTTATATGGGAATAATGTATTTGTTAACAATATTTTTCATTCTACTGTTCTAGATGTTCTAAATGTTTAATTAATCCATTATTTACTAATTAGTGAGTCTGATGCTAAAGTAGTTGCAGCCTTTGATTATTTAGTGTTGTTTGCCAGTGTGTCTGCTCTGCTCATTTTTAATTGTCATTAATAAGATACAACAAAAGGGAAAACTGCACAGAGAAAGGGCAAAATACAATGAAGTCAACAAAAGAAAGTTAAGCATTTAAATCTATAGCAAAAGCAGAAATATTTCTAAATGTCTTATAGATAGGGGAAATTCACATACTCCAGCATACTGATAAAGAACAATATTGAATTAAAGAGTGATAACAATGAAGGTATAACAGAAAGACAATAACTTTGTATAATGTTAACGTTTACCATCCCAGGATGGAACTGAAGAGTCGCATAGTGTGGGGGAGGAACGATCTCCTCAGTCTGTCAGTGACAGCAGGACAGTGACAGCATGATACTGTTCAGTGGATGCAGTGGATTTTCCATTATTGACAGGAGCCTGCTCAGCACCCATCACTCTGCCACGGATGTCAAACTGTCCAGCTCCGTGTCTACAATACAGCCTGCCTTCCTCACCAGTTTGTCCAAGCGTGAGGCATCCCTCTTCTTTATGCTGCCTCTCCAGCACACCACCGCGTAGAAGAAGGCTCTCACCATAACTGTTTGATAGAATGTAAATGTAAAAATCATGCTGCTGTGCTTTTCTGAATGTAGAATAAAAGAAAAATAATACCAGATAATTAAATGAGATCAGGGCTATCTGGTGTTGTCACTGATTAGGAATCTGGTTGGAATAAAAACCTGCAGTCACAGGGGGCCACAGGACTGAGGTTGGGAAACACTGATGTAAGGTATGCTGCAGGTTCACCACTTTATTAAAAAAAAAAAAAAAAACCATAAATCAGCTACTATAACCACAAGATAATCTTCAGCATGCATAGAAAATGAGTTTACTAGCTGTGTTCAAGTTTTGGTTTCTCACAGTGCAAGGGGTCATCAGACGCAATTTTCAGTGTCATTGCAAAGGTGGTGTTTCTTATGCAAATGTACTAACTTTATGCAAATGCAGTTTTCTGTGCCTTTGTGACTTTACAGCAATATAACAATTATTCATAAAAACAGTCCTGCACATTGAAACAATTAACTGATATTGAGAGCTAAAACACTACTTAAATGTAAGTTATCCATTATCTATTTAAAATCAGTGTTTTAATCATTTAGTGTATTACATTTTTTTCGACTGTGAAATAACACACTTAATGAAATGTATTTTACAGGATTTTTTACAGTGTATTCACATGTCCTCTCCAAAATTAACATGAAGTTGAGTTCTGAAGGTCTCTAAAGTCATTCCACTTTCCACCTCACTACTTGGTCATTTATTCCTTTTGTTTCTGGTTCCCTATGTGAATGAAAACTTTGTAATAGTTGTATGATATCAAACAAGTTTCCATCATTGTCTCTGTAGTCAGGTGTTCACTTTTTAACTGTCATACCATACATAAAAATTAAAACGGTGTGAAAATGCACAAACTGAAAATGTCCCACAATGCACCACAGATGAAAGAAGATAACTTAGCCTGCTCTGGTTACATAGTACATTTTTCAATACAGTATTTTACTGAAGAAAATGACAGTTAATTCCTGTCAAATGCTGGCAAATTTTGACAGTGTACCTTTCAATAAGGTTGCTCATATTAAAATGAATTTATAGCAACTGTTTTATATTAAATTTCCATCATTCTTTATTTTTGATATGTGTCATATATAGTACTGTATATCTGTCAGTCCAGCAGCCTTGAATTGAATTAAATGTGTTTAAGAATGTATGCATAAATGTACCTTTGCAGTGCTTATTTGCAGTGCTTATAAGTAAAGGGAATCGTAGTCCTTATAAATGAGTTCATTTCCACCTTTCAATACCCTTAAATATAAAGACATTAGGTAGAAGTCAAGACCAATAGTAACAGCACTTTAATAAGAGATTCAAGTTAATCAGTGTTACTTGGCAGTTAGCAGTGTAGCTTTGCAGCTCTTCTGTTTTGCTGGGATGGCTTCCGATGTGAGCTCATACTGTCTAAAACTAATCTGTAAGGGTTGATTGCTAACTCTTAACCTGCCCTTATGTGAATGAGTGGACACCTTAGGATAGAATTGTTTTTCTTCTTTTAGGATAAGCTTTGGTTTGTTCTAATTAGAGTCAGGATGTACTGGTAGTGAGTGATGATAACAGTGGATTCCGGTTAAAGAAAACAAATTCCTTTGGAGTCATATGCTGAAAAACATTGTTGTTAACCTTGGGAAGTTGTTCTTATGCTTAGCTTATATAGTTTAAAATATCATCCAGTCAGTCTTTTTTACCTCTCAATTTATCTGAAGGTTCTTCAGATAGCCCCTCTCTTTCTGCATGCATCAGTACTAGTCAATTGCATCTAAATAGAGGAGAAAGAATACCGTGTTACACCATGATAAGGATACACACCTCATTTCATGGGACAATGTAAAAAATATGACTAGATTGTGAGCATGTTTTTATCTAGTTTCGTGCTAGCAGAGGCACCTGAATTTTTAGCACTACCACTCTTACTCTAGCTATGAGTATCTGTCAGAGTTTTGCTTATGCACATTATTCTTTGTCATTCATATATAAATCACACTGAATCAGCCTCTTTCTACCTTTCCATTCTGTCTGCTAGCTGCCTCAGAGACGAGCGCTTACTGTATATGAAAAATTTCTGTAGTGTTTCTTCCAGTGAGGCACAGCCCCACCAGATGTCACACAAAATAAGTAATTTGCTTCTCTCAGTAATTCTTATTATTAAAATGTTTAGAACAACCTTCAGATTTGTCTTCTTAAGTAATTTTTTGTTATTTTTGTATCATATTTAATTACGTATCTCTCAATTATATTAAAAAAAGTTTCCGTCTTGTCTGTGTTATTCAGCCTTGACCACTCCCCTCCACACCGCTCAGCCAATCATTACTCCTACTCCTCTCTCCGTACCACCCCGTGACATTCTCAGTGCTGCTAACTCACCCTTCAACGCTGTCGGTTATAAAGGCAAGGCAGAAAAGTAATTTATCTATTAAAGAACATTGAATTTTAGATTGTGATAAAAAAAAACAGTGACAAGAGTTGATAATGAATGTTGAAAAAAAGAAAATGAACAAAAAAGATCTGCATGTGATAAAAATCAAGAACAAAGAGAATCGTCCAATAAAAGAAAAAGAGAAAAATATCCCAAACAATATGTGAACAGAAATGCAAAAAAGCAACATTTATAGAATGTAAGTTAGATGATAAAGTAATTCATATTATTGTTTTTGATGATGCTCTAAAGTAATTACATTTTTTAATTTACTTTTTATTATGTTATACATTTTTAATTTTTACTATCTTTTATTATTCATTGGTATTTAAAATAGACAGTTGTAATGAAATACTCATCCTGCATACTCTTCTGTATACTACCTCTTTAAATACAATCACTTTCTGTAATGGAGGAGCACCCCAACGCCTTTCAAGAGGCTGAGCTGTGAGACAATGAGCACCCAGTGCCCGCCCCTGGGGGTTGGTGAGCGAAGTGAGCAGCGGTAAGAGCTCCCTAGTCTAGAAAAATATTGCAGCTTGAAGTACATGCATTAGTGGATGCTACAAGCCTGTTTCCTACTTGAGACTGGACCAGTTGGCCCTGCAGTATACTCTACATCCTTGGGTGTGTGTGTGTCTGTGTAAACTGTTGAGGGATGGATGCTGAAAGTCATTGCCCGTATCAAAATGAAGACCTCCTCTTATTGTTTTTTTCTTTAATCACGTTTTTGCACTTCTAAATCGAGCTTCTCCTTGTCAAAGCCTTACAGTACACACCAAAGAACAGATATGAAAAATCTAGTAACTTTTGTTCACTTAAAGGTAGATACAGTAAAATGAAAATAGGGGATATCAGGAATGCAAAGAGCATAAGACATTACACTGCATCTTGATTTTCCCTACTGTTGAAGAGGACCGTGCTAAATTGGAAAAAGCCACCAAGAAGCCTACGTATGCTCCTCTGATGTCATGAAACAGAAGCCAACAGTGTGATACTCCTGTTTCAAAGGAGCACAGAATCATGGTGTGGAAAGAACAGGTTTGTATGTAGAAAAGTGTTTTTTTAATTGTTTGATGGCCTTGCACCAACCAACATACATCTTGCCACTGGACCTTAATGTTCAGTTTCAGGCATGCAGTGTGTGTAGTCTGTGTAGTTCTTTCCATGTTATTGTGGCTCCTCTTTTGTTATTTCAAAAGCATTTCACTTTAAAGTTAAGATATAGCTCTTTCAATTTAGGTAGTTCATAGCCAGTAGATTTTCTTGAGCAGAAGGTGTGAGGTTTTAACATTAATTAGCATTTAAATCTATATGGCCATATTTTATCAGATGATGGCAATGTCAGAGGGTACCTCAATGATCTTATGTCAATCAAGAAAGACTAGGCACCAGCATCCCATTGTTTGATTGATTTTTATTGATGTAAACTTGCATCTTTTACTAGTCATTAACCTAACAAGGACACATCTCATTAGTTAGGTAAGTTAATGAGAAGTCTGAAAACATATAGAATAATTCTGGTATGGCTCTAACAGAATTTTCACACCAAAAATGATATTGAATACCAGCACCTACAGATGTCTAATCCAGCATTGCATACTTACTTTGCCCAGGGCAAATGAAAAAAATAGCAAAAAAGGGAAATGTGATTCAAATCACATTCAGTAAAGAGGCCCCTCAGATAATAAACTACTCCAGTTCAATTCCTTTGAATAAATTGATCATTTTTACTTTAAATATTAATCTAAGTCAAGGATGGCATAGGGCTGGAATCTGTGCCCAACAGAATAGGACACAAAGAAAAAAAACTAACCTTGACATGACTGCCAGCCTAACGCAGGGCAATTTCACACCCACCTTCACTATCAGGCTCTCTAGCTAACCTAACAACATAGCCCCTAATAGTGCCAGGATTCACAATTGGTCTTTCATTAATGTGAGGCAGCAGCATTAAACAATGAGCCAGTATGCCATTCATAAAAAGTAACAGTAACATATTTAATATTAATGATATTTTGATTTATATAGTTTCTATTGTACATAAGATGCGTAATATGATGCTTCTTAACCAATAAATATTTATAGGTACTATGGAGGTATTTCAGATCATCTTGTCAAAGATGACCCAAACTCTGGTTGGCCTTTGACATCAAGGGTGGAAGATAATTGCCACCCCGGAGCAAATCATAATGGAGAATTGAAGGGTGATGATTCAAGAGAAAGTATACATTATAGGGAATACTTATTGGTAAGATAAATTAATTTCATAAGCAAGCTCTGTACATGTTATTTGTTCAAAATTTTCACTCCTACATGAAGCATCATCGCATCCAAATAGTCTGAATTAGTGTAAGCCAGCCTAATGAGGTGGCTCATGAGGCAGAAGTACATAAAAAACAAGAACAGTTGAATCAGATATTTGAAGTACTAAACTGTATGTTTCAATTTAAAATGTTTAAAGCATAAATATTCTAGATTGTAATAGAAATTGATCTTTTTAACCCTGTGATATGGCCCGTAAATAGCTTGATCCCTATTAAAGGATCAAAAATCAAAAGACAACATCATATTCATAATAACTGACACTGAAATAGTCTAAAATGATACCCCACATGTTTATGTTTTCGCATACCACTGAGTCAGGAAGTGCCAGAAAACAAATGAAGTGATTTCAAAGCGTTCTTAAATAATTCTTTTGAACACAATATTCCAAGAAGAATCTTAAGCTAATGAATTTTGGAGAGAAATTTAAGTAGTGCTTTATAAGTGGAGATGACAATCGGTTAAAAAAGAAGCATAGTGGTTATTTGGGACCAAGGAATTTCAAGGTTTAAGCGAGCATCAACAAGATTATATGCATATTTTGTATGATGTTAAAGGCGTCACCATAACCAGTCAACATTATGCTGATTTGCCTTGACATTTGTGGAAGTTATTTGGGAAAAAGTGGCCAGGAAATATGTCAACTACCTCCCTTCTCCTTCAAGAAAGTATCTTTGATCACACTTCATGGGTTGCAAAGACAACTCTGCATAACTGTGGATTCAAAGAGGTGTCACACCCACCCTATTCTTGAGACCTGGTCCTATGAAACTACTGTCTGTTGAAGGCTATGTTCATGGTACATGCTATGGCTATGATGAAGTCATCAAGTCACTTACAGAAGTGTAGTTGAACAAGGAATACCAAATATTTTAAGCGGCAGCAAAAAATGTGTGAATATCATAATAAGTGTATTAGGGGGTTCATAGAGATTACGTAGAATAAACTTATTTGTGATATAATTTCCTGCCACAATGAAGAACAAAAATGGGTGCAGGCTTCAAATAATAAGCAGTCAGAAAAACCCTTTACCAAAGTCTGGCTCCGCAAGGTAGGCCACACCACAGGCAGCCTAATTCAAAATTCAGAGGACAGGCTTCAGCCATCAAAGGCCCAATATGAGTCACAGGCTTTTAAAGTTCAAAATTAACCAAAAATAATATTTTGGGGTAGGAGGAACACTATCAAACTTCAGACCCCTGTAATAAAGCTACTTTATAAATAAACAATTTGTTTTAGAGAAAAACAAATAAAAGCAGGAAAAAAGGAGCAAAAAATGTTTTTTCTGTAAAAGACAAAACCTAAAGGTGAACAAAACCAAAAACACAAATCTAATAACAGTAAGATAAAAGGATCAAAATATAGAAAATACACAAAGAATAGCAAAAATCATAAACTCCCAAGTGTAAATCACAATCACAATGCCAAAGCTTCAGTATAAACAAATGTTTTCTTTTCTCTTTATACAGCTGAGACCACATCACAGCTGCACCAGCAGGTGGTCCTGCCTCCCTGGTCTCCAATTTAAGGAAGCAGGTTAGATAAACAAAAACTTAAAAATACAAAATAGAAAAATAATAAATAAAGACCATAATATAACATGAATACAAAGATAAGACAAAACCATTAACAAAATATTCAAAAAAACAACAAAGCACATTACATTAAAGGAGCCAGGAAGAACCCTCACTAAGCCCTAACAATTTGGTTTTACTGGCATTTCACTCAATAGGTCAGAGTCAAAACTTTTTGATGACACCTTTTATTGTAAATTTAAAACAATGTACCAATAAATACATACTGTAGCATACTGTACTGCATTTGGTAGCAAGTCAAAAGCCTGTCCTGAGTCTCTCAAATTCAAAACAAAAAAAAAGAAAAATTCAATAGCAACTGTAAAGTATAAAAATGTGTTTGGGGCCGCTGACTGCACCCAAAAAAGTCAAAGCATAATATCTCAATTCATGTTGTCAAATGAAGGAAACTGAAGAGAGAAGAGCCAGACCGCTTAAAGGTTTTATTTTATTGGTGGTTTCTGCTTCATTTGGATGAAAACTGGTTGTGGCAGCAATATGGAATACCACATAAAACAGCAAATATTCTCTTTAGCTAAACTGGTTTATTTTGTGATTCTGGTGAATCAATGGCTAGCCATTGGGCAGCTGGGAGTGTGAGTCACAGATTGTTGCTCAATTAGAGTTTCTAGGTGACTATGTGCAGAAAAATAATTAAGATAAAATAATCAAATTAATTTTGTTTAGTATGCTGTGTGCATTCTTTCAGAGTCTAGTTAATATGTACGTTGTTGCCAGTTGCAGCGTAATCCAACTTGATTTTATCAATTTAGTTTCTAGAATTTTTAATGTGTGAATTGTCCCTTATTTGACTTTATTTATCCTGCTCTATAAGCTGTAAAATTGCAAGTAGCTAGATAAACTAGCTAACTTGCCTCGTTCGGCTTATGTTTTCTTTCAGTTGCACTTATCTGTCAAGAAAGTATTAATTATTCAGGCAACAGATGAAAGGAGACTTGAGTTAGACCTCTGGCTTTCCTTTAAAGTAATTAAATCATGCTGACTCCAACAAGATAGGCTGAGTGAGTTAAGAGATCACTGGGGATTCGAGTGAGAAGAGATCAGTAGGGATATGCAGATAGGTGAGCCTGCAAGCAATCAAACAGCAGACTGTGTGAAAGTAAGACACGATCAACACAGAGGGCTACCAGAAAGGCTGTGCCAAACTGTTGAGCCATGGGAAAGAATAAAGGAAGCGAGTGTGTGCATGCATGTTGTCCCTGTAGAGCACAGAGATTAACATTCTGATCTTTTAAATACTTATATTATGTAATTATAGTAAAACTATATGCTGCTTTCTGGCTTTGTTTCTTCCTAATTATATACCTTACAAACTGCTATAATACTGCAGAAACCTAAAATTCTTCACGGTACATTACTGCATGTGAGTGTGTGCACACATGGCCGGAGTGGTGGCTCTGAGGCTACGGCTCTGCGACAGCAATTGTGAGGTTGCTGGTTTGAGTTCCGTAAATACCAGAAGTGACTCTACACTGTTGGACCCTTGAGCAAGGCCCTTAAACTGCAATTGCTTTGTCCTGGGTATGATGTTAATCTGCATTCAGCCCTGCAAGCAGGTCCTCCAACTTACACTGTAGCTAGATCCAGCCACCGTAAAAAACCTCACACTGTTCCAATGTGGTGCAGAGGTGTCACCCGCTGCTCTAGGATCCTATTCCTTGTGGTTTGTTGTGTGCTGGGTGCAGCAACATGCCATCAGCGCATGCTCCCAACTTCTTTCCCTGTATACATGTCCTTTATACACTCAAAAGTCTATATATTTCAGCCAGTGTAGAGAGGCTATACTGAAATGGCCTTGTTGATTAAAAGTGTATAGTATTTATAACATAAACACCTTTTAAAAGTGCCCTGCGATGGGCTGATATCATGTTCTGGGTTTGTTCCTGCCTTGTACCCTATGCTAGCTGGAACAGGCTCCAGCCCAGACATGACCCTAGTTTGGATTAAGCAGATTAGAAAATGACATGAAATGACCTTTTAAATGGGTTACTACTTCTCTTTCTAGTGTGGTATGCTATTACGTCCCCAGGTTATAGTAGTTATAGTTAGCACTCAATAATTTTGCACCTTTTTGTTAGTATTTAAAATTGCTGAATTCAATTATTGGAGTCAAAGCCTATCCCAGCACCTCTGACTACAAGGCAGAAGTCAGTCCTTGAAAAGTGTCCCATTCAATTATAGGGCAACCTAACTTAACCATCTTTGAGATGTAGAATCAAAACATGAACACCCAACAGACATGGGAAGGACCAGAGAGGGACTGAGCCGGCATTCACTCCCAGCCTCTTGGAGTTGTGAGGCAGCACAGTTAACCACTGTTACCACCCACAATATATATTTACAAAGATATTTTTAAAAGTTGTACAGGGTCAGAGCTGTGGAATAACCGGTTGAATAGAGTCTTTCTTCTGGCTATATGGATAAGATTTCAATATGTTTCAATATAGTTTTGGGCTGAATGGCCTATTTTCATCAAACTTTTTATAAAGTTTCTAAGTTAAACAAAATCTTTGCCATTTATGGTTGCACCATAATCCAGTGCGGACAGGCTTTGGGTGCCCATGTCCACATAATGGAAAACACAGATGGTTTATTGATTTTAGACAGTACTTGTTAGATATATTTTATTAATGAATTCTTACAGTTTAATGTATCATTAGATAGATAAAACTTTATTTCTCCTCAGCGGAAATTAGGCTTTTTTACAGAAGCTCTTTAGATAGACAGACAGACAGACAGACAGACAGACAGACAGATAGATAGATAGATAGATAGATAGATAGATAGATAGATAGATAGATAGATAGATAGATA
>JANRMT010062814.1:114902483-114953784 GCA_026402145.1 Polypterus bichir lapradei | reverse complement strand
ATAGATAGATAGATAGATAGATAGATAGATAGATAGATAGATAGATAAACAAATGTACACACATTTTGGTCTGAGCACACTGGAATGTCTATAAAGCAAGAACATTAAAAAAAGAAAAGTTCTGACTTAGTATTCACAATCACAGGGAGGCATTATGCAGTGTCACACACATACGACTAGGAGCGAGCTGAGTGGACTAAATGGAGGTAATAACCTGCTAGGCCGGGGGGTGCTGGGTTAGGCCTTGGGGTGCTTTAAACCTATTTCTGTTACTGTATCTCTGCAGACCAAATATGGGAAAACCTGCCTGATTTAACGTCACTTCCTGTTCCAGTGCCCAGACTGACGTCCCTTCTTGTTCCGGTCAAATTACATCATTTCTGGTTCACAGAACATAAAACCTCCATCTTTCCAAACCAGTTTAGTTCAATATGGGAACTCAACCAAAGAGCATCCTCTTGTTTTCTTTAAATCTTTTGCAGCCAGGGCAATATACGGGTAGCTGCCCAAAACCTTTCCAGTGTGTTGAGACTCACTCTTTCACAGCAGACATATTGCTGTTAGGATAAAGGAGCACCAGTAGCTCAGTAGTACTTTGGCTGAAAGTCCTAAATGTTAATGTGCCAGAGAGGGGATGTGCAGCATTGTTCATAATGGCACTCAGTTTTGTTTTCATTCTCTCCTTCACTACGACCTACATCCAGAGTGCATCTTATAACTGATTTATAACAATGTTGAAACATCTCAGGCTTACATCATTAGATTTTCAAATATGATTCAATAGTTGAAATATTTTTACATAGAAAAGGGTGGTAAAAAGTATAAGCATCATTAATCTATCCATTTTTTTGAACCTTCTTTCTCCATTTCGCAGCTTAGTAGCCATGTTACATTAGTTGCAAGATGAAAACCAATTCTGGATGGGATGCCAGTCCATTATGGGGCATATCCATGCCTATTTGCTCCATACCTGGCCAATTTAAAGAGACTGCTTAAACAATAACAAGAGGAGTATAGCAAGCAGGGTTACACTGAAGTAACAATTAGGTGATGTTAGTGATCAGTGCTGGGGCCACTGCAATTTTTTAATTAACAATACATACAGTAAATGATCTGCACAAGGATATAATCAATAAGCTGGTTAAGTCTGCAAATGATTCCAAACTAGGTGCAGGGATATAATACAGGCTTGTACAGATTTATGGCAGATGACATTTAATGTAAGTAAATGCAAAATATTACGTGTAGGAAGTGAAAATGTTAGACTTGAATACACAACAGGATGTCTGAAATTGAAAGTATACCTCATGAAAAGGATCTAGGAGTTATAGTGGGCACATCGCTATCTATATTTCCAAACTGTGTACAGGAGCCATTTACGAAGGCCAAAAGAATCTTAGGTTATATAGCACAATGTGTAGAGCACAAGTCAAAGGAGTTGCATTAGTGAGGCCTCACCTGGACTTATGTGTACAGTTTTGGTCTCCATATTATAAAAATGTCATAACAGCGCTAGAGAAATTCCAGAGAGGAGTGACTAGGCTGATTCTAGGACAGATATATGAGCTATGAGGAGAGAGTGAAAGAGTTGACCCTTATCAGTTTAAGTAAGCAGAGGTCAAGAGGGAACATGACTGAAATGTTTAAAATTAGGAAAGGAATTAAGACAGGGAAATCCCAGCTGTAAATTTAAAATAAACTGCAACAAAAACAAAGAAACACAGTTAGAAACTTGTTTTTGAAAGTTTTTCTTCAGTCAAAAAACCAGTGGAAAGTAAGACTTCTGGGTTCCTTCAAATCAATGTTATTTTCGACAGGTGAATAGGATGGGTGAGCTTTTGGGTGAAATGGCCAGTTCTCATCACAATTGATCTAATGTTCATCTGTAGTTTAGAGATAGTCAGCGGGACCTAAATGAGGAAATTTTTGATGAAGGTGCAGAGTCAAACCTTGTAATGTGCACACGTCGGCACTCTTGAGAAGTTGTTTTTTAATTGCATTTTATGTTTTTTTTTTTCTAGGTTGTGTGGTTCCTAATAGAACTTGACAGAGCACCATTTCATTCTGGGAAGGATCCTTTGCATATGAAGTTGGTTCTTTCTGCTATGAAAAACTTAATAATGTGTAGAAGAAACCTGAAATCTTTCATTTTTGAATGCAAGAATAAGAAAATATGGACTTGGCCTGTGTTAGTATATGCAGTGAGAGTCATTTTAAACTCCAGATCCATTGGTATTTCACAAATCTGTTACCATCTAGTCATGTTTATTTACTGTATGGGGCCTGTTATTGATTTAAATAAATAAATATTCTTTCTGGAACCTTCATGTGGACGGGTTTTACGGAAAGCAAGAATGATTCCCCTATGGCATCATTCTGAAGAACTGTTATGGCACCTTTATTGTGTGATCCAACTGCAGATCTGTCATATAAATTCCTCACCCCACTGTTCACATGGAAGATCACAAAAGTGCATGATTACTGGTTATTTTGTAGTCTGGGAAAAGGAATAATTTCTCAGGAGCATAATTTTCATCTAACTGACAGAAAATAGAGCTTCTTCGGCTTTCCCCCTCTTGGAGCTAGCACCCTTACAGTGTTTGAATGTATCACTATTTTAAATGGTCATGCACGTTTAAAACAATGAAGATTACAGGTGCTTTGGGCTGTTCGGTTTAGGGTAGCAGCAAATACCTCACTTACTACAAATGAAAATGGTTGCATTTTTAAAATAAGATGAAATACAATAGCAGGTTCATGATTAGAGCTGTCACCACATTTTAGAGTGTGTAAACTCCTTTATGTGCCATCATTTCTAATAAAAAAGAAAATAACATCATTAACATAAATCAGAAGATATTAAAATAATTATGTATGACTGTGTAGAACACAGAAAGAGCTTTAATGTAATCCTGCAGGGTGATTAAAAGCTGCACAAAATGGAGCTCTGTAACTGTGATCTTCTTAATATTTTCTGGCTGCTTTTGATTACTGATCCTGACCAATTAAGCTTAAATACAGTGGACAAGATGACATTAAGCAGGTCCTATGGAGCCTTAAGGTAATTTTCCCAATGGATTTGTTGGAGAAAGTCCAGACATTTTCATTTTCGTTTGGAGCTTAATAAAACAAAAACAATTTTTAATAAGTCATATAATTATACATAATTGCACTCAAATATGTAGAGAGATTTCTCTTTGAGAACAGCTCTAAAATAGAAGAATTGACATAACTGTCAGGATGAGATATAATTAGTGGGTCAAGCTCCACAAGTTCAGGCACCCTTTTGATGTTGAATTGGTTTTGCTTCTTGTACTCTGAATAATAACTTGTAAATCTGTTGAACTGTGTCAATCAGACTGGCCAGTTATGTTTTACTGTTCATTGTTATTAGAATGGTTATATGTTGCAGTGTAGAGAGATGAATTGTTCAATAAGGAAAGAAGACACTAGTTTTCCATGTTATCTTCACTGTCAGCAAGTCTTTGTGTTTCATTGTCTGTGCTCCCTGTACACGCTACAATGCAAATCAGAATATTCTTCATCTTTTCCAGCAAAGCCTTTACAGGCCCAATGATAAAGAGAAGGGATCGCCAGCTGTCAAAGACAGACAAATAAAGGAGCCAAAAAAAAAAGGTTTGGGGCAGCCACCTGTGTAATATTCCTGGCTGCAAATGGATAAATTAGTTGTGCAGATGTGTATAGATTTGAGTCCAACACAGAACTGATTTGAGATTGTCAAGATGGCAGTTTTAAAGGCAAGCAGAGGAAGTGACGTCATCAATGGGGCCGGAATCCGAAGTTTTGTCATCAGGGCCAGAACCGGAAAGTAAAGTCATCAGGGTCAGGCAGAATTTCCCGCAACTGGTGTGCAGAGAAGTGAGATAAAGAGTCAGTGTACTCCTCCATCCCCTGGTCTGATATGGATTTACTCTCATTCATCTCTCATCAACTAGAATGCAATAGCTGCTAACTGGCAGAAGTAGCAATCATGCATGTTGGCTTCCTGGAAAAGATTTGTGAGCATCTGCCCTGGTGCCGAACAGAGATCAGCAAACTTTTTTGGTAAAATCTATTCAACTTCCAGCTTGTTCAAAGCTAACCTTCCCATCTCCAAGTCTGAAACTGTAGACAGAATCACAAAATGTAAGATAAAACCATTCTGGGACAATATCCCAGCTGGCAAAACAAGTATAGAAGACACAGATAGGTCTGGCAGATGCTGGCTCTTGAGGGTGCCAGTATGGGGTTAATGACTGCCTGAGGTTGACTGACCATACATGTTCAAAGGGTGTCATGGAAGGAGTTAGTGTATGGACACATGTAAAAGACAGGTTAGCTAAAAAGTGACAGTTCCTCCAATCTGCTGAGAAACAGCAGATGGCTCCTGTATGGAAAGGAGTTCCTAATGTGCATTTTGGAGGACAGGCATTGCAAGAGTCATCTGGACATTTTGTTGTAAATGTGGGTCAAAGGACTCAGTAATGTTCAGGACTACTAAGGCAGCTAAAGGTGGTGGAAGTGATTTCCCATGTTGAGAAATCAGAAGCAAGACTTGACTATAATATAGGTGAATATTTTTATATTATTGTTGTGTGTTGGTATGTCAATTGAATTCATTTAATATGTACACTGTTTGCATTTTACATTATCAATGTGCTGCCCCATTTCCATCCTTTTCTATATAAACATTTTGGTCCTTACTTTGTTAAATGAGTAAAGTGTACCTAAGAATGACACCTGGTTTGTTACACACAGCAAATAAAATTAAAACCTGATTATTGGCCCATGAACTAGGATCTGTAGCTCTATGCTGCTTATTGTGGCCTGGCAGCTAGGGAGCTGGACTGTAAACCACAGGTTTAATCCTCACTACTGACTCATGATGAAATACAGAACCAGTCACTCAACCTGGATTGTTCAAAATAAGAATATAAAGTGCTTACTAAATATTAATCAACATCATATTTCATTTAAGTAAGACAGAATAGGGAAGAACACAAGATAACATTCTGTTGCCTAACCTGTACAGCCCCTTTCTGCTTGGTTACTTGCCTCTCTCCTTATGGAGTCACACGGAGCAGAGAATGCCAGCAAAACACAGATTCTATTGATTTTTCTTTAAATGCAGACTAGGCTACAAGCCAAAATTATGACGCAGTCTAATGAGTTTTCTCACCACATGCCATTTATTTTCACATTGCACACATTTCCAAAGTTAAAGGGAATAATAATGCATGATTTTGTTTTCTTGAGTGGGAAAATGCTTTCTATTAGTTTTTGAGAAAGAATCTGCGCTGCCACAGTCACACATTAGCACTGCATGCCACACAACGCAAAACCATTTGAGAGTGCTAATCATTGGCAAATTTGTTGGGTGTGTTATTATTTGGATGATCTGATGCTGTAAGTGAAAAAGCCACAAGCATTTATAAAAAATATTAATACCACATAGAAAATCACATAAGCTGATAATAGAAGAATTTATGGGATGTAAATTTCTCTGGTTGGTAGGCCTATTTATGTTTTTTTTTTTTAACTACTTAACTGACCTCTGACGTCAGTAAACTGAATGCACACGACGTACGTTTCATCATACTTACAAATGAAAGAAGAGATTAAAATCATAATCTGCATTTATTTAGGCCTAGATGAGAAGTGGAACTGTAAAAAAAATGACGGAATTAGAAGGTCAGATCTATTTGGCCAGATGTAGCATCTACAGGGCATACTGTGGACAAAGTTTGCTGCTATTATGGCTATAAAAACATGGCAAAAATGATCAGAAGGATAATTGAGTTAATTCAGAACCTACCCATAAATTCTTTTAAATTCTTCATCCATCCATCTGTTCTTTTACTGAGTCCACTGAACCCAATTATAAGATAGATGAGAGCTGGAGACACAAGACAGGAACCAAAACTGGAGGAGAGGGTAATCTGTGGTAGGGTACACCTATGTGTACATAGCAAGAAGGCAAATTTGTGGTGAAAATTAACAAAAGGACAGTGCATGAGAAAAGTGGTATATTTGGAGGAAGGCCACAGAGAGAGCATGCAGAATCTACATTGAAGACACTAACCAGGAATTAGGACCAGAATGAAAGTATTGTGAGGTACTGATGTTTCTAGGTATTACTTTAAATGAACTCTTAATATTTTATTAGAAATCAGTTAGCCACAGGTATCATTAAATATATTCTATATATTTCTACACAGATGTGACAGAAAATAACATTTGGCATTGTAAAGGAGTATCTGTTGGCACTGTGAATACCATTTTCTTTATTGTCCTGTCCTTGATGACGAAGCCCCATCTAGGACAGCCGGTGGTACAATCCATGGATGGGAAATAATTTAAAAAGTGAAGACTAGGGCACTGGATGCAGTAATCAGCCAGTCCTCCTAGACTGTGGATGGCAAAACAAGATTTGAACATTGCTGTATGTTACAAATTCCCAAAGGGCTCTCAGGGAATTGTCGTCTAGACAGGCAAACCAGTCAGTAGAAAAATCTGAGACTGCTAAAGGGTACTCCAGTGGGGTGGTCTCAGGGCTTGATCAGACTCATGGTCTGACCTGGAAGTGTTTCCTTTTTATATTGAACTGGCACCAGAATTTCCCAGGCTCCTCACCTTGTATAAGTGAGGAATTAGTCAGGAGGAGACAAGGACTCCTCAGCCAAATTGAAGACTGGGATGCCTTCTTCACTGAAAGGGTTGAGAGATAAAGATGAGGTGTAGGAACTTTAAACTGAATTAAGAAAGTGTTGTGTTTAATACATATATAAAGTATAAACTGTATAATGTATTTCACACCCTTGGAAGTTTTCAAATGTTATTGGTATTATGGAGATCAGCCCAGCTACAGACAGACACAGACTCACAATGTCCCAAAACACACATATGTATTTTGCTCCTTTCTCTTCTACAGCACACCCACAGTGCACAAATCCCAACAATGCTCACAGTCCTTTCTTCTTCTATATCTTCTTGCTCTTTTCCTGCCGCCTTCACTCCTCTCCCGCAAGTTCTGGCCTCTACCTGCCGACTCCGGCTCCCCGAATGGAGTGAGACGGCCCCTTTTATATTGTACCTGGTTGTGCTCCAGGTGCTCATTGTTGGTCTTCCTGCAGCACTTCTTGGTGTGGCGGAAGTGCTACATGGGCACCCGGAAGCACTTCAGGTGTGCCTGGATTCTGTTCTGGCAGCACTTCCGCCATGGCTCAAGGATTGTCCAGGTGCCCCCTAGTGGTGACCACGGGCCCCAACAGGGCTGAGCTTCCAAGCTCCAAGCTCGTGGTCCCAATGTGCTCCAGGAGGGTCACCATATATCGTATCCCCCGGTCCTTCCATCACAAGGGCAACCTGGTGGGGCAAGTTCCCCGGTCGTCTGCCACAGTATACAATATTGATTGAAAGTGGATTTAATTTGACTTTTTCGACATTAATCAATAGAAGAAGCCTCTTTAATGTCAAAGTAAAAACAGATCTTTGCAAAGTGATCTAAATTAATTATAAATACAAAACTCAAAATAACTGATTGCATAAGCAGTCACCCCCTTTAATATAACACACCTAAATCATCACTGGTGCAGCCAATTGGTTTTAAGAGTCACATAATTAGTTAAATGGAGATCAGCTGTCTGTAGTTTCTGTTGATTGTAGTATAAATACACCTGCATACAATATCCCCTGACTTGGGCTTTTTGATCACCTTTTTACTGAGTTGTTTGGAATGCCTTCTTTGCCATTATTGTGTACGTTAGAACACCATATTGACTTACTACCCTCTTGACCTCAGACAGGTAATCTCCATTGAACTAATATTGTGACTTCTAAAAATAATTGGCTCCACAAGTGATGTTTTAGGTACTGTATGTCCTGTATGCAATCAGTTATTTTCAGTTTTAAATTTGTAATTAATTTAGATAATTTTGCAGAGATCTGTTTTCACTTTAACTTTAAAGAGTCTTTTTCTATTAATCAATGTAAAAAAGAAAAATTAAACCCACCGTGATTTAATGTAAATAACAATAAAATGTGACAGCTTCCAAGTCAGTGAATACTCTTTATAGACACTATATATATATATATATATTATAAAGTATATATATCACACTCTTGATCAGGTTAAATCCTTCCCTTGTCATATTTTTATTCTTTATTAAACTTCTGTTTCTTCATTTCCTGGCTTTAATCTGGGTTTGAAATGGCTGAATGGTGCACTAAGCCACTCCAGCAGAAACCAACCCTAAATCAAATGGCAGAACACACAGGACTGCACCAGATTAAGGCTACCAGTCTACCTCACCCCATGCCTTTAAAAAGTGGAACAAAATGCAAGCAGCAGGATTAAGATCATGTGAATTACTGAAGTCCAATGCAGTTGAACTCGGGTATATGTGCTCTAAGATGGCAGGGCTACCGACTTCACCTAACCACCACCTTATGCAATCAAAAGTTACAAAATATTAACAAAAATATTTTTAGAATGGATTGCTTTCAGGTAACATTATGGTTGGTAAAAAATCCCATGCACTTCATGTATTGCTATTACATGTTCACCCCATGTTTATGTAGGTTTACCCCCACATAATACAGTTTTCACATCTTCTCCCAAAGAGATGTGTGTTGGGTGGATCAGAGAGTCAAAATTGCACTGTTGGAGTGACTGTAGGTGAGATGGTGACATGCGTGCACCATCCACTGCTGGTTTCCATCTTGCACCCAAAGAGTGGAGAGAAGCCTCCTAAAACGAAAATTGATGGCCGCATTGCTATCATGTTGCAGTGTGGTTACTGCTTTATGTCTTTTGCTATGTATTTGATTTATCTATGGCATTAGATAACTAGGACACTTTTATTTCAAATATTTAAAATATTGTTAAAAAATTCATAACACGTTTTGTTAAATGTGTCATTCCTATAATATGTTTGAAGTTTTCTGTCGGTATTCCATATACTGAAGACATTCAAGTTAGGCTAAAAGTTAAATGAAAATTGGCCTGGCGTGAGTGAGTTTGGTCTGGAAAAGACTGGCAATGCATCTAGGGATGGACAGATAGATCTTTTTTGTCCCCAAAGATGACTCCCACTTTATGCCAGGGTGATGGTATTGAACTGGAGTAAACAGTTTCAATTACGAATGGATGGATGGGTTTCAAAAGTGAATGGGTCAAAGAGTCAATAGTTTTGTAGCCGCACTTTAATATACAGTATATATATATATATATTTTTAATAGTGCATTTAGTAATGAATGGATCAATAACCACTCATATAATTGACACTTTCCATACATTTTTCAATTTTCACAAATGATATGTGTATCTGTAGCACAATGGCTTGCACTGTTGCCTCCCAGCTCAAGTGTTCTGCATTTAAATTCCAGCCTAAGTATTGCCTGCGTTAAGGATGCCCATTCTACGTATGTCTAAGTGGATTTTGCTATAGTGGATATGATACTATCGGGATTCTTTTATTGTTCCAGAACAGTCATTCTCCTTCAATCAATCAACTTTAAAGTCGGTGCTTGACATCATAGATCAGGAAGTGCATAAAAAACAGCACAAATTCCTCCAGTTGACAAAAAAAAAAAACCTTTCCTTTTTTATTCACAGAAATGCATGCAAGATCCTATGGACTTGAATGAAAAAAAAATCTGTCATTGTTTAATTTCCTAATGTAAGTGGGTTTTATTAATCCATTGCTTAAAAATCTGAAATGTCTTTGAGCATACAGTCCCCTCTTATGATGTCAGAGGCTATCTGTAAAACTGATTGGTTGAAGAGTAATAACTGTCCTGGAACAACAAGTTTGATGTTTCTGGAGGGCTGAAATGATTATCTGAGATACATCAACAAAGCACCTTATTATATACATATTCAGGGGGCAACATGTTTAATTTAAGTCTAAGTATAAACACATTAAGTATATTGCAAGAGCATGTGTAAATAAATTCCATTTCTCTCAAAGACATGTATGATAGGTTATCTTGAGACTGTTCACTAGCCCAGTATGAGTGTGTGTGGTAGTGTATGGGAAATGAACTGCTGCTCCATTCTGGCTGGTTTCCTTCTTTGTGGCACTCTTTCCACCATGTCCCAAGAGCAGCATTTCTGAGAATGTATGAATGCATTTTGCTATTAAAACTTATTTTTCACATTTAAACAGTTATTTTTTAAGATCTGGTAGTATATTGTATACACTATTAAAACGTACCTACTACTCAACATCTGGATCAATCCTTCAATATAATTAATCCGTTTATATGAAACAATACTACTGTGAGTTTTTAAATCACAATAGTTAGTGTCCTTTTCAAGCTCAGCAAATATGGATGCTTTTTAGAGTTCTTTGTTAGACATTAAATTCCTAACCCATCAATCAAGATAATGTATTCTGCAAGCATCAATCACTGTTACATAATGAAGGGGCACAAGGAGGCCAGGTCAGGGCACTAAATACGGTAAGCCTGTGGTCTGTGTTCAAGTAGCACTCAAAAATAGACCACATAAAACTGAAAATATTTTATTAAATGTATTCTTTCTTTTCCTTGCTCTCACTTGTTTTAATCAAGTGATGTCCCTGTGTCTTTAGCACAGTGCACTATTCAAATCAAAACCAAATTATGGCCATAAGAATGTGTTCTTAGCAGGGGTGTATGGAAAGAAAAGAATCTGCTTAGAGTAAGCAAGGCTGGTGTGGCTTTTCCGAGGAAGCAGCCATGTGTACTTGGCTTTTGTGCCTGCCTTCAACTGGCAATTTGGATCAAAGTATTAATCCCAGCATGGGCTTCTATGTTGCTATATAGGGCCAAGAGCAAGGGTCTCCATGACAATGAGCTGTGGACAGTGGATGTTTATTTAATAGGGGCTTAGAGGGCAGATCTCAGGTTTCCTGCCAGTTTGCTCAGGCCTTGCAGCTTTCTTAGTGATGAGTGTGCCTCTGAATCACAGACCATTGGCATCATTTTGTCTCATGCAGTTTTGCCTTTGGTTACTGATTTTTGAACTATGTGTTTTTGAAACATTTGATTAAAATCATAGCTTCACACACTGTTTCCCATTTCTAGCCCTTAGGTGTTGTTTTTTCATCTGTTTTTCATTCCAATAGATCATTTAACCAGACATTCATTACTAAGCTTGTTTTAAAATTCTACGCTGGAATAGACCCCTTCAGGTTCTCTGTGTGAATTATACATTCCAGAGTTTTTCTTTGTGTTAAAGGGCAAAATATGCATATTTACTTTAACAATGTCACTTCATGGAATTATACTGATTGTCTTCTGATTTCTTTAAAGATGACAAATTTATTTCTCATTTGAAAGCTGTTTGATAATTACCACTGTGTAAAGAAATTGATTGAAGCTTGAACACAAATAGATTAAATATTCTGAAACATTAAGCACTGACATGTGAAATCTTATTTGTTCATTGTCACATATGTGCGCTTAGGAGGCAGTCAACAAGCCTGGAGGTGAGCGATATATTGTCTGATGAAGGGTTGAATTGGGGTGCTTATATCTCTCTCTCTACATTTACAGAACCAAGGCAGAAAAATAGTAATAATTCCCACTCACGACAACAGTTCAGAGATTTGAAAATGACTCCACACTAAACACTTCTTCTGGGATGATGTCACTTCTGGCTCCCGAAGATAACGTCACTTTCCGGTTCCTCGATGATGACGTAACTTCTGGCCAATCCAGATGACATCACTTTCTGGTCCTGTTTTAATGATGTCACTTCCATCCCTCGAAGATGACATCACTTACAGTGCTCTCTAACTTCCTGCCAAATCATTTCCTGTGGCCATTTTCTTAAATAAACGATCATGTCAGCACTATACTCTGTCGAATGTTTGATTTATTTCAATAATTTTGACCAACAACAACCAAATATTATACAGGACAATTCCCCATCACTTTTTTGACGTCTTGTCAATGTTATTTTATTACATCATATAAGACTTGACATTTTTTAATCTGTAACATTTGATTCACATGATCATCCTTTCTAGGTGTAGTATTTTATAAGAAAAGAGAATATATGGCATGATGATTTTTTCACTTCCTTCTACCTTCTGCTTTTTAATTATAGAGTTATAAGGTTCAATATACTTTTATTTTGCAGAGATCAGGTTGTGAAATACAGCAAAGTGGCAATGTGACCTCATAGGAGACTGTGTTTGGTTATTATCTCTGCAGAGGTTGCACATTTTACACTTTATATTCTTCTTTGTGCTCTGGTTTTATTTCCACATCCCAGAGAAATAGTTACGATAAATAGATTCTAAATTGACACCACTGTGAGGGAGTGTGAGTGTATGCATGAGTGGGCCATGTGATGGACCAGCACCCTATCCAGGGTTGGTTCTTCCCACTATAGGGGATGGGCGATCTGCAAAACTAAATTCAACAGAGTAGATATAAATAATGGAAGGATAATTGTTAAAGCTGGTTATCTTTTTATTGATTAAAAGTGTAATAGTGTCAAAGGCAGAACTTAGGTTCCTAGAAAAAGTCAGAGCATTCAGTGTCAGATCTGTGGACCAGTGGCTATCCATATTAAGAGAACAGCCAGAGTGAACGCTGCCTGAGATACGTGTTCTTTTAAGAGCTGCTGAGGATTCAAAGGAACAGTGACAACACTGGCTACTAGGTGACCCTGAAGCTAAAGAAGAGCTGCCCCACCCTGTAAACTAATCTAAACGTGGTCTAACAATTTCCTAGCATGAATTTAAAGCTGCTGTAAAAGTTTAGAAACAAGGGGTTAATGATAAGAGGATGAGGTCAGGTTTATTAGAATGAAAGCAATGGGAAGTGAGAAAAAACAGTATTTTGATGGTACTAGTGAGATACTTTAAATTTCCAAGTCAATTTACTATGCATACATACTGTATATAAAATACACTATATGTGTATTGTACATATTAATATATACAGCATATACTGTATCTACATAGAGTAAATAGGCAGGCTGTACTTTAAACCAAAATGTTGCTGATTCAATCACTACCTCTAACAGCTGTCTGATATTGAGCAAGTAACTTAACCTGGCTGTGTTTCAAATATAAAAAAATATATGGAAATAATAATGATGAATACTGTAGGTGTACGTCACCTTGGATTAAGCTGTTAGGCACATATGTCATAATTAATATAGAGAGATGTGAATGTGTATGCTGTATTATATTAAATTTTAACAACATCATGTGTAAATGTTTACTGTGCTCTGAGACCATCTAATGAGTAATGTGCAATACATCAGGGCCCTCATGTATAAATGGTGCGTACGCACAAAAATGTTGCATACTCCCGTTTCCACGCTCAAATCGCGATGTATAAAACCTAAACTTGGTGTAAAGCCACTCACATTTTCACGCTAGCTCAAACCCTGGCATACGCAAGTTCTCCGTTCAGTTTTGCAAACTGGTGTCACCCAGCGTCAAAGCAGTACTTTTGTTCCAGTGTAGTTTCCCTTTCTTTTTTAGATCCACATCCCTGATGCGGCTTTATCATATACACTGAAATTAACCGCATATTGTTTATTAGTTTAAGGCATATGATTGTAATTAACCTGTAACAATATAATGGTCCACGGAATGGCCAGATTATTCCAAATACCATAGCTGCTTTAGCGTTGTTACTCTCACTGCACCTTCTTCTTCTTCTTTCAGCTGCTCCTGTTAGGGGTTGCCACAGTGGATCATCTTTTTCCATTTTACTTTCATTGCACCACTCTGCGTATTTATATCACTGTATCTGAGTGGGGAATGACAGCTATACAGCAGCTGATCGGTATACAGCATCAAGCACACACTGCCTTAGCCATGCTCTCTATTGAACTACTCTCATATGACAAACGCTTCAGAGCCTTTCCTGTATGGACCTCACGGTTCAAAAACAGTTTCAGCCCAAGAACTATAAATGCACTCAATCAGTCCATCAAGTGCTCCTTGTAGAAAGCTTTGTACTTATAAGTACAATTACCTCTCTGGAAACATGCGATACAGTTATAATATTGCACAATCTGAGCCACTTTATAAAACGCTTATTTACATATGATGACGATGTCATTTTTAAGATGAAATGCACCAAAATATGTTTATTATATTATATAGATAAAACTTTAACTTAATTTAATATAATCTATATTGTTAATAAATAAAATTTGAGGACATGGTATCACAGTGCTAGCAAGGAGCTGGTGCCCTGTTCACTGATTGTTCCTGCTTCGCGCTGTATTCTTGCTGGGACTGGCACGACACTGGATGGATAGATGGATAGAATAATTGAACATGTACTATGAAGATATTTTAATGTTCCTTAAAAGTTTTGAAGAATCAGCATTCAAAGCTTACAGATGGCTTAACGACTATTACACAGCTAATTGTGTGGCGATTGGGTATTTGGAGAAAAAAAAGTAAGGACAGGAATTGGGGGTTAGTACGTTTGAAAGAGACAGTACTGCTGCAATAAATTATTTCATTGAAGGTCATGCATGGTGCTGCAAGCATCTTGCGTGAGGAATGAACAATCACTGTGCCACTGTGTTCCCATATTTAATAACTTTAACTAATATCACCATGAAAATTATATCAAGTATACATCTCAGTATTTTAATTATCCAGAGAGGTGTAATATCACGAATGTAATGGATTCTGTGTCCTGTTGGAGGAAGAGAAAACGCATTTAAGAAGCACGTAGTGATTCACAAACATAGAGCACATAGAAGATTAAATACAAAACAAAGCATTTAATGTGCTACTTTAGTTACAATGAGATTTGAGAAACTAGTAAATTAAAGGATTTTAAGATGAAGTTTATGATGTTCTAATTTAATGACAAAATAAAGTACGTGATTAAAGTGGAAATTTCGAGATTAAAGTTGACATTTCGAGCTTTTTTCCCCACTGTGTCCATATTTTTTTTTTTCTCTGTACCCTAATAAGCTTTCATATGACACTCAGATGGTGGGCTACGACTCACCTTTTCACGGCGACTTTGATATCTAACAACTTCTTTTTTATTTCGGGCACTGTGCGACTTTGTGAACTTGAGCTTTCGAGTTTCTCTGACACTCTTTGTCACTCGATCAACTTCCTTTTGTTGTTTATATCACTGTTTAAACCAACAAATAGTAAGTTTTTCCTTGCCTCCACTTGGTATTCGCTGAAATTCTTCTATTTTCCTCCGTGCTTTTGCCATTGCCTTTTCAGAGAACGCTGAGCTCAAGGGCTATTTATATTGATTTGCATATTCAAAGAGGTGTAATTCTGGGAGGAGTTTGGGAGTGGCAGTAGGCGCATGCACGTGCATTACTTTTCACGCTGACTGGGATTTATGTTGCAGAAGAACATGGAAGTTGGCAAATGCACAGATTTATGCATCTGAATTTTTTTGTGCATACGAACATTTCCGTTTTTGTCCATACGCCATGTTATAGTGTGAAATCTATGCACGGCGTTATGCATGAGGCTCCAGGTGCTGACAATCTTCTCTGGTGATGCTCTGCCAAAACTCCTGCTTGTTTCGGGGGCATATCTCCTTACATTTTCTCTTCAGCATATGGAAGGCATCTCAGTTGGATTTAAATCAGGTGACTGGCTTGGCCGTATAAGAATGTTCCATTTTTTAGATTTGAAAAACACCCATGTTACCTTATCAGTTGTCACGCACATGCAAGTAGGAGGATGTTGTATGGACTAAGTGAAGATAATTCCACACCAGACCAGACGCAGGAAAACCTGTCTGACTCATCCCTGAAGACGTCACTTCCGGTTATGATGTTGGAAGAAGGTCACTTCTGGTTCCTATAGATCACTTCTGTTCTTGGCATATAAAGCCGCTATTTTTGCAAACTATAGTCACTTCACTTTTGGACTCCATCGAAGACACTTCGTCTACTTTTCAAAACCCATTGCATCCAGTGACAATACACAGGTGGCTGCCCCAAACCTTTTTGAGTGTGTTGAGTCTGATCATTTCACACAGTATATTTTGGATCATTATGTTATTGCAGGATGAAATACCATCCAATGAGTCGGGTGGTGTTACTAGAACCTGAGTAGAATAAATGTTTCTTCACACTCAGAATTCATTGTGTAACTTAGTAGTTACATCATCAGTGAAAATAAGTGTACCACTACCTGTAGCAAACGTACATGCCCAAGCCATAACACCCCCACCACTATGTTTAACAAATGAGGTGGTATTCTTTGAATCTCAGGCAATTCTTTCTTGTCTCTTACCATCGCTCTAATACAGGTTCATCTTTGTCTCGTCTGTCCACAAGACCCCTTTCCAGAATTCTGAAGGCTCTTTTATCTACTTTTTCACTAACTGTAATCTGGCTGTCCTGTTTTTTTGGCTAATTAGTGGTTTGCATCTTAGAGTGTGGTCTCTGTATTTCTGCTCATTGTCTTCTTTCTCTATATAATCATCTCTGACACATTAACATTGTCCTCCTGAAGACTGTTTCTGATCTGTTGGGACAGACATTTGCGGCTTTTTCTTACCATACTGATGATTCTTCTGCCATCAGCAGTGAGGGTCTTTCTTGGCCTATCAGTCCATTTGCGATTACTGAGCTCACCAGTGTGTTCTTTCTTTTTTATGAAATTCCTGACAGTTGATTTAAGTAATCCTAAGGTTTTACTAATATGACTAATGGTTTTGTTGTTCTTTTTCAGCCACATAATGGCTTCTTTGACTTTTGTTGGCATAGCTCTTGTTCTCTTGTTGAACAATGGCAACTACAGACTCCAAAGGCAGAAATTGGTTGGGGCGGGGGTGGGTGTATAACAAGTGTTGTCATTTCTACATCATGTGACCGAAAAAAATGGAAAAACCTTAAATGAAAGTCTGCAATGTATAATTTAACCACATCTAAATTGTTTAATTTGTAATTTTAAACTGTGGAGGAGAGGGGTAAATCAAGGAAATGTGTATTTGTCCCAAAAATTATAGAGGCCACTGTATATTCAAAATTTACTGGGGAGCCTGAACAGTTAAAGACTGAGTTTGTGTAGAAGATACTAAATAAAATCAAACATAGCAATTTAGCAAAATATATCTTCCATTTTCATTTTTGTACAACTCACTTTTTTAATGCAGTACCTTTAAATGGTAGACAATATTCACATACCAGCATGAAACTATATTTCAATGGTTTACATTTGTTTTAACTGCTGGATGAAGAACACCTTAACTTACTTATTCAGTACCACACTATAAGTCAGATGTAGGAACTGAACATGGAAATTAGACTGCAGTTTTTTATATACTGTATTATTTTTTTTTTTAACATTGCTAACAGCTCAGAGATCTAAGAAGATCACTAAATCAAAGCCAGCGTAGATAGTGAAAAGCACAGAAAAGGTATAACTATAAAGTTATAAGTATATGAACAATACATGCCAATAACGTGAATTGAGTTAGCAAAAGAAAAGAAGATGAGAAAAACTAAGTATTATAAAAATCCAGAAGAAAAACAAACTACTGTGGGTCCATATGTCTTCTGCAATGTCCAGGTGGAGCAGACTAAAGTCGTCAGTCTACCCAAACCTTCTCTGGACATTTGAACTATTCATTGACAAGACTGTCTAGGGTGTTGCCAAGACTATTATGTGCAATAAAAAGGCATAAAGCAGGCCAGATTGTAAACTGTGAGGATGATCAACTGTTAAGTTATGCATATTGCTATGAGAAGCCACATAGACAGTGGTGGGTGTGGGGTAGGGGATTCTCTGTAAATCTATTCATTATTAAGCAGTATCCTAAGATTCTTTATCATACTGTCAGGATACAAAGCAGTCTGCATCCTAGTTATACCACATGGAGTTACGTCAGTGATGCTGGAACAGCATGCTCCAAATAAATGTGATGGTGAGGTTATGTGCAGGCATAGAATTTATTAGTGCAGAAAGCATTCCACAATTGTGTTCATTTATCTAAGGCTCTAATGTGCACTTATCATGCTTTTAAAAATAAAAATGTACAAAAAAGTTTATTCTGGTCCAGCAAGGGACTAAAATGACCAAACAGCATCATTATATTAAGTCATTCCTGCTAAGCTAAGGCATCTTTGCCTAAAGTCTCAGTTGATTTCATTCTGCTTACCAGCGCAAAATACTTTTAAGTCTGTAAGAATGCACCATGTTTGTTGTCATCAGGTAATTGGGCATCGCTCCATTGTCATTCTCTCTTAAAGTGTAAGAAGTAGATTAATTTGTGTTATCTTGTATCACTATTACTCAATAGGATGAACATCTGATCTTAAGGCTTCATAATTCATTCTACATTTCCCCTTCTTCTGTTACTTTGAAAACCAGAATGTTTCTGCAAAATATTTAAGAACATATCATTAGTTTTTCAGCACATCTGGTAAAAAAAACATTCAAGCTGTTGACAAGGGTTAAAGCCTGCCAAGGGGCTCAGCTGAAAAGTAACAGATTACCTGAATTTAAACCATACTTTTCACATTTTTGAACAGATTACACACAAGAGGAAATTAGAAGAGCGTGTATTTGAAGTCATTGAAATGCACGCAACAGTTCCTGTAACAACTGTATGGGTGATACAGATACATAGACCTTCATATACAGCACCTGAATATCAAACCAGTTTCTATAGAAAAGGTACATCTAATAAAATCCACTCATTGATCAATTTTCCTATATTCATCTTAATTACTGTTTTAGCAAACAGATATATTTATAAAGAACACTTCATTGTTAGCAAATGCCTTGAAATGTATGAATTCATATATGAAATCTCTTATTTTTCTAGTGAGCCATGGTAACCCAAAGCACTTGCTAGCCAGTGCAGGATATGACAAAGTACTACACCCTGCCAAGCTGCAAGGCAATTGGCAACGCGACTGTACAATTTACAGAGGCCTCTTAACTTAAATTGTACATTTACGTATACATTGTGAAAATGTATCCCTGAGGTAGAGCTGCACCTAAAATGCTGAAAAGGTTAAAATCAGAAGCTATTTGAATACACTGAACATGAAAATGGGTGCATGCAGAAGGACATATGTAAATGTGGCATCTGCTTTAGACAGGAAGCAAATTAACTGATTAATAAAATATAAGTCATAGAACAGCTACAGAACAGTGCATTTTTCTAAATAAAAGACTTGAATCTTACAGTATCCCCTTCAAATAATTTTCATTAAATGGTCTAGTTTTTGTTTTGGCTTACTAATGAGTAAAATACTGATTGATTCAATGAGTGAGATTAATAACCCTTGTATACGACTTGAATGAGGCAGCAATGCAGTTTGGGCCATGGGCCCCTAGGCACCCTATATCTGATTTCATTGAACTATAAACTATTTGCCAGACTAATCAGATTACATGTGATAATGCTGGAAAAAAAAATTATAAAGAAGTGTAAATTGATGCATTTTGTGAATTATTAATTAGACAGAAAAAGGATGATGTTTTGTAAATATAAAAAAATTGTTATTTACTTATTTGTTGTTGCTTTTATTCAAAGAGACTTACAACATTTGAGATTAAATTAGTTATGCTTTTTTTGTTTCTCAACTGGAGTACAGGAAGATGAAGTGACTTGCTCATGGTAGATGTGATTCTCAAATGAAAATACACATCTGGGGCAGTTCATAAAAGGTTTATAGTGAATAATGGTGAAACCCTGACGTTGAAAATGCAAGTTCCATAGAGTTTCTTCTTAGAAACCTACCCCATTTTCATTCAGTGTGTGCACTTTAAACATTTGTGGTTACAGTGTCCCATTTCTACTCGAGTATTAGACAAAGAAGTATAATAACCATGGAAATATAGGGAGAGAGAAAAAGAAAATGAACAGAACATGACGCTGAAAGAAAATAGAAAGGTAAGATTGTTGTTATCTGTTCAATAGGTTAGTAGCACAAGGTAACTGAAACTTAAAGATTCATTTGTACAGTGTAATAGGTGCGGGGACCGATGAGACAGAGAGACAGACAGACACACACACACGTAGACCACTGCAGGTACTTGGCCCGACACATTTGTGTAGTGGTTCTACTTGTTATGATATTTTTCTGTCATTTTCACTATTGCATCACTAAACAGCATAACAATGGTATATAGAGTTTAGATAGGAATTGTTGTCTATGACTATACTACATGTTAAAATGTTGTTGCTTTATTCTGGCATGGCATGTTTGCATTTCCAATAGCAGTGTTAACTTACATTAAGTATTTGCTTAGACATGCTCGCAAATGGTCCGTTGTTCTGCTGGTGTGGTGTCAGTGTTGTTAGGCAAATGTACTGACTTGTGTATTTTCAGCACTGAAGTCTGCGTCATCTCCGACTCTTCATTACCAACTCTCTTAATGGCAGTTCTTTTAATTTCCTTTTGATAGGGTATGACACATTGTTTACTTTTAATGCAAATTTTGCAGTTCATATTTTAACAAGTATAGCTGCCAATTCTTTCAGCCTTACATCTGACATTATCATCGTAACTGTGAACAATAGTGACAATGTATTGTTCATTTATATCACTAGACTATTGATGCTCTTGAATACCAATGTATAATCTGATTTTGCAAAAAATTTTTCCCTTGGAACAGGTTATGTTCGTTTTTAACACATGCAGTGTGCTCTCCAAACATGTGCTACATATACTGTATATGTTTAATAGGGGTCTTTTTAGGAGACATTTTGGCTGCAGGCAGTTCATCGTAATCAGAAGCTTTCTCTCTGTCAGTCCAAGTTAACAAGAGCACCTCAGATCTGTGCAGTTCAAAATTACCACCCCTACTTTGAGCGCCATTTTCATTAGACATTGGATTGATTTAGAAATGTGACACTCAGTGAGCCGTCTAATTTGTGCCACCCACTTTTAAGCAAAATTTACTCATGGTTGTCTCCAGAAATAGATATTATATGTCTGAGTCTGCAAGTTCATGGCACACATAGTGTCAGTAGTGGGATCTGAACCCACAATCAGAGGGTTTGAAGTCCAAAGCCTTAACCACCAAAATAAAAATACCCTAAATTCACTCTTCAAAAGCTTAACACAGAAAAGCATTTTAAACTATTTTTCTTCATATAGTATATTGATCAAATACATTAAACATGGTCATGAAGTAAGTGTGTAAATGTGAATTTGTTTAAACTGCACATCTGACTAATGCAGTTCAAATTATTGCATAAAACTAATAAGAAGTACATATTACAAACTTAACATTAATAAGACTGAAAGGAACAAAACACAGTCAAACCAAACTACACCAAGAGATTGCTACAACAAAAGAATTATAGATGACAACACAAACACTTTTGAGCATACAGTATGCTACATATTGTATTACAAGCAGCATGACAGAGCATCTTGACTATGCAGAATAATAAAATTGAAAACAAATGAATATTCTATTAATATTTACATGTTTTCCTTTCTAGATTCAAGCCTGGCAGCAAATGGTGTATAAGGAAGGTTTTCTGCACCATATACATTGCCGGTCCATTTCATCATAGTTATTATTTTCAGCTTTATTCATCTGATGTACCTTGTATCACTACTGTATACTTATTCTTTGTCAAGAAGAATAAGCTGTTCCACTGCTTCTGGAGTATGTACTTCAGGAATCTTCCAGACCACTTGCAAAAATGTAAATTTTTCAGCAAATAAAGAAATGTGTAATTTTTGTATTTTTTGAACATATAGTAACAAAGTTAAGAAGCAAAGCTTTGCCTAGAGTACTCTAGTGACACCACCCTCTCAAAGAAATAAAGCAAGAACAGTGATTCCTACTAAAGGAACAATCTTTAGGTTCGTCACCAGATTAAGTCATTTGCCTTTTCAACTATGGCAAGGACTCAAACAGTACAATGTGAAAAGTTTGAGTCTAGGACCAGACTGATGTGGTGGGAACCACTAACAAATTTAAAAACATCATCTTGTGATGATGTATTCTGTAAAAGACTCTTTATGAAATAAAGATTAACACCCCCAGTGTTTTTCATCTTTCTTTAAACAAGCTGACTTATTTCAGATGATGGACTGGTTGCTCTTGCCTTCCATTACAAGTCAATGTAATAAACATCTTGATAGATTACCATTATCTTTGAGGATAAACACTTCTTTCATCCATTCAAATTTCATACTCACTTATGCAGTTTTGGAATGATGAAAGCCAATACTAATAGCATTAGGAGCAAAACAGAAACCAACCCTCATTACAGCTCCAGTATTTACTATATATTTAGATGCTTGAAGTAAATGGGGTGGCCCATTTGGCACCCTAAATTTTCTTCAGTTCTCCAGTTCCTTATTTAACTTCCACTGTTAGACATATATAAATGAAAGACCTGTGTGTGTATGGAGCAGTCCGCTCTGTTCATGTTCAACCACAGCCACTAGATGGCGTATGCATGCATTTTATATATTTCAATGCTTGCATGCACCTCATTTCACACTATGACAGACCTGCAGAAGTGACGTTGTGCTAATGACACAGATGAAGAATGACACAGATGAAAAGACACAATGTCGAAATGAAGCAAATGCCATGGCTCAACAACGTGCAAGTGCAAACACCCCAGGCAACGGAGGGCAAGGCTTGAAGTTTTCACTAAAAACATTGTCTCTCTATCTGGAGGTATTTTTTCTAGACAAAGATTAATAGGACTCATATGCCAGTGATACGGCTAAGATATGGTATCGCCAGTGTCTTCTTACGGCTAAGATATGGTATCGCCAGTGTCTTCTTACGAAAGTCAGTGGGGCAGCAAGCACAGGTGGGTCCATGCAGCTAGTATATATATATATTGTGACTGGGGTCACCGCTAGTAAACCATTTAGACCGTTGCTCATGTGCAGTTCAATAGTTCCCCTGCTCCATTTTTCCTCCCGCATAGCGCCTCCAGCTGCATGCTCTTAATTGTGAGCTGTTTCTCTGTTAAACAGTAAACCTATGGCAAAGAAACACAGCTGCCCTTTAAAAACTCCCTCTTAAGCAGTATTTCAATAAGAAACACACACATTCTTACCCATCCCCCTTGTGGGATCAGCTGCAAGCTTGTAGGCTTACCGTACAACATGCTTCTCGCATGAGGTTTAGAACATTTAAAAGACTGAGCTCCGGCCAACTTAACGACTCAATCTCCTGTCCACTCTCCCTCGGACTGCATCTGCTATTTAACCCGCTTGATAGGGAGAACTTTGTGTTCTTTTGACCTGGAGACAGGAGCTGATCTGCCACGTTTGATAACTGCAACCTGTTTGCTTTTCTGCTGTTGACAAACCCCTTCTGAATAAAGTCTTGTGTCTGTACTTGCCAGTTTAGCAATAAAGATTGTGTTCCTTGGAAACCTGTTCTGTTTTCCAGTCTCCTGTGCAACTTTGTAACTAAAGCTTGATTTTATATATATATATATATATATAGTGACAGATAAGGGTTTGCTCGCACCCTTGTTTCCTCAGACCACACGTCAGACACCAGGTAAAAGTCCAAATAATTATTATTTATTATAATAATAAGCGCACAAAGCACACTCCTCTCCACAATTCCCAATAACAATAAACAATCACAAATAACAATCCTCCTCTCCCAGACGCTTAGCCACCCTGCCTCCCAACTCAGCTCGTCCGTCTGGGATTTCCCACAGTCCTTTATAGTCCTTGACACGGAAGTGTTTGTCCCTCAGTCCATGTGACTTTCTATCACTTCCGGGTCAGGTAAAACTTCTCTTTTTCTTCAACCTGGAAGTACGTCATTCCTCCCGTTCACGTGACCAGGACGCACTTCCAGGTTATAGGGCATATATGAGTCTACGAGCCTCGCTACAGCGACTCCTTGTGGTCCCCAAGGTATCGAGCAGGGCTGTGTATAAAAACTACAAAGTCCATGAGGCCCTGCTGGAACTCGGGGCACGTCCATGCTGTCGGGAGAGCTCCTCCTGGCGGCCTGGGGTTGAGGGCCGGACATCCATCACAATGTATATATATATATATACTGTATATATATATATATATATATATATATATTAGGAAGGACAGCCGGGTCCCATGCCCGGCAGGGACGCCCCTGCTGCTTATGTTCCGGGGGAGCCGCCATGGACAGTCCAGTACCTCCCCCGGGACGCTAGGTGGCAGCCTCCCTGGCCGACGGTGTTTTCCCAACCACCCGCAGGGCTCCATGGGAGATGGAGTCCTCCACAGCTTGGTTGGGGCCCGGCGTGGCCGCTAGGGGGAGCTGCCTGCTTCCCACAGCCCGGCTGGACGAGCCTGCAGCCCCACCCGGAAGGGCAATTAGGACCAGGTGGTTAATCACCTGGAACACTTCCGGGTGGGCTATAAAAGGGCCCAGCCACCACCACTTGGTGAGCCAGAGTTGGGAGGAAGAAGGAGACGAAGCTTGTCTGGGAGGAGTGGTGGAGCGAGGTGGAGAATTGCGGTTTGCTGTGAGTTTTTGCTTTGGGACTGTGTTTGGGCTGTGTGGAACGGGGAAGACGTGTCACACAGCTGAAGAAAAATAAAAGTCTTTTTGTACTTTTTATATGTGCCTCCGTGTCTTTCAGTGTCGGGTCGGGCGCCTATATAGCGCCTTTTCTACAATATATACATATACTCGGGGGTTCCCCCACTGGACACTTTGCTCACTGGCCACTTCGCGTTTCTGCTGCTCATGTTGTGAAGTGGGGGGCTGAATGCACCCCATGGAGACGTGGTCACTCCCACAAAACCCCCTCTTAAACAGTGATACGATAGGAAACAAATACAGTTTTTTTTACCTCCTCTTTGCTTGATCAGCTGCTGACTTGCTGCTGCTGCTGTGCTACGTGATCTGCATCTTGTGTAGCCCTTCAAACATTTAAAAGCCTGTACTGCAGCTGTACAACTGCTTGTGTTGTATTTCTGGCCCTGGGCATGGTTAAATCTTTTGGCACAAAGTCCCATCTCGCGAGAAGTGAGTTCTTGATATTTTTTACTTTATAATTTAAAAACAGAATAAGAATCTGAAAATCTAACAACATCACATTAAAGTTCGATACATTCTGAAAAGAATGATACCAAACATATATATATATAGGTATTAAAATAAGCCTGATTTAAAGCATGACAAAAAATGTGACATTAAAAACATCATTGTTGCACTTCCGTTGCACTTTTAGGCTTAGGATTTTTTATATATATACCTGTAGAGTAGATATATATACAGGTATATCTATATATCTATATATCAAAACACATGTCATTTACTCTTTGTATTGTTTGGCAGGTACTAAATATCATGTCTATGATATGCTCTGTGCTTTTTAATTCATTTTTACATATGACTGAAAAATCCCATTTTCAGCAGCGAATGCTCCAGTGTTCAAATGGTAAACTCTTTTAACTCATCCTTAAGTAATGATGCTTAAATTGTGGTTGCTTATTACAGAAACCTTTGTAATCATGTTAGCACAGCTGAAACCTGTTATTCTGTTAAAAAATAAAAAAACAAGTTAGGCTGCAAGATACTGGTATTTGTAAAGTTAAATACTTGGTTTTAAAATAGCCAGAACAAAAAAGCTTTCTTTAGAAACACAGCAGTCTATTTCTATTTTGTGCAGTAAATGATATTCATGAGACAGGTTGCCAAAAAAGGGAAGATTTAATATAAATGTGTCCACCACAATCTTGACAGAACAGGCCAAACTGGATTTAATCCATTAGAAAATGAAATGATAGGCCTAGATGCACAAGAGAATAAGTACATCAGAGTCTGGAGTCAGAGAAAAACACCTTAGAGATCACCAGCTGGCCACTTTCTTAAAGAGTTAACGTTTGTCTCCTCCTTGTGAGGCCTAGAGAAAACCTTGGGGAAAACAATGAGAAACTCCAGATACCTGGAGAATCTTCTCTCTTTTCAGGAAAAGTGTTCTGGAAGTGAACTATATAATACTTGGATTCTGTTCATCCTAAAGAGAAAGAAACAATTTGATTTCTGCTTCTACTGATCCTTGGTGCATTTCTCACTTATCCCTTCTGTTGAACAATACAGGACCACTGGGACTTTCACCAGTAGATATATGGTTAGTTTCTACCAAAAAGTTGTAAGATTGTTGAACAGCCAATCATAAGAAAAAGTATGATAAAATAACAATGTCTGAAAATATATTGTAGCATCCCAGCCAGGTTAAAGCCTTTTCTTTTTTTTTGTGTGTGTGTGACTGTTAGGTCCGATTGAGGGAGGGTGGAGTACAGCATGGAAGAGTGACAGCGGGGTATTGATTAATGCGGTAAGGGTGGGGGGTGGGAGGAGGAGGGGTTGGAGAGGGTGCTGGAAGTTTTATATTTTTGGGGTTTTCGAGCTTGGTGTTTCTTTTCTTGACTGTTCAAGTAAAACTTTTGAGAGACTTTACTACACCTGTCTGTTCTTTTTTTTACTTTGTCTTTGTTTTTTGAGCCTGGTGCGGAGGTCACTACAATATGTTATTCGCAAATACATTTTGCATCAACTCATGTATAATATGCTGTATATGTTGCATGGTAGGTATACTTTTTATTTATTTGTTGATTTGGTATGGCATGCCAGTAAAACTTTCCTTGTATCAAGTAAACTTGATCTGACTAGAGGGAAGAACAGCAGTTAACTTCTAAACTCAGCAATATAAAGAATTCTGCCTGCACATTAGCAAAGGCCTTCCTCAAGAATATCAACAGGGACTCTTACTCTGTAAATTGCTTAGGCTATGGAACAGCCTGCTTCAAATCATAGTTAAAGCTGGAACTGTTTTATTAAGGGGACAAGCATTAGTAACTGTAAAAAGCAAACATGCTGTTCACTTTGCTGTGAATGGTTTCTTTCATAATGTGAGAGTTTAAGACTTTATTAAAGTCAGCTCACATGGCTATGATGGAAAGCTCACCTAAGTAATTTTTGTTTCAATAGTATGAGCATTCTGATTAGTCAAAAAATGCATATTCTTCTATTATTAATCCTCTGCATTCTAGTCCTGGGCCAGTAATACGAAGCAGCATGGGGAACAAGTCAGAAATCAACCCTTAGCTGAACTGGACACTGGTCAACTGGGATGATACACATAATCCTTTGAGAAGCATAATTTCATGTTATTTGTTCTCTATGAAAATAAAATTTCAGCATAAGAAGAAACAAGAGAAAAGTTACAATGAAATAATGTTTCAAGGGATTACCTATAAACCCTAGATTCTGTATCTTTAATTTTGCTACTCATCTTGATTATCTAGTGTGCTGCTGAGGTGTCCGAATCCAGGTGGTTCGTTGTGTGATGGCTGCGACAACATGCTGTAATCAGCACCAACCTTTGATTATCTAGCTTTTTTAGTTAATAGTGTTAAATACCTTGATATGAACATACCATATTTCAAAAACTGAATAATTACCATATTTGGAAAAATTTTAGAAAAGCTACCATTCAATATGACTGTCCTTGGAAAATACAAATCTACAACATGGTTGCCTCTTGCAATTACAATATTTCTACCTTAGTGACCAATGGTTGTCAAATTAATTCCCTTTGTTCATATAGTTAGTGGCATCCTACCAAACATTTTTAAGTACTGAAGAATATTTATTAGCATTTAAATCAAGAAATTATATGTAAGAAACAGTATTTAGTATATCTTTAGAAATAAATTTTCACAAGTAGAATACAAGTGTGATGGGGCAATTGATTACAGTCCAATTTTATGAAAAAAAACCTCTTATGAGAACATGACAATTATTTCATCTGTCATTTGTGGACTTCTAATCGAATATAGCTTTTATTATCAGTTTCTGCTTTTATGTGATTCAGCAGACCTATTGTCCTGATTTTACTGAGGATTTCACACATGAATCAAATGAGGTACATTTGTACCCGTGCTATCCAACAGTCAAACACTAGAGATTCCTTACAATGACAATTCCCTTCCCTTGCTCTCTGTATAGGCATGGCAAACTAATTAGCTTTGGCTAAGTCTTTAGGGTTAAGCTTCTGTAATCATTAAGCTTTTGGTCTCATCCTTATTTGCTCTCTTACTATTAGCTTAGTGGGAGAAAAATATACAAGGCAACAATTTTAATTATGTATTTTTGTTAAACTATCAATATTCAATACTCACTTTACATACCCAGAGTGCTTTACAATATCAGAACAAAACAACTTAAACGGACATTTTACTATTGTAGTAAAAGCACAAGCTGATAAAGGACTTACTTGGGTTTCATTGTGATCTTTGTTCCCATCCCCTGACTACAATCCCACACTGCTGAAAAAAAGAGTGTCTGGAAATGCATCTAAAAATAGCTACTGTATGCATCCCTTAGTCAAAAGGTTCATAATAATAAATTTAGGATAAAGTCTGAAAATACCTTCAATGGCTCATCACTGTTTACCTTAAAATGGCTAAACTGAGATGCAATAAGTTCCACTGAACTTTACAACAAATTATATGGTATGCATACTTTCCTGTGGTGCATCCATGGCTTAATTAAAACACATTATATATAATATCATAACATTTTACCTGATGCACATATTATATTTATGTTACATTTAATGTAACCATAACAGTAAACTGCCTTTTATAGAACCAATTGTCTTCTTATATACAGTGCAAGTTATACAGTATGTGTATATATACTGTATACTGTGACTGAGGAACAGACCAAGGGTGACAAAAAGTTGGGGCACCAGCTGGCTAACCCTCTTTAATATATTTATAAAACAGGACAAAAAATGTGTGCCATCAGCACAACAAAATAGAAATGGCTACCATTGTCTCTGAAAATGCTCTCATTGTAATTCACTCCTGAAGCTTCAGTCTGAATGAATGTCCCACTTTTCCAGATGCCCACTTTTAAGGGTCAAAGGACAGTGGCCAACTATGGGTACAGTTGACGGAGCTAGGTCTAATCACCGGTCTTCTTCTCCAAACTGGACTAGGGGTAAAGAAAAAATATGGTTAGCGGCATCACCCCCTCTTGTTCTGGGGTGGTAGTGCTTACATCAACAGAGCTGTCAAGGTGGTACCTAGGTGCAGATGCATGACCATATATAGATATACTGTATATACATATATATTTATGTAAACATTAATTATTACTTATTATTATATTTATATTTATTGTTATATTTTAGATTGCCCTTTTCTGAGAACTTTCATATATTTTGTGGACTGGAACAGATTTGCAGTTCACAATTCTCCCCTTTTTCTCATTTATTTCTAAAAATTAAAACAAAAGAAATTGCGCATTCACAATTTTAAACTAAACCAAGTTAGGTGAAGAGTTGATGGTTTCTTTGGTTCCTGGATTTTGTTAATAGCTGTGGCTAAGAAAGAAAACACAAAACAATCATATTCTAAATGCAGCTGGTAAAAGCTAAAATAAGCAGTTAAGGATGATGAACCATAATAACTGAGTAAACTAAAATTAAGCCTAAATAACTTACTGCATTGGCAGCAAATAAACGGGTTCTAATCAATATATTGGATGAGGAGAAAATCTATAGCCACTGCTTTCCTCCAGAACCAGAAATGAGGATCCCTGTTCTGGGATGAAAGCCTGCAGCCACTTTGGCTTACCACGACCATGATTGACTATCCCCCAAGGGATTGGGTATACATACACTTTATGTATATATATAAATATATATATAGACAAGATGGACCCACAGTTTCATGCTGTTTGTGCTGACTTCTACTATTTGCATAATACAGCAGAAATCCAGATTTGTCACACCAGGTGATATTTTTCCATTCTTTAATTCTACAGTTTTTTTTTTTTTTAATCACACGCTGATTATAGCCTTACCTCCCTGTTGTGAGATGACAGGAGTGTATTCAGGCACGGTCCATTCACTTCAGGGGCAGACACATTGTACTTTCAGAGGTACCTTTCTACAAACCACCCTTGTAAGCATCTGTAATTTGAATAGCTTAGCCTCTCTCCTAGCTTAAACATGTTTGGTCTCTGACCGTTCTCATTACCAGTGTGTTATTGTCAACAAAATGTGTACTCACCCTCTTTTATTAAACCATTTTCTGTAAATGCTGGACACTAAAATGGAAGAAAACTCCAGATCAGCTATCTCTTATATGCTGGAACAATCACATTTATTACCAACAAAAATGCTATGGATAAAGATGCTTTGATTACACATCATGCCATTCAGAATGTCTAGTTAAACTACAACTAAACCTTTTGACCATGTCCGCTTGCTATATAAATTATTTTTAGATGCAGCCACATGATTGGCTGCTTGGAGGAGCAGGCTATTTAAAAATAAGTGTCAGATGTATCTAAAACTGTGCCCACAAGCTTTATGTAGTGTTTTTCAGTTTTGCTTTATGTTCATGTTCATGGAACCATGGACTAATAACAAATACAGTTCTAGTGTACATTTAGGGTACGTTTGTGAAAACACCCAGCATAATGTTACATTATTTTGACAGTCTTTGTTTTAACTGTGTTATTTCTTCTGAAGAAAACGAATGTCGGCTTCTTGTTCAGCATATTTACTGTTCACGAATCATCTGTACACCGGTGGATACCATTGCATATTTTATTTGGGGATTATATACTTGAAATTGTTTACTTTGTAGTTAAAGTCTTGCACTGCTGTAGGCACATAAAAGTCCATGACTGTTGAAGCCTCAATAACTTTTCCCTTCTCGTTCTGATTAATCTTTTATACACCCACGCCATGCCTTCTCTGCAAAGTTTAACAACACGCATTCAACCCACATTCGCAGTTCTGTATTGACGACAACAGTCCATGGCCACGCCGAATTTACAAGCTTAACGAGGGCGCTTGCCCCGCCCCTTTCACTACTGGCCAATGAGGAAAGCTTTTGGGAAGCCGGCCCAACTCGGATGTGCTCGTGAACGATCGCAAGCGCGGTTACGCGCAAGACATCGAGGCTTTTTTATTATTATTATTGCTCATTCAGTCAGCTTCCTCCTACGCGAGTATACAGCCAGCCTGAAGGTGCGCGCTGCGCGTGTCAGTCCAAGAGTCGAAGAGAACGGCAGCATCTCCAGCACAGCAGTGCGCGTTCAAATTTAATGGCGGAGTTGCTACGGTGCTAGTGTCATTCACGCCGCTGCATCCAGGGTAAGCGTGTGTTTTACTTCAGGGGAACGCATTGTGCTCTACACAGGTTGAATGGCTCGCCTGACGAGGGAATGTAAGCCACAGTTTAGACAGATCAAAAATAATAATAATAATAATAATACATACATACAGTTGTGTGTTCTGCACGTTGGCAACTTGAGCCAGCCTTTCTTCATATTTGCAATTTTAGCGCTCCGCGAGTTTTAAATCGTTATTGGGAGACGCCGATCTGTTTTTTTTGCCTTGAGATTTCTAGCATATGGGGGAATAAGAGCGTGCAATCGCAAGTTCCTCGGTATCTGTCAAGTCTGGTTATGAAATGTGCTTGGTTATCAATCGCGGTCATTCTGTCTGCGGACAATGCAAGAGAGAGCGAACGAGCAGGGATTGCATTTAATTAGCATAGTGCTGCCTAGAATAAAAATGTCATTTTCTTCTCTTCGTACTGTGCCTTGAATGAAATCCGTACCTGCTTACTTTGGCAAAAAGAGGATTGCAGTGCTTTGTCAAGCAAAGCTGTTTTCGTGTGTGCGTTGATTTTTTTAAATCAAATAAGTGTGACTTGAAATCTTTTTAAAAGAGTGGAATATTATGTAATTAGTAATATAAAATCAACTATTAATTTATATCTACCTATGTATTTTTGGTTGGCGCATTCTAAATATCTGGTAGTGTCTTCCTTTCCTCACGCTCACCGCAACACTGGTTCTGTGTGTGTGTGCAACATTGTATACCGCAGACTCCTCATTCTCTCTCTCACACATTTTCTGTCACAGTCCCTCTGAAGTTTCCCTGACGATTATTTATTTTTCACTCGAGTCTGTAGTCAAGTTGGAGTACCACAGCGCCTGTCATGGTAAAAATTGTTGCGTGTTTACAAGCATATATCTCGTTATAAACTGATTGCGTCTGTGGGTGTTGGTAGCTAAGCTTGTGTGGACAACTGGCACTTTAATTTTATTCGAGCCATACAGTTACATACATGAAAACAAAATGATTAGTTTCACATATGTTTATATGTTTCAAGGATAAAATGAAAACATAAGCGCGATTCATTTTATTTTTCTGGCCAACGGTTGTATTAAAAAAAATGACAGCCATGGAATCGTCCCCTTAAGGGCATCCCCTTCCTGGAAAGGATAACTGCTTAGCGCGGGGTATGTCCTTGGATCAAGAAAGCAAGCCATCCAACCATGTAAGGTTTTATTGTACAAAAAAGAAAAAAAAGTCCTTAATTTGTAGCTGAATATTAAATTTTCACTGACAGGAAAAATTGTCTATACAGTACTGTATATGGTCTGAACATATCAGAAAAGAGTAATAAAGAAATTGTCTTGCTGGTTGCTTGAAGTGCATATTTCATTTTAATATGCATAGTTGATTAACTAAATCTGAAATGTATCATTTTGTATTTATTATAAAATTTCAATCATAGTGTAAATTAAGCTTCTGCTAAAGAAGAGCCACAGTGCTGCATTGCGTCTGAGTAAGTTTGACATTGTAGAGCAAAATGGACAAAATAAATATTAAGAATGCATGTAGAGCAGAAGCCAAAGGAGAAAAAAAGCCTATATCAACTCCGAGCTCAAGAAAACCATAAGACACTAGTGATGAAAGAAGTATTACAAAGTTCAGCTACATGAGCACTGAGGAAGTAAGAAAGAAGGTTAGAAGTGTTTGAAATGTGAATGTGAATAGATAGGGAAGAAGTCAAGAGGCAGAACTATAAGATAAGCAAAAATGATTCTGGCATATTTTAAAAGGAAACGTCTAGTGCATAGAAGTGCTTGAGAGCAAATTAGGAGAGAAGTCATGAGTGCAACCAAAAGCTGCATAAAAATGATATCCAGAAACTGGGAGAATGCATGCCTTATACCCGTTACTTTTCAATAGAGCATAAATGATGAAGGAACACTAGTGAAAGAAATAAATAAAAGGTAGAATTGCATTGCTGTAATGGTGGGAAGTATCACTTATTAGATAAAGCTTTTTCTAAATTATGTTCTCATTTCAGGCCTTACCCCCTCTGTCTTATGTCAGTGTGTCATTTTGAGCAAGTCCTCAAATCAGCCAGTGCTCCAATTTATACCATAGAACACGTGTAAATGATTTGGGAGGATGTTCACTGTAGAAAGGTGCCATAGAAAATAATGTTTCTTGTCTTGTTAAAATATTGTTTCCTATCCCAGTTCTAAAGAACACAACTAATCCTTTTTAAGGAATAGGGAACCAGAATATTGGCAGCATCGGCACAAGGCAGAGGCCAAACCAGGATTAAGTGCCAGTCCATCACTGAATACACTTGTTCATTCAAGGCTAGTTTAGAACTAACAATTCATCTTGCACACATATGTTTATTATCTGTATAATTTGGGCAAACTTTGGTTCAAGTAGACACTGAGTAAGAAGTGTGTGGAGAATAGATGACTGCATTATAGTAATAATGTAGAATGCATTGTACAATTGTTTTTAATCTTTCTTCTTTTTATCTGTGTTTTTCATCCCCAAAACATTTTTGAACATGTTTGCTAGATATCCTTATCATGTTTCTTGACTTTGTCTGAAACAGCTTCTGTCTCTTGAGGGGTTTTTGTGGCATTTGCCCAGTAAAGTCAATGTCGCATTACATGTCTTCTAGTTGTAGTGTATATCAGACTTGCTGACTGCAGTTGCTGATCTCAAGGCTGGACCATGTCTTTTAAAATAATTGAAAATCATTGGGCATGTCACATTTGATTGCATGCTGTCATTGTAGTGCAGTGGTCCCTATTTTTATGACATCTAATAATGTGCTCCCTGATGGGGGGAGATGAGCTTTCCTGATGTTTGTGAGGCCCAGAACACCCATGTTCCTTATTTCTTCTCATTTCATTATATGAACCGACTTTCTGATGAGCATTCATTGGTTGTCTGCTCTTCTGCACACAGAACCTGCCCCTACGACTAAAGCAGAACATCAAACCTGTTTAATTTTCTCGTACCGAGTTGTAGACTAGATGGTGTGAGTTGCTGGGCTTGTCACATTACATGTTTGGCTTCAAGGAAGTGTGCTGTCAAATGCTATGACTTGCTAAGGTTATGTAAATTAAGTCTACAAATTAAAATTGCTGAAAAAGTCTTCTAATGTACCATGGCCTTAATACAGGGTGAGCCAAAAAGAAGTACAGCATCTTGAACGTTTATTCTACAGAAACGCTACAAGATAAGATACATTTCATTACGACACAAGAAAGGGTATACAAAATAGATTTTTTCAGTGTGTTTTAAAAATGATGTTTTCAAGGTGGTGGCCATCATTATTGATACACTCTTCGTGATGATTTCTGAACACTTGCATGACTCTTTCATCCATTTTAAGGGGAATAGCGGTGATTTTGTGTTGAATAGCATCCTTAAGTGCTTCAAGGTTTTGAGGTTGGTGTGTGTATACCTTTGACTTGAAATAGCCACACAAGCACAAATCATACAGAGCGAGATCAGGCGAACGTGAAGGCCATCTGACATCGCCGTGCAGAGAGATCAGCTTCCTTAGAAACATCTCCCAGTAAACTTGCATGGATCTCCGCACCGTATGAGCTGTTGCTCCATCCTGTTTAAACCAGGCATCCACCACATCCATTTCTTCCAGTTGGGGCCACATAAATTGTTCTGAAATGACGGTGACAAAAAAGTAAGGGCCTATAATGGCAAATTCTGCTACAGTGCACCAAACTGTAACATGCTCACTGAGCAGGGGTCTCTGATGAAGTTCACAGAGGCTGGTTTCAGCCCAATAGCACAAGTTTTGCTTATTTATGCACCCATTCAAATACAAATGTGCCTCGTTGCTGCACATGATGATGGCATCTCGATGAACGGTTTACAGAATGTTCGTGCACAACTCTCTATGGCTCTCACAGTCTCTCTCAGCAAGTTCCTGCACTACCATCAATTTGTATGGATGGAAATGAAGGTCCTCATGCAAAACCCTCCTCAAAGACGTGTTGGAAATGCCTAAGGCAGAAGCATGTTTACACTCTGAACGTCTAGGATACTGCAAAATCAATGCCCTTACAGCTTGGATGTTTTCAAGGGTTCGTACAGTCTGAGGAGTTCTTCTGTTCAATGTTGTACCCGTCTGTCTAAATTTAACTACCCACTGCAGAATTGTTTTCCGTTTTGGGACATGCGTTCGGAAGGCGCATTGTGTAGTGATGATGGATTTGTTGTTTTTGAAGAATGCTTTGACGGCGAAAGCACGGTGCGCACCGGACCAAGGCATGTTGCTGACTGAAAGCTACAAGGGATTGCCTATCAAAGGACCCCCACCCCAATGCACTTGGCTGCTTCTGCCTTGCGCAATGACCTTGATAAATGTGGTAGTTCATTTTGCCTCACCCTGTATGATAAGATGCTTTCTTTTCCTTGACTGTTTTCACTTCCTGTTTTCCTACAAGGGCCGTTTTAGCCTCTATCACATGTAGAACTCTGGAAATTCAGCTGGAAACATTTCCAGAAATTGACTGGATTCTCTGTAGCCAGTATCACACATAACAGTCCCAAGTAAAGGGAGGTGATCCTTGACGTTGTTTAAAAGGTCCAAGACCACTGAAGACGCAGGTGCTTTTGTTTGAAACAAAATTAGCACTTGTTACTAGTGCTGGGTGGTATAACGGTTCATACCAAAAAACGTTTTTTATTTTTGTTATGATATGGATTTTTCTTATACCGCAACACTGATTTAAATAGCCTAAACAATGTTCGGAACGTGGCGCAGCGGGAACCTGTTTAAGGGGGGACCTTTTCCATCGATGCACCACTAAACACAAATGCAACGGAATATATTCGTTAGTGGAGGTATTGAACAGTGAAAATGTACAGAGAACATTCCGAAACTGAAGCTGTAGCAGACAATAAAGTTGAACATGATGACACAGAAGAACTTTTGCCGAAAAAAGGAACAGTGTCTGTTGTCTGGAGATACTTTGGTTTTAAAAGGTCGGATGTGGACCATTATGTTCAAATGTGTAAATACTGTTTCTATACTACTGGATAATACTGCAAGCCAAGTTGTACTTGTTTTATTTTTTTCAATACTGTGTAATAGTGTGACAACATGTTGACTTTATTCTCAACATTTCCTCTTTAATCTCGACGCTTATGACGAGAATAAAGTCGACATTTCTACTTTATTCTCTCTGTTTATGTCGAGATTAATGTCGTAATTTGTCATTAAAGTAGAACATCTTAAACTAAACTTCATCTTAAAATGAATATTTAATTTACTAGATTTTCTCAAACCCCGTCATAAATTATGTAGCACATTAAATGCTTTGTGTTAAGTGTTCCCCGAGCCATGTTAATCGCTACATGCTTCTTAAACTGACATCCTTTTGCTCTAAGAGGAGGCACAGGCAGTGATCACCAACAGAATACATTAATTTCATGATATTCCTGCTCTCTCCACATTTAGAATGCTAAGATAAATACTTGATATCATTTTCATGATGAAATGCATTAAAGCATGTATTAATTATGTGGGGGCATGGTGGCGTGTAGGTTTCACTGCTGCCTTGCAGCAAGGGGGTTCCGGGTGTTCCCTGCCTTGAATTTGCATGTTTTTGTGGTTTACTCGGCGTGCTTCAGTTTCCTTTTAAAGTCATGTAGGATGTGGGGTTTTGTTATGCTAAATTGACCCTGCTAATGTGTATGTGTGTGCTCGTATTCACCCTGCGATGAGCTGGCTCCCTGTTCAGGATTTGTTCCTGCCTCGCGCACGATGCTTGCTGGGATGGGCGGAACACTGAATGGATGGCATAATTAAACATGTATAGCGAAGATTTTTTTAAAGTTCTGAACACTTCGTGGTCTAAGCTTATAACTAGTTCTAATTTCACAAAGATGTTTATCGTGTGGTGATTGGTTAGGTGGAGAAAGAAAAAGGAAGGATAGGAGCTGAAGGTTTGGTACGTCAGATGGAGACAGCACACATGCAATAATGAAAGCCCGCTCAGAAGAACATCCATTGAATTCTGTGTTCGTGTCTCCGACCACCAGATCATGAACTCAACATTTACACAATATTTCAGTTAAACCTATGCAATACCCATTCATACATCAAGTTTTTTGGAGCCTCGTCACACCTGCCATAACATTCTCTACACTGAACATACACCTGGGGACCCCTTACTGCGAGGGAGCAGCACTACCGCCACACTACCGTGCATGTTTAATACATGCTTTAATGCATTTCATCATGAAATGATATCAAGTATTTATCTTAGCATTCTAAATGTTCAGGGAGCTGGAATATCCTGAAATTAATGTATTCTGTGTGGTGATCGCTGCCTGCACTGCCAGAGGAAGTCAGTTTAAGAAGCTGGGTGAGGGAACACTTAACACAAAGCATTTAATGTGCTACATTAACTTATGACGGGGTTGGAGAAAATCTAGTAAATTTAACATTGATTTCAGGATGAATTTGAATTTACGACATTCTACTTTAATGGCAACAAACTATGAGAATAAAGTGGAAATGTTGACTTTAATCTCGACATAAACGGTGAGAATAATGTGGAAATGTTGAGAATAAAGTTAACATGTCGACTCTATTCTCGACATATAGTTTTTTTTTTCTTCACTGTGTCCCTATTTTATTTTCATCACTGTGGCCCTAATACACTTCCGTAGGGCTATACCACAAATAGCATTATAAATGCAAGTTGCAGTTTTATTATTTATGTGTATAGCTTAGCTTGAAGCAAGGTCCATATTAATGCAATTTGCCCTAATGATGGTTCAGTTGGTAAAGATGTCATCACCAAGTTGCACTTGTTTTATTTGATTTTTATTTTATTTTTATTTGGTGAATACTGTGTAATGTACCTGAGCTTGAAGTCTGGAAGTAATAGTATTGTTATGGGAAGTTGCACTATTATTTATTTTATTGTTATTATTTATTAGTTTAAATATTATGCAGTTTAATGATGGTAAAGTTGTTTAAAAAGTCACTTTAACGTGTCCGTGGAGAGAGATTGTTAACATTAACAGAAAGTGTATTTTCAGGAAGACCACAAAAATTATTTACTATCTATTCCTTTTCTAAGACATGTTCAGTGCAATACAACTTTTGACAAGCACCTCTGGATATTTTACTAAGTCTAAATGCCTCTTTGGATGGCTGAAAATATGTTGTCAAAATTTTAATTTTAAGTTGTTTGCAAAATTTGCTCAATAAAAAGGCTCTATATTTTGACTGCAACTGTCATGCAATGTGATTCTTTCTCATCATTAGTGCCACCCCCTTGAAAACTAGCACTTTATGGGGCCATGCAAATCTGTATTAATACTGTGTGCACATTAAAATATTTTTTTGTACAGTGTACAATTCTCATGACAGTGGAATAGGTTATTCTTAGCCAGTCTACTGCAGTAATTGCAGCGAAAAATGTGGTTAACAATCACTCATGCATGGGAAAAAAATACTGTCGAATACCGTGAAACCTGTATAATTTTGAAAAATACCGTGATATAGAATTTTGGTCATAACCGCCCAGCACTACTTGTTACTTCTACTTTCCAGACGATTTTTTTTGTACAGTGTAATTCATAAAGAGCTATTTAAGACCAACAACAATATGAACATGTTCAGCTGAATATGCTGAGAATCCAAGAGAACAAATGTATGCTGTGAGTCTTTTATTCTGATCCATCTCACAACCCCCCCTACAATTCTTAGATTGTAGCAGCTCTCTTATCATTAGCCAGACCAGAAGTTCTTGCCTGTGTGTTTGGGGTTTTGTTACTGTTGTTTGTTATAATAGTTCTGTTTTTCTTGAGCTTCATTTAAAGTCTTAATTTTCCCTTGGGGACGAATGAAGTTCTGTCAGTTATGTCTACTGCGTCTAACAATGATAAATTAGAGATGTTGGAAAAATTAGTGCATTAAAATTCAGTATTTATGTTTCTTCACTTAATTATAACAGAACCAGTGAACTACAGACTTTTTCCCCATAAATATCACAAATTCCTTTTTGATGTTATTTCAGCGTTGGTCTTTAATAACACCTTTCTTTTAAATGGTCAAATTTAAGGTTGTTTGTTGTGCTGGCTCTGTTTTTAGTGCAGTTCTGCAGGCTAAGGTGTACACCATGTTGCCTGGTAGTGTGCCACGTTCTTTGAAAAAGATGGAGAACAATGATAGAAAGCAAAACAATGAGAAATAAAAATTAATACATCAGACCAAAAAATGAACACCAGTGTGTTCCTGACTTTGGTTAATGAACTATGTAACAATAATAGGCAATAACAAATGCAATTAAAAATTGAAAACACATAAAGACAAAAGTAAACATGCTTTCCGGAAAAATGATAAGATGGGGAAACAAAATACAACAAACACCACTATGAAACAGCAGATGTCAGAGGGCACATATCACCTGTTCATTTTTTGGCTACGTAACCCCTTGCCTTTGTAAAATGCTTTAATTTTCAAACATAGAAGCGACTGTATATACTGGTTGTCCTGAAAGAGAGTTAAGTTTCCACTCCTGGGTAGAGATTACTTCTTTCATTTAAGAATCTCTATTATTTCAATGTATTTTTTAGTCAATGTTGCAAAACAAACTTCCATACTTCTGATGGAATCTTGTACCTTAATTACTGATTTATTGACATCAGTTCTTGAGTGTTGTTTTATTAGTACTTTGCTTGCACTACAATCCGCTTTCACCTTAAGGCTGTAGTAACATTTGCAAACTAGAGTAGGTGGAAAAAAGTAAAGAAATAATAACAACAGAAGAACAGTTCAACTTGTATTCACTTTAAAAAAAGAAATAACCAAAACAATATTTCTGTTTAAAGATACATTCAAATAATTTTAAAGTTTGACATAGCTGCAATAGTACATTCAAATTATGCACATGTTAATGATCAAAATCTCAAGCCATACTTTCTGCACAACTTGATAAGGCTTGGCAAGAAGAAATAAGTGGATAAAAATGAAACTTGCACTAATTCTGAATCTAAAACTTTCAGGACCCCACAGAACAAAAGTATGTGATAGCAAGAGATACCTCCTAATACCTATTGAAACCAAAATTATCTTAATATTTGTACATGGTAGAACACATGTCAGCAAGCCTGTCTTTTTTTACGTGGTAACTTTATGATACATTTAGATGATCATGGAATTATGGAACGTATTGTGTGTGTCTTATTTATTTATTTATAAAGCACTTTAAAAACAACATCAAGGCTGACCAAAGTGCTGTACAGTAAAAACCCAACATATCAGACAAAGAATAACCAAAGAGAAAAGAAACAGAAACACATAAACTGAAGAGCTGAAGAGATTCAAATAAAAAATACACAGACAGTCAACATATCATACTGGGTTAAAGGCCAGGGAGTAAAAGTGCGTTTTTAAATAAGATTTCAAGGCAGCAAGTGAAGGAGCCTGCCTAATGTGCAACGGCAAATCGTTCCAGAGATTTGGAGCTGCAACTGAAAAAGCCCGATCACCTCAGAGTTTGCATCATGCCTTAGGAACACTTAAAAGCATCTAGTTTGCTGACCTGAGAGAGCGAGATGGTACATAAGGGTGCAGCAGTTTCGACAAATTAAAAGGGGACACAATCATTAAAGGATTTAAAAACAAATACAAGGATCTTAAAATGGATTCGGAAACACACTGGAAGCCAGTCAAGGGAGGCCAAAATCAGGGTAACATGATCATGCTTTCTTTTGCCAGTTAACAATCGAGCAGCAGCATTTTGCATCAGCTGTAGCCAAGCAATAGAGGCCTGGCTAATTCCAAAAAGATGCACATTGCAGTAATCTAGATGAGAGGTTATAAAACATGTATCACTGTTTCAAGGTTGCGTTTAGACAAAATAGGCTTGATTTTTGACAGCCGCCTCAACTGGAAAAAGCAAGAGTTTACCACTGCATTCACATGGTTATCAAGTTTTAAAGTGGAATCCATTTTCACACCTAAATTTGTGATTATGGATTTCCCAAATTGAGCCACAGTGGAAAGGTCGATGCAGGGGGTCCCGTTGATGCCATTGGGTCTAAATAGCATGACTTCTGTCTTACTCTCATTAAAATTTAGAAAATTTTAATTAAATGATGGAACACATACAGTGCATCTGAGTAAAAGTGTACAAAGTATATGGCTAGTTAAATTTCAAATCACTTTCAGTTTGTTTTTTTTTGCCATTTGCCCCCCAGTCATACTACAACAGGTTATATATTAGTTGCAATATAAATGTTTTGTCTCTTTTACTTTCTTGACAGAGGATCCTCATTGCAGCACTTTGGTTCTTTCTCATTCTGGTAGGCAGTGTGGTTTAGTGTGGTTAAGGCTTTGGACTTCAAACGCTGTGGTCCCGCTGCTGACACTGTGTGACCATGAGCAAGTTACTTCACTTGCCTATGCTCCAATTTGAAAACCAAAAGAAATGTAAACAATTGTATAATAAATGTTGTAAGTCACCTTGTATAAAGGTGTCAGTCAAATAAGTAAATGTCATTTAACTTTTTTTTTTCACATAGCACCTTGTTCTTTATTAGACTTCTAATATACAAGGAGGCCATTTGGTCCTTCCAAACTACCTGTCTAGTTGACAGTTCAGCTGTCTCAATATCTTTGATAATTTTTAAAAGTTATTCATTTTTTATTTTTATTTCAGTTATATGACTGGGTAGTTTGTTTTAGATTCAGACTACTTTTTGTGTGAAAAAGTGCTGTCTGGATTTTGGCTCAATGTACTTCCAGTAAATGGTTCACAAATTATTTGAAAATTCCTGATGGATTCCTTTTATCTTACTGTATCTGATCTTATTTTTCCACTTGCCTTAATAGTCTTATAAAGTTTTTTTTTTTTTTTAATTTTTACTTTGTAAAGCATTGTGTGTTTTTCTTTATGTAATGGATACTACTTCAGTTTTGAGTTAGCTGAGCTTATGTGATTTTGTTTTTTTTTTTTTTTGTAAATTTTTTTATAACATTTATTTGGATTAAGTGAAAATGGTATATAAACAGAGATCTGATTTCTGTTTAGATATATCATGGGAAACTTTTTTTTTTATTATACTGGTCTTTTTTTAATTGATTTTCAAATCCCACATATTCCCAATACAGGGTTGTGGTGCATTTCTTAAAGAACTTCATTAATTTTGTTAAAGTCAGTTTCAGGCAGACCATAAAAATATAAATGAACATGAATAGACTATAGACAGACATATAGTCTTTGAAGTAATTATACTTGATGTTGCTAATGTGAAAAAGAAGAATATTACAATTAGAAAAAAAACTTTTGAGTATGTATTAAAATGAGCTTTATTTGTTAAAAACCCTGGATGTCTTATGCTAAAGATATTTGGATATTTATTAGGTGTTTCCCACAAATAGAAAATTCAGCAGAAGGCCATCGCTGCAAAACATAGCCATGAACAAACACTTCCTCAAAATTTTATAAATAATGAAAATCCATAAGTCCCTCCCATGCTTTGCTTAATGCTTCTTAGATAGCAACACAGCCAAAACTTTGTTATGGTAGTTGATTTTCACGCAGAAACTATGAATGTACAATTTTAAATCGTAGATAGCATAGTGTGACCTCAGATTTACAGATTACGGAATGTTTTTTATAAACGGAATCATGCAGTAAACGTATTTAATTGTTTCATCGTAATAATGTGCCCATGGAGATAAGTGAACAATTGGGGAAGAATTTATTGTACATGATGTTTGCTCATAACAAGAAAGAAAAAGAACACTGAAATATTACTGCAGTATTTTATTGCTGTTAGCAGACTATGCAGGCATCACATATTGGCTTAATTAAAATAGCAGTTTTAAAAAGCAAAACTTGGATGTTCAGACCTGTTCACCTACAAAGAATAAATGTCTTTTAATATGCAGCTACTTTTAAATCAGGTGCTCTGTTCTTTTTGTCATTATAGCTACAATTTTAGGGTGCTTTGTGCCAAATAAAATTAAGGTAGTCATGCAATACATCTCAGTAATTTCAGATTTGATTTTTAAACTGCAATATACCTTAAAGTTGCAGTTTAGCATTTCATAATGAATTAGAGAAATTTGTCAATGTGCTTTAATATACAAGGTAATAGTTATCAACTTAAAGCAGGAAATGAGTTCAGCTAGTATATATTAATTTTGTTCATCTGCAAGGGTTATTTTTAAATTCTTATTTCATCATTTATTCAGAGAAAATATTTTTTAATTGAAAATGAATTTTTGTGTTTATTATTATGTATTTGTTAAATGATTTATTTTATTTAATTAGATTATCCAGATTAGCACTATGCAAAATAGTAGTAATCATCATAACCATTAAGCAAGTGATTTAAATAAATGTATTAAATAACTCACAAAAAATGTAATCATAAACTCCAAAAAATAATAAAATGTGAGTGGTCATGTGAGATACGCTGACATTTATCTTGATTGTCTATGAATGCAGGCTATTCTTCTAGGATAACCATTTTGAATTGACTTACCTGTTCAAAATCCTGAATGACTGATTTAGTAGAAGTGCAAAAACAAATGAATATTCAATAAAAATTAAATGTAGTTGCATAGTCTTGAAGTTTGGTTGCAAAGTGAAGTATACTGCCTATAGTCTAAGGATAAATAGATGAATATTGTAATTTTACATGCAGTAGTGCAAAAAGCAATGTGGAACCCAATAACCGCAGCATTCAATAAATAATTTAAAATGTCAATCTTTAATCATATTTGAAATTTTGTGTTCTGTAGCTACAGTAGTGCATCTAGTAGGATCACGAGTAGCTCATCCCTCTGGTGCCTATCATGATCAAAAGGTTTTCATATACCTTTCACATTGTTGTTAAGTAAATTAAAGTACTACTGTATAGCATGAATGAAAGCAGTTCTTTCTTCATTTAAAGAAGAATGCTGCTGTAGTTTTACGATAGTTGAACTATAATGTAGATATAATCAAGGTGAGGGTTTTCTTTGCATGTTTCTACACTGTAGATGTGCTTGATGTGTATTTGTACTTTATTACATTCTGTTCCTTTAATCTTTTAATGAATCCCTTTTTATAGATTTACACTGTAGGATTTGAATAGATCCTTTGATATTTGCTGCATAATATCTATTGCGTATACCACAAAGTTTTTCTTGGTGGCTAACAGTGATATATTTCTTGTAAGTAAAGTATGCTGAATATATAATAATACTGAGCTCAAGTAATATATCTCTTTCTGAAGATATCTGGACACAGAGTGTAATTAATACAATACATAATGGTTTTGTAGATATCATATACTCTTGCACTGTTTACATTTAGCAGTTTTTTATTTTACATAAAATTTACATAAAATAAGTGTATAATTGCCAGTGTGAAATAATAAAATAACCCATTAAAATGTAGTTAACCCTCATATTTCCCACTCAAATTTAGTAATTATAAATTAATTAAAATGGTAAAGCAAACACCTGTGAAGCATACAGTAGCTGCCATGGAGGCACTGTAGTAGGTCAGACATATTTACATATGAGGGCACTTATGAATAAACCTGTTTCAGTCTTTATGATTCATTTGTGTGTGTATGTTTTGGTATACTGTTGTTCACAAAATTTAACAACTAAATGGTAAACTGTCTAATTTCGTGACAGTGATGATTACGTTTGGAAGTCAAATCTAGTTCTTTAAATATAAGGTGAAGTACCATACTATATAAAAAAAGAAAAACTTGATAATAACCATAAAGTGAAGTTTCACTTATCTTCTGCCAATAACCTGACAAATGTTAAGGTAACTTAAGAAAAAAAAAACATGCAGGTGAAGGTTGAAGATCTAATGTTTAATTTACTTAAACTAATTTTATAAATGCTACTTATGGTTATCCTAACAATAATTAAAAAGTGTACTGAAGAATATTGTCCATTAGTGACAGATTTTGGCTTATGTCTTACCATGCGAAGTTTTAATGACTGCAACATTTGTGCCCCGTGCTTTAAGCGAGTGGGTTTCGCATTTTGTCGTCTGTACTAAATGCCTTCTCATCTGCAGCAAATCCATCCATTATCCAACCTGCTATATCCTAACTACAAATAAATACTGTAATTCCACAGCCATTTTGTAAATTTCTTCTATGCATAAAGGAAGAGCCCAAAAGTATTAATAATATTTAATTTATCTTTGAGTAAAACTGTATTTTAAAAATTAAACTTCATTAGTATTAAGGCATTTAATGTATACAGTACTAACTTCATGCAATTGCTATAACAATTCCTCTAACTGTAAATTTTAAGAGGTTTAACATGAACTTAGTGCATTTTGAAAAAAACATATTTTCTAATATTTAAAATTAGATGAAAGTATACAGAGAATTACAAATGAGAAGACTTGTTGGTTTATTTAATATTGTAAGGAAGACGCAATACGGTATTAGTTTACATATATGAAAACAAAATGTTATTGACCTGACATTTATTTCACAAAAAAAAAAAATAAAATAAAGCTAATTTGTTATGTTGTAACAACCAATACAATCCACTGTGGTATAAATAAAAAAATGCATTATGCTACAAGTAAAAGGAATATACAAGTTTCTATGCAAGAATTCCAAGGTCAACAGGAGAGTAGCTACAATGATTTAGAAGGTACAGTTAATAACAGTAATATGTGAAAGCTGTATTTTGCCATGCTTTACATGCTTAAGTTATGAATTACAGTTCCAGCAAGCTTCATATTTAACAAGAACTGATAATGCGATTCACTGGGATGCATCGTCATTATCTATACAGGTTTGTGTTTAAAAACAGGTTGAAAAAATATTATTTTAATAGAGTATTTTAAAGTAATTTCTTAGAAAATGTGCTTTTTTGTAAGATATTGTTTTGCTGTCCTATTTTTTCAATATTGTACAAGTAAATGTTTTTAATAATTATTTCCTAAACTTTTTGTCAGATGTTCCTAGTAATTTAAAATGTTTCTTAAACCAGACCAAAGAGAGAAGGAAGTATAAACTAAAACAAATAGCTAAGGTCAAAACCAGAGTTTCAAAATTATCATTAGCAGATGGCAAAGCTCAAACAATCCTCATTGAGAGACTGCAATTTTTTTATGCATATGGCCATTAAAATTGATGTCACTCATTAATTGCTTAAAAGTGTCTGCCCATATCTATGCACCATTGGTGGCATTGCAGCGCAGTACACCAGAATGACATGTAGTCAGTCACACACACTAAAATAAATACTATGCCAAAATATTCAAACAAAAATCACAATTGTACTTACACAGTTATTCAGTGATGATTCAAAACACATTATAGATGACTTAGTATGCCTAAACAATAAACTATTTTAATCAATTTTTTCTTTGTTTCTGTTCTTTATAGTTAGTTTTAGTTTTGACTTTGATTTCAGTCCCACACAGATAAAAAAGCTTGAACTTACCTAAAAGCTATTCAGCAACAGCAAAATATTCTTTTATTGATTTACTTAGTTTGCTTCTGATTTTTAGAGTAATGCAGTTAAATACTTGTCAGGCATATGTGTACATTTAAGTAAAACATACCAATCTCTACTTTAGTGCTACTTTAGTTGCAATAAAAGTTAAAGCCATCTTATATTTACATGTTGCCTTAAGGATCCAGTGCAGTGGTTTTTGAATCTCATATATGGTCATTATCAATTTGGAGTTTGCTTATTATCCTTTGTTGGGTCTTCCTCTCACATCCCCAAAAACTACTGTTCTAGATTGGTCCTGTGCAATTGTATTTATGCATGAGTGGGCTGCAAGACGTACTGTTACCCTATCCATGGCTGTTTCCTGCCTCATGGCTGGTGCTGCTGAAATAATCTAGAGCCCCTGTGATTATGAATTGGTTTAGCATGTAAGAATATTCGATTATATTATGTTTTGGTCAGCTTCTGTTAGTAGCTGAATGTTCTGCGTCCTACAGTAGTTTTCTGAATTATTGAAATGTTAAGGTAAGTTGAAATCCGTGATTGTAATGTAGTAATCTTGTGTATAGAAATTAATTATTTCAGTAAGGTAAAGGAAGATTAAATCATTTAGGACATCATATGTAAAATTTTAACATAAATGCAAGCGTTTTACTAATGATCCTTGCTTGTGTTTTATTTTAATTATAAAGCAATAATCATGTGATTTGTATAGCTGGCTGACATTATAACATATTAGCAGTTAGTTCTGCTGCATATTAATCCTGATGAATTTCTAAATTGGAGAAACCCGGTCTTTGCGTAGTGCTAAAATTTGATGACCAAAAGGTAAAAAGCAAAACACCATCCTGGGCCGCTTGCTGTGGAAGAGGATCACTTTAACATATTCTCAGCAGCTGCCCAAAGGCCCTTGCAAAAGGCCGTTATCGCTGGCGGCACGACCAGGTACTCAGTGCAGTTGCTGCGATAGTGGCCTCAGCCATTACCTCAAACAGGTATCCCTACCTGAAAAAGATGGTCTCATATGTCAGGACTGGAGAAAAGCTCACACCACTGCCAAGATCAGCAGCAGGTCTTCTTGCCTCAGGTGCAGATTGGCAGTTGAGAGTAGATTTGGGAAGCTACCAAGATTGTCTGGACACATTGCCATAACAGTACTCTGTGCAAACATGGTCCTCTTCTTGTACTCCACTAAGAAAGAGGATCATGTTGGAATGCATGGAGGACCCATAGAGTAATATGTGAGACGGTGCTGGAACACTCACTGTTAGCCAATAGAGGTGGGCTATTGGGTTTTCACAGATCATTTGCACTGTAAAGTGATGACCCAGTTGGATGTGGCAAGGCCATGCAAAGAAGGCAATTAGGATAATCACCAGGTGCCTCATGTATACACGGTGCATACACACAAAAATGTTGCGTACGCCCGTTTCCTTGCTTTCCTTTCCTTACATCGCAATGTATAAAAACTAAACTTGACGTAAAGCCACTCACATTTTCACACAAGCTCAATCCCTTGCGTGTGCAAGTTCTCTGCTCAGTTCTGTAAACTGGTGACACCCAGTGTCAAATCATTTCTAATGTTCCTATATGGTTTCCCTTTATTTTTTAGATTTACATCCCTGACGTGGCTTTATCAAATACACTGAAATTAACCTTGTATCGTTTATTACTTTAAGGCATCTGATTGTAATCAACCCGTAACCATATAATGGTGCACAGAATGGCCAAACTATTCGAAATACTATAGCTGCTTTAGCGTTGTTACTCTCAGTGCACCACTGAGTATTTAACCCACTGTATCTTGAGTGTGGAATCACAGCTCTACAGCAGCTGATCGGAAAGAGGATTATTGGGTTAAAGCATCTAGCACACGCCTCAGCCATGAGCACAGTCTTTTTGAACTTATCTCATACGGCAAACTCTTCAAAGCCTTTCCTGTAAGGACCTCGCGCTTCAGAAACAGTTTTATCCCAAGAGCTCTAAACCCATTCAATCATTCCATCAAGTGCTCCTGGTAGAACTGTTTGAACTATAATATCATGAATGTAATGTATTCTGTGTCCTTTTGGCGGAAGAGAAAGCCCATTTAAGAAGCACATAGTGATTCACACACACAGAGTACATAAAAGAACACATAGAATATGAAGCATTTAACGTGCTACTTTAGTTACGATGGGATCTGAGAAGCTAGTAAATTAAGTTTTTAAGATGAAGTTTATGATGTTTTACTTTAATGACAAAATAAACTACATGATTAAAGTGGAAATTTCCAGATTAAAGTTGACATTTGGACATTTTTTTTTCCAACTGTGTCCCTATTTTGTTTTTCTTTTCTCTGTACTCTAATACGCTAACATATGACACTCAGACTCTAGGCTATGACTCGGCTTTTCACGGCAACTTTGATATGTGACCACTTCTTATTTATTTCGGGCACTGTGTGACTTTCTGAACTTGAACTTTCAAGTTTCTCCGTCACTCGATCAGCTCCCTTTTGTTGTTTATATCATTGCTTAAACCAACAAATAGTACGTTTTTCCTTTCTTCTACTTGGTATTCGTTGAAATTCTTCTTTTTCCCCATGCTTTAACCATTGTCTTTTCTCAGAACACAAAACTTTAGGGGCTATTTATATTGATTTGCATATTCAAAGAGGCGTAATTCTTCGACGAGTCTGGGTGGGGCGGCAGATGCGTGCACGTGCGTTACTTTTTACGCTGACTGGGATTTATGCAGCAGAAGAACGTGGAAATTGGTGTATGCACAGATTTATGATTTATCACTTAATGTATCCCATTGGATCTGCAAGATGTACTGAGTAAGTACATATTGGTGTCAAAGATGACCCCTACATTTTTATGTGCATTCAGTTTTACTGATATCCAAATCCTTCAAAATATTACCTTGCTATCCACAAAATTACCACACACTTAAACTCAGAAATTAAGTATACAGCATAACCTTTGTGTAGTAGTTATTTAATAAAATAATAAGAGAAAGATCACTTTGTTTAACTAACTCCAGCTATATATATAATATGCACACACAGGAAAAATTCCATTGCAATAAACTCCCAGGGACCTAAAAAATATTTCGTTGTAATGAGATTCTGTATTTGTTACTATAGTGCTTTCTTTAACTTGCGCCCAGGTGTTTGCAATCATTTCAGTAGCTCCTTTTGCATTAATTTTAATCTCCTCCTGCCTACAAGCTATGCTGACGAGAAATTTTCTCAGCTTTTCCTTGCAATAATACACTTTGAGGGTGCGAATGATGCCCAAATCCAATGGCTGAAGCACTGCTGTGCAATTATTGTGAGAGGAATTCAACGTGAACATTATCTAAATGCAGAAGCATGTTGTGGGCAGCACAGTTATCAATCAGGAGCCAAATCATCCTTTTTTTTTTCATATTGTGAAGTTTCTGAACTGTTTTGAGACCCCCACCCCACCACCCACTCCCCACCCAACGGGAACAACATGGTGAAGTGCGTCCCGAATTGCGATTACAGCGTCGGTGGAAGATTGTTTGTCCTTTGCTGGGGCAGGGCAAAAATGGGCTTATAGCGCTGCAGTGAAGCGACACAGAAGCAAATCATAAAAGATTGGGGTTGCGCTGTAAGTCCCTGCCTTGCACCCCAAAACACGAGGCTGAGTCTCAGTACTTTAGCAAAACCAGCTTTATTCAGCTTGAAACAGGAACGGCTCACTTATTTATTGTAGCGTGATCTGCCACTCTGCTGTACACAGACACAGCAGTCAGGCAGGGTCATGGCCAGAACAGTGATCAAGTAATCCTGTTACCTGAATTTACATTGTTCCTTGCATCACCCATTGATATCTTTTCTGTTTGCTTTGGCGGAGAGACGCAGCATAGCTTTGAGCCGGCTATTGCCCTGGCAACAGACAAACAATCTTCCATAGATGCGGAGATCGGACTTCGCGATGCTCTTCAGCATATCGTCCAGTTAGGGGAGCTCCCAAGAGAGTTTATAAACCTCACATTTTCTTGAGTGAGTGCCGCATTAATAGGAATGTTTTTGAACGAGCATCACTGAACCACATAACAACTGCTTTTTCGATGTCTTTAAATGCAGCAGTTCATATACGTTTGCAACCCAAGATTTTTTTTTTCTGTTTTTGCTCGTTCTTTTAAGAAAGTTGATTGTGTCGATGGTGAAATTCCAAATTCACTGGCAAAATCTTTTTTCTTTTTGTCACAATCGAGAGCTGCAAAAATGTAAAGTTTTTTTTTCTAAAATGAACTGTTAATGTTTTTACATGTCTGCTTTTTCTATAGGAGGGTAACATTGAGTTACATTTCAGTGGATGTTTTTCAAATGTTGGCGAGCAATAAGGAAAAGGTATCACTGAAAACTGCAGGAAACAAAAGGGCAAAAAAAAAAAAAACAGTACGAGGAAAGTTTGAAGAAAGAAAAAAAAAATGACAGTCTTTCTGTTTGGGGATCATTGTGCACAACTGAGCTGCGGCCACAGAACTAACTGCTCTGTGGATGATTCATTCAGGCATTTCAAGGTCTTTTGGGCACTTCGTTGTAATGAAAGTATCTGCTGAATGTACTTCATAGTAACGAGATTTCTATAGACTCGAGTCATATGGGGAAACTGTCAGGACCATAAAAATACCTTGTTGTAATGAAAATTCCGTTGTAAAGATATTCGTTGTAACCGAATTTTACCTGTATATAATAAACATATATATATGTATGATATATATCTATATATACTGTATAT
>JANRMT010062814.1:114884635-114897483 GCA_026402145.1 Polypterus bichir lapradei | reverse complement strand
AAAAAAAAATCCAAACCTACATGGCCCTGTGTGAAAAAGTAATTGCCCCCTGAACCTAATAACTGATTGAGCCACCCTTAGCAGCAATAACTGCAATCAAGCGTTTGTGATAACTTGCAATGAGTCTTTTACAGCGCTCTGGAGGAATTTTGGCCCACTCATCTTTGCAGAATTGTTGTAATTCAGCTTTATTTGAGGGTTTTCTAGCATGAACCGCCTTTTTAAGGTCATGCCATAGCATCTCAATTGGATTCAGGTCAGGACTTTGACTAGGCCACTCCAAAGTCTTCATTTTGTTTTTCTTCAGCCATTCAGAGGTGGATTTGCTGGTGTGTTTTGGGTCATTGTCCTGTTGCAGCACCCAAGATCGCTTCAGCTTGAGTTGACGAACAGATGGCCGGACATTCTCCTTCAGGATTTTTTGGTAGACAGTAGAATTCATGGTTCCATCTATCACAGCAAGCCTTCCAGGTCCTGAAGCAGCAAAACAACCCCAGACCATCACACTACCACCACCATATTTTACTGTTGGTATGATGTTCTTTTTCTGAAATGCTGTGTTCCTTTTACGCCAGATGTAACGGGACATTTGCCTTCCAAAATGTTCAACTTTTGTCTCATCAGTCCACAAGGTATTTTCCCAAAAGTCTTGGCAATCATTGAGATGTTTCTTAGCAAAATTGAGACGAGCCCTAATGTTCTTTTTGCTTAACAGTGGTTTGCGTCTTGGAAATCTGCCATGCAGGCCGTTTTTGCCCAGTCTCTTTCTTATGGTGGAGTCGTGAACACTGACCTTAATTGAGGCAAGTGAGGCCTGCAGTTCTTTAGACATTGTCCTGGTGTCTTTTGTGACCTCTCGGATGAGTCGTCTCTGCGCTCTTGGGGTAATTTTGGTCGGCCGGCCACTCCTGGGAAGGTTCACCACTGTTCCATGTTTTTGCCATTTGTGGATAATGGCTCTCACTGTGGTTCACTGGAGTCCCAAAGCTTTAGAAATGGCTTTATAACCTTTACCAGACTGATAGATCTCAATTACTTCTGTTCTCATTTGTTCCTGAATTTCTTTGGATCTTGGCATGATGTCTAGCTTTTGAGGTGCTTTTGGTCTACTTCTCTGTGTCAGGCAGCTCCTATTTAAGTGATTTCTTGATTGAAACAGGTGTGGCAGTAATCAGGCCTGGGGGTGGCTACGGAAATTGAACTCAGGTGTGATACACCACAGTTAGGTTATTTTTTAACAAGGGGGCAATTACTTTTTCATTTTTTTTTTTTTTTTTTTTTTTTTTTTTTTTTTTTTTTTTTTTTTTATCATTTAAAAACTGCATTTTGTGTTTACTTGTGTTATATTAGACTAATGGTTACATGTGTTTGATGATCAGAAACATTTTGTGTGACAAACATGCAAAAGAATAAGAAATCAGGAAGGGGGCAAATAGTTTTTCACACCACTGTATGTATATATATATATATATATATATATATATATATATATACTAATAAAAGGCAAAGCCCTCACTGACTGACTGACTCATCACTAATTCTCCAACTTCCCGTGTAGGTGGAAGGCTGATATTTGGCAGGCTCATTCCTTACAGCTTACTTACAAAAGTTAGGCAGGTTTCATTTCGAAATTCTACGCATAACGGTCATAACTGGAACCTACTTTCATCCATATATACGGCCATAGCCTGCAGCTCGGTTGCCTTGTGAGGCGGAGTTGCATCCCGCATCATCACGTCTCCTACGTAATTGAGCGCCTGCCCATATAAGGTAAATATTTGTGGGTAAAGGACTGTGCTTATGCAAACCAAGATGAGATGGTCAGGGAGACACGCTGCTGCTAAATATTCGCGGGTTTTGGTCTCGTCCTTTGCGAGAGATGGATGTCTGAAGTGGAGCTCCGCTAGCAGCGTTGTTATTTTTCATATTATCTGCTTATTATCCTGAGATATCCTGTATTTATCCAGCCTGAGGGACACTGCTACAGTATATGTAAGCATATATAAACATGGCCAACAAGAAACGGGGTCCGAAAGAACCGAAAACTAAAGCTGCATCCAAGCTAAGATCGGCAAGCCCTAGTTCAAGATACGGCCTTTCAGAGACTGACCTGGATCAAATGGGCGAAAGTCCAGACTCCTCGGGACCACGGTCCGCTACATCGTCGCCAGCTGAGAGCGAAATGGGGAGCGAATGTACGAACGTGAGTGAAGCAGGTCTCGATAGCTCGCTGATTGGAGAAGATCACTTGAAACTGGAAAAGGCCTTGCAGTCCGCGGTTTTAATTACTCCACGCGAGCCAGGTACATCGGCTACAATAGAGCCTGCTGCTTCACCCACGGCGCAAGAAACCAGAATTGATCTTTCTGAACTGAAGTTAATGTTCGCTGAGCTCGTGCAAGAGATAAAGAAAAGTGAGAAAGCAAATGAGAAGGCAAGGGAAAACGCAAATGAGAAACTGCGACAGGAGCTGCAACAGGACATAAAGAACAGCGAAAAGGAACTGTGACAGATGCGGCAGCAGGATAATAAAGTCTTTAAAGATATGCAGGGTAACATTGAAGAGCATATTCAGGAAACCTTGGTTAAACTGAACATGCTTGCTGATCAACTGGAGGATGTCAAGGAGACATTCACGACTCTGATTGAAACAGCCGAAAATTTAGCTGCCAGTGCCGAAGAAAAACCATCGATTGTCAGCTCCGAATGCAAAAAACTCGGAGACAGACTGGCTACTTTGGAAGATGGAAGCAGAAGGAATAATGTCAGAATTGAAGGTCTGCCTTAGAATCGAGAAAGTCCAAACCCTGTGAAATTCGCAGCTGAACTTTTTTCTAAAATAATTATAGAGAAGAATTTAAGGCAGATTCTGAGATAGCAGCGGCTTATTGCGTACGCGGATCAAATACAGTTATTCGCTTTGAAAGATTATCATTTAAGCTAGAGGTGATGGCACTCCTCAGACACAAGCGAGAGATTATATATGAAAATAACCACATTCGTATCTTCCCTGATTTCTCTCCTGCAACAGCTACTAAACGCGCAGCCTTCTACAACATTAAACAGCGGTTATGGCAAGCCAATATCAAATACAGTCTCTTGTATCCTGCCAAACTGAAAGTGGAATTGCAGGGTCAATTCTATGTCTTTGCTAGCAAGGAAGAAGCTTTATCATTATATATTCTCGTTATTACTCATTACTACTCGGGCGCTATTTGTTTCTGTTTTAATTATAGTTATAGACGTTTGTGCTTAATTACCCCCTTTTTTTTTAATCTAATTATTTTCTCTCTACCCTAAATGAGACTGTTCAACATCATACCCTTGGTTTATTGTTATTGCTATTATTGCATTAAGACTTATTATGCTTATTCTGGATCACTTTTCTAACACCATTCCCCGGGTTTATTATCCGGGTGTATTATCTTAATACACTAAGATTACTGAAGATTATATATATTCTAAGTGCACAGTTTTTTAATGATTTAATTTTATGCATATAGTATTTAGACTATATTGGTAATAGATATCTCTAATTTTTTACCCTAAAACGCCGCTGCATGGGGGCTTGTTTTGCTTTGGACATGCTCTGTCTCTGGGTATGTCAGAGGACTGGGACTGTATGAAGTGGGTTCTAGCCTCACGTGGGGAGGCAAAGAGGGAGGGTGGGGGGTTAAGGGGGGGAGAGAAAGAGAGCAGACTAGATCTATACCTAATCTATCCTTTTAATTTTTATAACTACCAACGTACTATAAAATGACATCAAAAACTCAGAATCAATGTCTCCATGTTGGAACAGTTAACTTAGTGAGCTGAAATGTTAAAGGCCTGAATCACGAATTAAAGAGAAAGAAAGTACTCTCTCACTTAACAGGTCTAAACGCTAAAATAGTATTTTTACAGGAGACCCACTTACTAAGCAAGGATCAGTTCCGGCTGCAAAAAGACTGGACTGGCCAAATGTTCCATTCCAGTTTTACAAAGAAAACTAGAGGTGTGGGAATTCTCATACATAGAACAGTCTCATTTGTAGCATCAGATGTAGTATTGGATCCTGAAGGGAGATATGTGATGGTCATGGGAGACTTCTCTAACTGTAAAATGATCTTGATAAATGTTTATGCACCTAATGTTGATGATAAGGAGTTTATACAAAATTTCTTTGCATCCATTCCCAATCTGAACACTCATAAAATTATAATGGCTGAGGACTTTAATTGTGTTTTAAATCCACTCTTAGATAGGACTGCTACCACAGGGGGAACAACATCTAACACCGCAAAGATAATTACAAAGTTTATAACTGGAAAAAATATTGCTCAATCTCAAGGACTCAGACACCATCTCTGTAATATATAAAATCATTTTACAGTCCCTCCCTTTCAAAGATCCAAGAGGACACTGGGAAAAAGATCTCTCAATTAATATATCAGAAAAGGAGTGGAAAGAAGCAATGAAGAGAATTCACTCGAGCTCCATATGTGCAAAGCATACAATTATGCAACTCAAAATTATATATCGAGCACATCTGTCTCGTCTAAAACTCTCCAAAATGTTTCCAGGGCATGATCCAACCTGCGAACGCTGCAATCAAGTCCCAGCCTCACTGGGTCACATGTTCTGGGCCTGCACCAAATTAGCATCATTCTGGACCAAAATTTGTAACTACCTTTCAGACAGCCTTGGCCTCACAATCCCTCCTAACCCATTAACAACTGTGTTTGGGGTTCTTCCAGATGGGTTTAAAGTGGAAAAAGACAAACAAACTGTGATTGCATTCACTACACTTTTGGCACGCAGACTTATTCTGCTAAACTGGAAGAACCCAAACTCTCCTCTTTTAAGTCAGTGGTAAACCGATGTTTTATACTATTTGAAGTTCGAAAAAAATCAAATACTCAGAGGATCTGTACAGACTTTTTTCAAAACATGGCAGGATCTAATTAGTAATATTTTAAAATAAGTTCCTAAAGCACAGAGGAAGCAATTATTTTTGTATTTCTTTGTCTTCTGCATTCATCTCTATTGGCTTATCAAACTTATTAATTTAGGTATGTTTACAAGCCTTTAATTTTACGCCATTTGCCTTGCTGTCTCTCTCGGGGTGGGGGTCGACTTGTTCTCAATTCTACTTTTTGTAAAAATTGATTGATTTGTATGGAATGATTGCAATAAAATTAATAAAACTTCAAAAAAAAAATATTTGCGGGTGAAGGACTGTGCTTAGCATATTAAATATTCGTGGGTGAAGGACTATGCTTAGCATATTCATAAGTGCAGCTACTGCGGAATTCAGCACGCCTCCCACGTAATTGACTGCCTGCCCATATAAGGCCGTCCTTCGCTGCAGTGTCTTCATTCCTTTCCTTGCTTCGCTATTGAATCCTCCATCCCCACGCCTCTGACGTAATTGACTGCCTGCCCATATAAGGCCATCCTTCGCTGCGTTGTCTTCATTCCTTTCCTTGCTTCGCCAAGGAAGCAGCCTTTCCACGCCTTCTCTGCTGTTTTATAAACGAACGCCATATAAGGCCGTCCTTTTCCTTGCTTCGCCAAGGAAGCAGCCTTTCCACGGCTTCTCCGCTGTTTTATAAACGAACGCCATATAAGGCCGTCCTTCGCTGCGGTGTCTTCATTCCTTTCCTTGGTTCGCCAAGGAAGCAGCCTTTTTATTTAATCCACGGGTTCTCCGCTGTTTTATTGTTCTTTAATTATGATTGTTATAGTTATTGTGTAGGTATTTTAGACTTAGTTTACTGTTCAGGTACCCATTTCCTTTATTTAATCTGCGGCTTCTACGCTGTTTTATTGTTCGTTTATTACGATTATAGTTATTTCTTGATTCCCTTCTTTGGCTGATTGCCTGCCCATATAAGGCGCTGCGGTGTCTTCATTCCTTTCCTTGGTTCACCAAGTAAGCAGGCTTTTTATTTAATCCACGGGTTCTCCGCTGTTTTATTGTTCGTTTATTACGATTGTTATAGTTATTTTGTAGGTATTTTAGACTTGGTTTACTGTTCAGGTACCGTACCAATTTCCTTTATTGTTCCAAACGTATCCCCATTAACATGTCTATCAAGGTGATCACCATCGATCAAAGAACTATCACTTACCGAGTGGTTTCCAAGCCCGGAGATGGCGCCTGCCTTTTCCATTGTCTGTGTTACATATTGCACGGACATATCAGGCTCACTTTTGATATCCGGAGGGACATTGTGTCTTATGTATAGAATGACTGGGACAGGTTCAAAGTGTGGACTGATGATGGTACAGGAGATAATAACCTGTATATTACACAGGAGCACTATAAGCCCTTCATCTATGGTTCTGCAAGTGAGCTGATGGCTGCCGCTGAATTGTTTGGTTGTCACTTTCAAGTGTACCGAAATGGCCAAATATTTTACACCTTTGGAGAACCGTCAATGCCTCTTAAACATCTTAGATTCACAGGTGACGATTTGAGTAGTGGACACTTTGATGTTTATGAATGTTTCAACTCTCAAAAGCTGGATGCGAAGTTATTGATGAAGCTGGTTGTATACTTATATCGCTTGACACATGCCGAATGTCAATTCAACACAAGTCCAACTTGAACCGATTATGATAGCAGCAATCCAAGCTGTGAGAAAACAGTAAAAAGGAGGCGTGTCAGACATCGTGGTACATTTTCTGATGCAGCTAGACGGAAACAACTTCGTGCAGCTGCCGCCAATTACTCATAGAGACGCTGTCACTAAATACTCGCAAGCAAATCCACAAGTTCATAGAGATGCTGTCGCTAAATACTCGTAAGCAAATCCACAAGTTCATAGAGACGATGTTGCTAAATACTCGCAAGCGAATCCACAAATTAATAGAGACGCTGTTGCTAAATACTTGCAAGCAAATCCACAAGTTCATAGAGACGCTGTCGCTAAATACTCGCAAGGAAATCCACAAGTTCATAGAGACGCTGTCGCTAAATACTCCCAGGGAAATCCACAAGTTCATAGAGACGCTGTCCCTAAATACTCGGAGGCAAATCCACAAGTTAATAGAGCTTCTGTTTCTAGGTATGATCCCAATAATGAAAAGCAGCTCATACAAAAACAACAGGTTTGCACTTAAAAAAGCCGATTGTGGATTTGCGTACTACCCAGAAATACATTATGAATCTGAGAAAACAGTACACATTGGATCCATAGATGTTCACTGTGACTATTGTCAAGCTCATAAGTGGAAATGCGAGTTTCCTGGTTTGTGCTGTAATGGTGGTAAAGTCTCTCTCACTCCTTTACGTAAGCTTCCTGACCTTCTTAAGGGCCTGTTAAATGGCGAACATCCTCAAAGTGAGCATTTATTGAACAACATTCGAAAGTACAACAGCGCATTTCAAGTGATGTCATTTGGTGCTAACCAAATCATTGAGGGAAATTTTATGCCTTCATTTAAAGTTCAGGGACAAGTGTATCACTTGATTGGCAGTCTTTTACCTATGCCGAGTGAGGAGCACAAATTTTTGCAAATTTATTTCGTCGGGGACGATGAAAACGAAGCACAAATGTGCTGAGCTAATGTTGTTTCTGGAGTTAACATACCCCTGGTCGAGCAATTACAAATAATGCTGCATGATTTTAACACTTACATCCAGAACTTCCACTCTGCAATGGACAGTATTTCAGATGAAGACAAAGACTTCAAAGTTGTCATTCACGCCGACAAAAAACCATTACATGCACACAAAGGCAGATTTAATAAACCCACAGTTTGTCAAGTTGGTGTTGTCATTGTTGGGCAAACGTTCAACAATAGTGATATTGTCTTGAAAACCAGAGACAATAAACTGCAACGCATTACGGAAACCCACAGATCCTATGATGCACTTCAATATCCCCTCATGTTCTGCTATGGTGAAGACGGCTATTCTGTGTCTATACCTCAAGTTCATGCTGCCAGTAAGTTACCTATGAAGAAAACCGTCTCTGCAGCAAACTTCTATTCATACCGGCTTATGATCAGACATCATCATGATAATACTATCTTTTTCCTCCGAACTTTATTAAATCAGTTTTTAGTTGATATGTACGCAAAAATTTAAAAAAGACTAAATTATATCAGACTAAATCAGAAAAAACTACAAGCTGAAAATTACGTTCACTTAAAAGATGCTATTGACAAAAACAACACTAATTTAATAGAACTTGGTCAAGCTGTCATATTACCATCATCCTTTACTGGAGGACCTCGCTATTTGCACGAGCGTACACAAGACGCAATGACATACGTACATCATTATGGCCGCCCTAACTTATTCATCACATTTACTTGCAATCCTAAATGGACTGACATCACTGAAGTTCTCCTTCCACGTCAGAAACCTCATGATCACCACGACCTTATTAGTCGTGTATTTCATCTCAAGATTCGCAAAATGATAGACTTGCTCACGAAGAGTAACATTTTTGGCTGTACAAATTGCTACATGTACACCATAGAGTGGCAAAAGCGAGGTATTCCCCATGCACACATTCTATTGTGGCTAAAGGGTAGGATTAAACCAGCTGTCATTGATCAAGTCATCCGTGCGGAAATTCCTGATCCACAGACTGACCCTGCCGTCCACAAAATAGTAAAAACCACCATGATTCACGGCCCATGTGGACCTCATAATATCAACTCACCCTGCATGATCAACAGAATATGCAGTAAGAAGTACCCGCGTCCGTTCATCTCAGAAACTCAGACCGGAGAAGATGGTTACCCTCAGTACCGCCAGCGCGCACCTGCTGATGGCGGTCATACAATTAACATCAAAGGAGTAGATATCGACAACAGATGGGTGGTCCCTTATAGTCCTGTGCTGTCCTGCTTCTTCAATGCTCACATCAATGTCGAATTTTGCAATTCAGTAAAATCGATCAAATACATCTGCAAGTATGTTAACAAGGGAAGTGACCAGGCAGTATTTACAATACAAAATCAAAATGACGAAGTATCTCGATATGAAGCTGGTTGTTACATTAGTAGCTCTGAAGCAGCCTGGCGCATTTTATGTTTTCCCATTCACGAACGTTTCCCTCCGGTCATTCATCTTGCTGTGCATCTTGAGAACGGACAAAGAATTTATTTCACAGAAGGCAATGTTGCCGATAAAGTACACAATCCACCACAGACGATCCTTTTAGCATTCTTTGACCTTTGCAAACACAATGATTTTGCAAAACAACTTCATTATAATGAAATTCCATCATATTATGTGTGGGCAAACAACATGTTTCGTCGGAGGAAACAGGGCAACCCTGTACCAGGACATTCGGGAGAAATGAAAAAAGATAATGTGCTGGGACGGGATGTTAGGAGACAGACTGAAAGAGATTATATATGAGCAGAAGTCCACCAGTGGTTAAATTTGATCTGTAACAAGTGTCTACAGTTGCTTGAAAACTACGTAATTGCTATTGGAGGTCAATCTCTTCATCATTACGGTTTGCCTTCACCTTTCAGAGAACTGGCACAACTTGCGTCAAATCCTGAGTACTTGAAAGAGACATCTTACAACACCTCGCAATTGGCCAATATAGTCACAAATAACAAGCTGTTGCTAAATAGTGACCAAAAGTCAGTTTATGAGCAAGTCATGAGCAGTGTTGTCTCGGCCACTGGCACGGTGTTTTTCCTCGATGCTCCAGGAGGAACTAGTAAGACATTCCTAATAAACCTTCTCCTTGCCAAAATCTGAGCAAAACGTAACTTTGCCATAGCTGTGGCTTCTTCTGGCATTGCTGCAACTCTTCTTGAGAGTGGCAGAACTGCTCATTTAGCTTTCTAGCTACCTCTGAACCTCAACCATACTGAATCCCCCATGTGTAACATATCAAAGCAGAGCAACATGGCTGAAGTGCTGTGACATTGTCAGCTTATTGTCTGGGATGAATGCACTATGGCACACAGAGGAGGTGTTGAGGCTTTAGACAGGACCCTCCAAGACATCTGAAAGACCAACAAACTTATGGGATGCTTGACAGTGTTGCTTTGTGGAGACTTCTGCCAAACCCTACCAGTCGTGCCCAGAGGAACACGCGCTGATGAAGTTAAAGCATCTCTGAAGTCTTCATACCTATGGCCACAAATCAATGTTGTTACTTTAAAAATAAACATGAGAGTTCATGTGAAAGGCGACAAAAAAGCCGGGGAGTTCTCTGCTCTTCTGATGAGTATAGGTAATGGCACCTTCATACAAGAAAATCGTAAAATAAATATTCCTACAAATCTCTGTCTTATCGTGAATACCTTACAAAGCCTTCTTCAAAATGTTTACCCCAATCTACGAAATCTCCACCAAAACGACGTGTCGCGGTTGAGAGAGAGAGCTATCCTGACACCAAAAAATGACATGACTACGACTATAAACCACATTTTACTTCAAGAACTACCTTCACAACCAAAAACATTTCAATCTGTTGATTCAGTTGTAGAAGTAGAAGACGCGGTAAATTATCCGGTAGAGTTTCTCAACCCTCTAAATCCTCCAGGCACTCCTCAGCATAATCTCATTTTGAAGGTTGGGGCACCAATAATGTTACTGAGAAACTTACAGCCACCGAAACTTTGTAATGGCACAAGACTTCAGGTCACGTGTCTACAAAACAACCTAATTGAGGCAACTATTTTTACTGGCAGTGGCTCAGGTGTGAGAGTTTTTATTCATCGCATCCCTGTTATTCCATCTAATCTCCCACTTCAATTCAAACGCCTTCAATTTCCAGTAAGGCTCTGCTTCGCAATGACAATTAATAAGTCTCAGGGACAAACCCTACAAAAGGTTGGCATTGATTTGAGACAGGATTGCTTTTCACATGGCCAACTGTATGTTGCATGTTCAAGAGTAAGCTCAGCGCACAGCTTGGTCATATTACAACCGGAGTGCCGAACTGACAACGTGGTATACAAAGAGATCCTTAACAAATAATTTTTTGTATATTTTCCCTCAGTTTAAAAATGTTTTCTTTTTTTCTTAATAAAAATTTTAAGGCAGTATTTTGCCGATGCAAAGCGCGGGTATTTTGCTAGTGTGTATGTATATATATCGAGGTCGAGGGGGGAGGGAAGCATGACGTCAGGAGTGGGGAGCCGGGTGGGGCCCTCCTCACTCACTCACCATCCTCCGTTTGAGTTGGTCTACCTCTCATGCCTTGTTGGAGCGTACCTTGCCTCCGCTTAGCTAGTGATACCTGTTTGTTTATTGATTTTTAAAATTTGTCCTGTTTCACTTCTATGCGGGCTGATCTGCGGGGGACAGATAGATTTTAATATTAACAATTAAGTGATAATAAGACCTAAATATGGCATTGGTGAAGTCTTTACTAGTTTACATCAGTAGAAAACACTATAAGCAGTAAATTCTGAATGCATAGTGTTACAATAGTGAACCGACAATTGCGCGATAGACATATGAGCGCCGACAAAATAGCGGCCATTAAAACGCGGCATCAAAATTGCGCCAACAAAATCGCGAAAGTTTCATTAAATATGAATTACTAGTTTAAAGCATATATAATAATGTTTATTTTAGAAGTCAATATTATGAGACACGGCACGCAGGTTGTCCTTAAGATCACTCCCTGCATATGTAGGAAGAATTGCAGCAAGACGTCTTGATAGTTGAGGGTATTTAGACTTGCTGGCTGCCTGACTGCTGGTAATTCCGCTTTATATACGACGCGCTATGCCAACCCTCAACTGAGTTATTTGTTCGCGGCATGCCATCAGCAACACGTTCTCGCATTTTCCACATGTTGATGGGAAACAATGGGTTGGCTCGTCGATTGCGTCTTAATCGACCAACGTAATTGTCCTCCCAGTAATCATAAACATTCTGGAGATTGTCGGGTCTACTCTCGCTCAGTTCATCGAAAGCGGACCCAACATCTTCCGGAGGAACGAAACTCTTCGGCTTTCTTTTTAATGCTTTTGAGGAAATGCAGTATTTATAGTGACATGCATTTTTTCATGTTGGTTTTAAACAAACATATAAAACCGTATAAAAAGTTCGAGACACTCAAGAAAGCATGTTAAATGATCTGGAAGACATATAGAATATTGTGGGTTTAATGTGGAGTGCTGAGACAAATTAGGAAATCTTTCTTGAAACTTTATAGATCTTTTCTAGAATCTCTGACAGATATGTTTTGGAATGAGGAAGGTGACTCTTGAGTATAAAGCTGCACATGCACTTAGAGTCTCACATTTGAAATTTACACGGGAACTGCTAACAAGTAAAATAATGAAGGCAGAAGTCATAGGTTGGTACCCTACTTAAATAATAGCATTTTAAAGGTCATTCAAAGTGAACATAGGAGGGTAGCATTAGGGAAATTCCTCCAAACAAGTACCCATTTTAATTAAAAATGGAAATTGACACAGTGAATAAAAATTGTGATCTGCAGAAAACAATAAAATATGTTAGCAAAAAACCTAGAATATAATGCTTTGAAATAGATTCATATATGCAAGCCATTAAACTTGACAAATCCTTGTAAAATATAACTATACTATAAATTAAAAGTGCTACTTATGTTTTAAGATCCTGATATTAAATTTTTAACTGACAGGTAATAAAGTAAAAGCAGATTCTGAGAAGAATTTAGCTGTTTAATTGAGAAAAAGTTCTCATCCTCTAGGCTAAAGACAAAATCAATTAATAAAAGCTGCAAATTGTTATATTGTCTTGTAAGAACTGAATACGAATTAATAGAGGTTTAGCTCAAACATAGTAAAGAAATAGTGATTACTACACATTTGGAGTACTGACTGTAATTTTGATCGCATATATATATATATATATATATATATATATATATATATATATA
>JANRMT010062814.1:114833952-114884625 GCA_026402145.1 Polypterus bichir lapradei | reverse complement strand
ATATATATATATATATATATATATATATATATATATATATATAAGAGAATGCCGCTTTAGAAGTGTATGCAAAAAATGAGCTCTGTACTCTGCAGCACTGGATTAAAATGCATGAAGCGCTTTGATAAAAAACTGGGAAAGTGAAATGGGAACCTAATTTAATTTTTCAAAGTAATCTAAAGCGTCATAAAAAGGAAGATTTTCAAGATTTTCTTTCCAGTGCAAACTATTGGCCCAGTCATTCATGTCAGGTTGAATTTATTACTTTACGCAGTAACTACTTGGAATCTGGAAAAAAGAAGCTTGATTATGGTATTGGGGAGGCTGTCTGTCTTGAAGAGCTTACTAGATTAGGTACAGTGAAACATAGTTATTACCCATCATCTGCACTTTTGTTCTTTTTTATCTTTGATTTGTAAGTTTTTTTATGTATTTGCTTTACAGTTATTGTTATTGTTAACATGGTGGCATACTGGATATTGTGGCTTTGGCATTCAGTTAGATAGATAGATATTTTATTAATCCCAAGGGGAAATTCACATAATCCAGCAGCAGTATACTGATACAAAAAACAATATTAAATTAAAGAGTAATAAAAATGCAGGTAAAAACAGACAATAACTTTGAATAATGTTAGCGTTTAACCCCACCCCCCCAGGTGGAATTGAAGAGTCGCATAGTGTGGGGGAGGAATGATCTCCTCAGTCTGTCAGTGGAGCAGGACAGTGACCGCAGTCTGTCACTGAAGCTACTCCTCTGCCTGGAGATGACACTGTTCAGTGGATGAAGTGGAATTTCCATGATTGACAGGAGCTTGCTTAGTGAGATGTTAAACAGTCCAGCTTCATTCCTACAACAGAGCTTGCCTTCCTAACAAGTTTGTCCATGTGTGAGGCGTCCTTCATCTTTATGCTGCCTCCCCAGCACACCACCGCGTAGAAGAGGGCACTCGCCACAACCGACTGGTAGAACAACTGCAGCATCTTATTGCAGATGTTGAAGGACGCCAACCTTCTAAGGAAATCTAGTCGGCTCTGACCTTTCTTACACAGAGCATCAGTATTGGCAGTCCAGTCCAATTTATCATCCAGCTGCACTCCCAAGTATTTATAGGTCTGCACCCTCTGCACACAGTCTCTGATGATCACGTGGTCCATGAGGGGCCTGGGCCTCCTAAAATCCACTTCCAGTTCCTTGGTCTTGCTGGTGTTCAGGTGTAAGTGGTTTGAGTCACACCATTTAACAAAGTCTTTGATTAGCTTCCTGTACTCCTCCTCCTGCCCACTCCTGATGCAGCCCATGATAGCAGTGTCACCAGCGAACTTTTGCATGTGGCAGGACTCCGAGTCGTATTGGAAGTCTGATGTATATAGGCTGAACAGGACCGGAGAAAGTACAGTCCCTTGCGGTGCTCCTGTGTTGCTGACCAGAATGTCAGATCTGCAGTTCCCGAGACGCACATACTGAGGTCTATCTGTAAGATAGTCCACAATCCATGCCACCAGGTGTGAATCTACTCCCATCTCTGTCAGCTTGTCCCTAAAGAGCAGAGGTTGGATTGTGTTGAAGGCGCTAGAGAAGTCCAAAAACATAATTCTAACAGCACCACTGCCTCTGTCCAAGTGGGAGAGGGATCGGTGTAGCATATAGATGATGGCATTCTCCGCTCCCACCTTCTCCTGGTATGCGAACTGCAGAGGATCGAGGACGTAGCGGACCTGTGGCATCAGGTGGTGAAGCAGCAGCCGCTCCATGGTCTTCATCACATGTGACGTCAGAGCAACAGGCCGGAAGTCATTCAGCTCACTAGGACGTGATACCTTTGGGACTGGGGTGATACAAGATGTTTTCCAAAGCCTCGGGACTCTCCGCTGTTCCAGGCTCAGGTTGAAGATGCGCTGTAGAGGACTCCCCAGTTCCACCGCACAGGCCTTCAGCAGTTGTGGCGATATTCCATCTGGACCCGCTGCTTTGCTGGCACAAAGTCTCCTCAGCTGTCTGCTCACGTGCGCTGCTGTAATTGTGGGTGTAATTTGCACCTTGCATGTCGTCTTTTCTCCCATTTTTTTGTAAGGTGTCTTTTTCGGACTGTTCTTTCCCCCCGCAGTCCAAACACTTCTAAATTGATTAGTGATTCTAAATTTCTTTGTTTCCTATAAGTTATCTACACAGGACTACCATTCCATGGATTGTCTTCTGTCTGGCACTGCTGCTGTGATGGCTATCTGGCCGTGAAGAGTTATTGAAAGTAAAAACCAGACTTAATAATATCACTTAAAAATTTAACAAATCTACAGTTACCGCTGACCTTCCAAAAAAGACAAGCAGACCTGAAATAAAAATGACGAACTAACCCTTTAATTTTCTCAATCGAACTTATGTAAAGAAGGGAGCATATTTTTAGTGACTCTTGGTCATGCCAGAATTTCCACTATATTTCTATTCAGGCCCAGTGATCATTTTCACAGATGCTTTATTTCTGTGTTTGCTTGAATGATAGGATTTCAGACAGTCAGAGCTGTCTCATCCCTCATGTGTAAAGAAATCTAAATTCATCTATATCATGTGTACATATGTACAGTAGTGTTTTCTGCAGAGAGTGATGGTGGAGATGACAAATGATCAAGGTCGACTAACTGCAATTTCATCCTGTTCATGATTTTTTTTTCTGATTTATTTATTTTCCCACCTATTATATCACAAGAGAGCATTAGAGCTGAATAATTTTCTTACGCAATGAAAAGCAATTAAACAAATCAAAATAAGACCAATATCTTTAGTTTGAAACTGAGACAGTCTATTTGGTCATCTTAGAGCAGAATATCTGTATTTGAGTTTGTTAAAATCTCCCGTTTTTGATTTGATTCTGTTGATGCATATCTTTGAACATTTTTGCTATCCTCAAAATTGTTTAAATTCTTTATCTTCCAAAATATAAAGGGCTAGGATGCAGGCCTTGCTGTCAAATCTACACTTTGTATGCGAAATCTGTTCATGGAATAATTTTGTTTTCATATTTCCGGCTTAGCCAATGTGCTTACTTTATTATGTGCATGTGTATTTATCAGAATGAGGTTACTATATTAATTTCCATGTCATAGTTCAGTATTAATCACTGCCCATCTGTTTTCTCTGATCCGAGAAGCTACTACTTGCTTTTTTAGGCCTGTATATACTGTGTTAGTACATCTGTTTGTGTGTGTGTGCGATTGAATTTGGTCTATTTAGCTACATATGAACACCTGTAGTATGCAGCATTAGAAATGGTAACATGTACATTAGCAAGGTTAAATAGGCTTTTATATAAAAAAAGGAAGAAACTAAAACATGGTTTTGTTTTATTTCTGTTAGAGGCAGGAATTATTCAGCATTTTGTACCATTTGCATTGCAAGTTAGGCTGATTTGAATATGTGTTTGGACTCATTTATATAGTGTAAACATTTATAATGTATTCAGATGGTGGCTGTGCTGGCCAGCCATTGTTATTATCCTGTTCTCCTCTTAGTCAATGGTTATGGGCAAAGAAAACAAAAAACTGCACACATGAAAATGTGTTCTTGTTTGGGAAGTTTCTACACTTGCATGTCATGTGTTGGTGATGAAAATTAAGACATTTGTTCACATTTTCCTAATCTGCTTAACAAAGGCAGGGTAATGGGGCAGTTGGAGTGTAACTCAGCAGACATAGGGTGCAAGGAAGGACCACCACTTGGACAAGGACTAATTCCATTGCAGGGCGAATAAACAACTTATGTTCAATTTAACATTGCCAGTTTAGCTAACCTGCATGTCTTTGGACTGCAGGAGGAAATCTTTGCAGACACAGGGAAAACAGGGTAAACTTTATGTAGGGAACACAAGGGCACAAACCCTGGTCTCATTACTGAGAGACAGCAGTGATACCAATGCATCATAGTCCATCCATTATCCATCCCGTTATATCCTAACTATAGTGCCACCCTAAAATAATATCATTTTGAAAGAGTTCATTTAATGTTAAAATCTTGCCTTATGTACAGTTTATAGGGAAAGTGCTTAACCAGGAGCCCTCCGCTTCCTTTTGTACTCCTGTTTTCTGCAGTAGAGAGTTCTTGTGACAAAGCTTTCTGAACATGTGCTGAAGCTGATGAAATAGGGTGCATTTTGCTGAAGGACAATAGAGAATGCAGCATACAGTATAAACAATCAGACTTGTCTCTTCTTACTAGATATACATGATATACATTTTTTAAACACTTCATGAGATTTGCCCAACCCAGATACATTTGTTCCCATTTTCCTAATCAGCTTATCAAAGGCAGGGTGATAGGGCAGCTGGAGCCTAACTTGGCAAACATTGGGTGCAAGGCAAAACCACCACCTGGGTAAGGACCCATTCCATTGCAAGGTCGAATAATGCCTGAATACTCCCTGTTAACGGGGATTAGTATGTTTTAGTGAGTAGTAAATCATTTAACATTGCACTTGACATGTCTTCATTAAATCATAGAAGAAATAGCTGAAGTTTGTGTAGAATAACATGTTTGCCTGGTGATTTAAAATAGATACATTTTACTAGCTTATAGCTTGAACCTGATTTCTCTCTAATTAAATCTTGCATTCTTTAAGTTTCGTTTTATTCTATATTAGGAATAGAGTATTATGCACAATAATGTTGGGAACAAAATATTAAGTACAGTCAGTCTGTAGCATAATAGATTTATGGAGAAGAAGAAGAAGAATAGATTTAAGTGAGGATAATTTAAAGTATAATACCTACTGCAAGAGATGGATTATAAATGATGATTAGTGCCTCCTGCACTAATTTTCATTACGATTAATACAGTTCTATAAGGTTTAGTTTAGTTAATTTGAATTCTTCTCTTAATAGTAATAAAACCATACTTCAGCTTGCATAAACATAAAAACAAAATGTCTTAGACTATGTTATCAAGGACTCAGTCTTTGTTTATGTGGCGCTTATATGTGTGTGTGTGTGTGTGTGTGTGTGTGTGTGTGTGTGTGTGTGTATGTATGTGTGTGTGTGTGTGTGTGTATATATATATATATATATAAAGGTTTGGGGTTTCCGGCCCCGTATACTGTAGACAGTCGAAAAATATGACAAAATATTGTCGTCAAGGTCAATACATGAAATCAGTACACAATTGACAGTTCAAAGATGGTGGAGGAGGATTATTTATGAAGGAGGGGCCGGAAATAGAGAGGTATGCTGGGTAGGAGCCGAGATGGATGGTGGGATTGCTGACGTCATAAGGAGTAGACAGAGGAAGGGCGGAAGTAGCGTAGTGCAGGAACTGATGCAGGCAAATTCATGGCGGCGGTGTGTCTTTCTTTCTGTAGGAAACAAAGAGAGAAAGGTTAGTACCCCACCATTCCCTTCTGGCGTATGATTTTACGATCTCATTTAGGTCCGTCCGCGGCCCCCTACTCGCACGTGCATGACAAAATATATATATATATATATATATATATATACAGTGGCTTGCAAAAGTATTCGGCCCCCTGGAACTTTTCCACATTTTGTCACATTACAGCCACAAACATGAATCAATTTTATTGGAATTCCACGTGAAAGACCAATACAAAGTGGTGTACACGTGAGAAGTGGAACGAAAATCATACATGATTCCAAACATTTTTTACAAATAAATAACTGAAAAGTGGGGTGTGCGTAATTATTCAGCCCCCTGAGTCAATACTTTGTAGAGCCACCTTTTGTGCAATTTCAGCTGCCAGTCTTTTAGGGTATGTCTCTACCAGCTTTGCACATCTAGAGACTGAAATCCTTGCCCATTCTTCTTTGCAAAACAGCTCCAGCTCAGTCAGATTAGATGGACAGCGTTTGTGAACAGCAGTTTTCAGATCTTGCCACAGATTCTCGATTGGATTTAGATCTGGACTTTGACTGGGCCATTCTAACACATGGATATGTTTTGTTTTAAACCATTCCATTGTTGCCCTGGCTTTATGTTTAGGGTCGTTGTCCTGCTGGAAGGTGAACCTCCGCCCCAGTCTCAAGTCTTTTGCAGACTCCAAGAGGTTTTCTTCCAAGATTGCCCTGTATTTGGCTCCATCCATCTTCCCATCAACTCTGACCAGCTTCCCTGTCCCTGATGAAGAGAAGCACCCCCAGAGCATGATGCTGCCACCACCATATTTGACAGTGGGGATGGTGTGTTCAGAGTGATGTGCAGTGTTAGTTTTCTGTCACACATAGCGTTTTGCATTTTGGCCAAAAAGTTCCATTTTGGTCTCATCTGACCAGAGCACCTTCTTCCACATGTTTGCTGTGTCCCCCACATGGCTTGTGGCAAACTGCAAACGGGACTTCTTATGGTTTTCTGTTAACAATGGCTTTCTTCTTGCCACTCTTCCATAAAGGCCAACTTTATGCAGTGCACGACTAATAGTTGTCCTATGGACAGATTCCCCCACCTGAGCTGTAGATCTCTGCAGCTCGTCCAGAGTCACCATGGGCCTCTTGGCTGCATTTCTGATCAGCGCTCTCCTTGTTCGGCCTGTGAGTTTAGGTGGACGGCCTTGTCTTGGTAGGTTTACAGTTGTGCCATACTCCTTCCATTTCTGAATGATCGCTTGAACAGTGCTCCGTGGGATGTTCAAGGCTTTGGAAATCTTTTTGTAGCCTAAGCCTGCTTTAAATTTCTCAATAACTTCATCCCTGACCTGTCAGGTGTGTTCTTTGGACTTCATGGTGTTGTTGCTCCCAATATTCTCTTAGACAACTTCTGAGGCCGTCACAGAGCAGCTGTATTTGTACTGACATTAGATTACACACAGGTGCACTCTATTTAGTCATTAGCACTCATCAGGCAATGTCTATGGGCAACTGACTGCACTCAGACCAAAGGGGGCTGAATAATTACGCACACTCCACTTTGCAGTTATTTATTTGTAAAAAATGTTTGGAATCATGTATGATTTTCGTTCCACTTCTCAAGTGTACACCACTTTGTATTGGTCTTTCACGTGGAATTCCAATGAAATTAATTCATGTTTGTGGCTGTAATGTGACAAAATGTGGAAAAGTTCAAGGGGGGCGAATACTTTTGCAAGCCACTGTATATATACATGCACATACTGAAATATATATTGTGGTAATCATGAGCACTATACAGACACAAGTCTCACCACACAGCACACCTTTATTTAAGTGGGGAAGGACTTTTCTTTTCCTCCCCAGCACCACAGTTTACAAATTGTGATGCATGGGTCGGTGTCTTGCACCCCAAAAACTCCCAACCGTGCTCTCTCCCTCTGTCCTTACACCCGGCTGTCTTCCAGGCCGGGTAATGGCCCTGGCCATACGTCACAATATAAATGATTGTACATATACCTGTATATATATATATGTGCGTGTGTATGTATTTACAAAGAAAATTATTAAAGACGCTGTCTAAAAGTGTAAAAATTTAAATTATTCACTTTACAATGTTATGATTATTCCATTTCAGTGTTGTTATTGTTAGCAGACATGTACATTTTTCCCCTGATTGCTTTGCACCCATAGTCTCCAACCATCCAAGAACCCACAATTGAAGTGAGGGGGTTTTGGAATGTTATTTACAATAGACTTTTTGCATTTTACCTTATTTTTGGGTGCAGAATTCATGATGTTAGCTAGGAGTCCTTAGTCTTTTATCAAAAACATGTATTTGTATGTTTATTGCTACATAATTTATATAACTTATTCTATTTTAATGGAAGGTTGTGTCCATGTTTGTGTGTTGAATACAGTAATATGAAGCACTCATTGGTAGTCCTTTCAGAAAGTTGTGCACCTTGTGATTAACAAAGTTCTGTCTACCTATCTGTCTGAGCCTTCCCATACTTGTTATATGTCTGGAAATGATAGCATCTAATTTGACATTCATGAATCAATGTGTCTAATTAACTAACTACAGAATTAAGGAAAATAGAAAGATGTAATAAACTGTACAGTTACTAACTTTAGAATTAAGGAAAATAGAAAGATGTAAAACTGTAGTTATTTTAATTGTTTTAACTTAAAAATATAATGAATGCTTTTACTAGAATTATCGAGGCCCCAGCTTGGTTTGTGTTTGCATATTTTTAAAGTAAGGGATTATTTTATCTATATAGGGTATAGTACATCTGTAAGCATCTTTTTATTTGCTTGTAAAAACACTATATAACATTAGAATACATACGTACAGTACAAATAAAAATGTCTCATTACCTTAAAAGAGAGAAATGACGTAAGACACCTTTATAAACCATGAGTTCAGTTTCCATCATAAGATCAAAGTTCTTAAAGACTTGACTGTTCTGCTCAAAGATCCTCGCTAAAGCAGTGTCATTTTAAAGTTGCCAATCAACTTGTATTAAAATGATTTGACACATGGAAAGCAAACTGAAAAGAAAATATGTTCATGCCTATGGAGAATGTTCAAAAACCATTGAAACTGTGAGAAGCATGTGAACTGAACTTGTGTTTTTTGGAATTGTGAGGCAAAACAGCTAGCCACTGCAGCAGTATGTTACTCCACAGATGTAAAATATAATTTTACACAGATCTCAATTTGAGGGACGTATTCAGTGTTGCATAACAGAAACTATTAAACAAACCTACCATCAGCTGCAGTTTAGAGAAAGGCTCGTAACTCTGCCTCTAGGAGCTGAATACTGAGTAGGAGTAAGAGGGGCAATGTCATGTGGGAAGGACTACAGTGTCGAGTAGGAGGGGTTTATGACCTGTTAACATCTGATTGGTCAAAATGTAAAGTGAATAGGAAATCTCTTGTCATTGTGCATGCTGTCTCATGTACAGAACCAAACTGCTGGCTTTAAATCCCAGCCCAGGATTCATCTGTGAAAAGTATGCTAAAATTAATAAACACATTTATCATATTTTTTTTTTTCTTGTATGATCTTTTGATTCATGTGTAAAAAGTAGAATTACACATCAGATATTTTGGCCACTTGGCAGCTGAGGTTGATGGTGCAAATCGTTCATTTAATTCAAATGCTGTTCCCCTTTAATGGGAAGGATGGCCTGCATTTCATCTGTCATCTTATGAATCCAAAGAACTGTATGCTATGTGTATTGCATCTTCAAGCTGAAGACCAAAGCACTAATTTACTGGGGTGTTGCTTGCTTGAACGTATCAGGACTACTTGATATTCCAATAACATGGTGTATTGGAGATAAAATTGTATAAATGATACTATTAATGAGTAGGTGAGGTGAGCCAAACAGCAAGCAATAAGAATAGGAATGCAGCTGTCATTGCATTCTTTTGGGTACGATCGGTGATGGCCTGAAATGAAGATAAAAAATGCTGATTGAAATAAAGAATAGAAAGTGAGAAGGTGGAATGAAGAGAAAGTGAAGAAATAAAATGAATACTAAACGTTGAGAATGTGGAATGAGGAAAATGTGACGGGCTGAAAGTGACATTAAAATGCAGAATGTGAAATGAAAACTGAAAAGTAATGGACTGGGAAGGGAACCAAGTGCTCTTGAACGGCAGGCTGCAGATGTTTAGGGTTTTGATGGCATCACTTTAAGAATAAAATCTGACCATGTGAACTTGACACTAGAGCTTGCTCTTGAAATCATCATTAAACGTTGACTGCAGCATGCAATGGAGATTAAAAAAGCTCTCAGCATGAAATAAAGTTAAAAAAAAAATAACAGCTTGAAATCATCATGTCCTTAGGCTGGCTGTTCTTGGTGTAGGTCTGTGTTTTGGGAACATGGCTTAATTATTTTCACAGTGTGTCCTGTCAAGTCTGTTTAAATTGTTTATTTTTCCTATTATATGTAGCGTAAGCTGTGAAAACTTCAGTGTCCCTGACAAACTTTTATTTTGACAACTTGATGTGTGACAAACCTTTATTTTGAAAACTTCATCCTACACATCAAGTATGTTCTCTCCCACTTGACATTGCCCTTTTCTACTTGACATTCTGCTCCTGGCTGTAGAAATACATACTTTTGCAATTTATAGCAAGTTAATACTGTAGACTGTGCGTTTAGGAGAAAAGCAGTGAATAGACACCCAACTACAGGAAAAACAAGGCAAAAAATAAAACACTGCCCTACTAGATGCATCAATGCACATGGCCACCCTCATGTTCATGATGTAAAAATAAAACATCTTTTGTAACATGCTTTGCTGATATTTTCAACATTGAGTCTCCTGGTTTCCTATCAATACCCTGTGGAATACTGTAAGATTAATTGACAGTAATCTTTCTTTGTTCTAATGGTCTCATACCTCAAAGCCCTTCCCAAAGTAACCTAAAGAATAGTATATAACTAGATATAGGAAATAAACAGATTGGTAGTTTTTTTTATTTTATTTTCCAGTTACTTGGATAGATGTTGGAACTCCATCAATAATGGAGAAAAATTGCTTGGTTAAAATATAGAATTTATTTTTTAAAAATACACTAAATATAGATTGACTAGTGTTTTAAGGTTGGAGTTATGGATATTGTGTGTGTTTTTCTCATGTTTTCATGCAGAATGGAGAGGAAGAGGTTTATTGCATAACAGAAGGAAATAGTGACCTGTGTTGTACTAGGTGAAAAAAGTATAAAGTGATTTGAGTAATAACCGTACTTAGTAAAATAAAAACCATTATTGCAGTATGCCATTTAAAAGCATGATATTAAAAGTATGCCTAAATGATTTAGGCAAATGAGAGTTTATTAATAAGAGTGTTAGTCATGAATAAAAATGCATTTTTTCAATAATGTCTTCAAGCTCCTCTACCATGTAACAGTGTTGTCATCCTTTTGTGCTGGACAGTTTAGTGTCTTCTGTCTAGTATATAACTCCAAACACATTAAGAAATATGCCATTGATTTTTTTCTCACAGTATTTATGATTTATTAAATTATTCACAATTAAACCACACCAAAAATAATTAATGGAGATAAATGTTGGAAGAGAAAAGAAAGTAAAATTCTATTTAAAGAATGTCTCTCTATTATAAAAAAAAATTCTGGAAAGGAAAAGCAGGGCGACGAGTCGTGATCTTCTCTGAAGTTCTCGGAAGACACTTAAAAGACCCGTGAAACGCAAACAATGTCACATAAGAGCACGGCCAGCAAAACACTCAGTCGTGTAAAGGCACGTAGCACACACAGATCCTGTGCTCTCAGCACATATAACGCGTATAAGGACAATACGTTCTAGATGAAACATCAACGACTAAGCAAAGAAGAAAGAGTAGCGCGGAGAAAAGAGACCCAAAAGCGTTGGAGAGAAAAAAGGCAGATAAGAGATTATGAAACAATGGAATTCAAAAGGCTCAAACAAATGATGGCGCGATACACACACAGAGAAAGGTAAAGCATATGAAAGCAGTAAAATTTGAAAGTATTGTAGCATCCCAGCCAGGATGAAGCTTTTCTTGTTTTAAGTGACTGTTAGGTCCGATTGAGGGAGGGTGGAGTACAGCACGGAATACTGATAGCGGGGTATTGATTGATGTGGTAAGGGGGAGGGGTGAGACCCGGGGGATGAGGGGTTGGAGAGGGTGCTAGAAAGTTGTCTTTGGGGTTACGAAGTCGGCGATTGTTCAAGTAAAACTTTTGTGACACTTTATTACGTCAGTTGCTACAGTATCAAAAAAAAGATAGTAAAGATTGCATTAGCGCAAACAAAAGGAAAATAATCGTTTGGACAAGGTGTAATTGAAAAAATAGCAGGACAAAGCGAGGTCAGAAATAAAAGGCAAAGAGCAGAAAACAAAGTCTTTTCGCCTTCGCATCATTCAATGCACAAAACGTAGATTTACACAATAATGGACCATATGCTATGAGAATCTGTGGTCCTGCAACAGTTAAAGCAACAAGTTTGATTTCAAAGAAAATACAATTAGGTCAGGTGTATACTGTATTTATGGTCTCAGAGAAGCAATGTAAATTTTAACAGGCGACAAGAAAGGTAATATATATACAGTAATCCCTCCTCGATCGCGGGGGTTGCGTTCCAGACCCCCCCCGCGATAGGTGAAAATCCGCGAAGTAGAAACCATATGTTTGAATGGTTATTTTTATATATTTTAAGCCCTTATAAACTCTCCCGCACTGTTTATAAATATTCCCCGCAGAGTTATACAGCATAATCCCTTTGTATTCTCTTAGATATTAGGTAAGATTCATTGAAATTATGTATATAAACACACTGTTTATATACAGTAAAACCTAAATATTATTTTAAAGATATTGAGTGTCTCCGATATCACATATGTTACAGCCATTACGATAGACAGGCCACCAGCAATAAATACGTACAATGCAAGAAAAATAGTATACAGTAAATGTGTGTACAGTGACACTAAATGTACATACATGTACTAAGCACTGTAAGAAGAAAATTAATTATGGTTACTCACCAACAATGACACGATGACTTGTCCGATAACAATGAGTTTAATTTTACTGCGCAACAAAGGAGAGCGTTACAGCCCTTGTAAAGGAGCCACTTCAGGCGATTGTGTAGCACTGCCGTTGTTCTTCTTCTGGCAGTCTTCAATCCAAATCCCTAAAGCAGATTCCATCCAGACTACTGCCTTATTACATCCACTTACAACTCGTTTTGCACCCTGGTTAAAAGGACACTGCAGCCGTAGATCTTATATTCCTTTCCTACTTTTTAAATAAAAAGAATCGTAGCCTTCAACAAATCCAAAACGTTTACCTTTTCGGCAATCGTTAACATCTTCTTCTTGCGCTTGGGCACGGCCCCTGAAGCAGTAGCAGATTGTTTTGGAGCCATAATGAAAGGCTTGACTATGCACAAAGATAAACACTAAAGAGCACAACTCTTTACACAGCGAAACACGTTGATGCTGAATGAGCGAGATGAGACTTCCTGGTTAACACTGCATTCAGCACGCAGGAACTCAACTGCGTGCTCCGATTGGTTAGCTTCTCAGTCAGGAGAACTTAACTGCGTGCTCTGATTGGTTAGCTTCTCAGCCATCCGCCAATAGCGTCCCTTGTATGAAATCAACTGGGCAAACCAACTGAGGAAGCATGTACAGGAAGTAAAAAGACACATTGTCCGCAGAACCCGCGAAGCAGCGAAAAATCCCCGTTATATATTTAGTTATGCTTTCATATAAAATCCGCGATAGAGTGAAGCCGTGAAAGTCGAAGCGCGATATAGCGAGGGATTACTGTATTCCGCAAATAACATTAGACACCAAAGGAGATCTTGATATGCCATTCATATTAAAATGTTTACAGTTTCCTGTGAGAATAGCTTTTGCTATGACAATCAACAAATCATAGGGACAAACATTAGAAAAAGTCAGATTATTTATTAGAGAAACAGAAACAATATTCACTCTTGGGCAGTCATTCGTTGCGTTGTCACAATGTGTCTCCAAAAATGGAATCAAAATTCAATGCGATCTTGAAGAAAAGGTAATTCCAAATATTGTTTTTAATGAAGGTTCAAAGTAAAAGTGCAAATAATGAAATTGAAACAATTCCAAAGGAAAAAAAAAGCTTTTAAATTTATATATCCGATTAACCAAACATGGGTTGGCGAGCGAAGCGAGCAGGGGGCAGAGCCCCCTATTATCTTAAAATATACAGTATGTGAAAATGTTTGTCATAAATTAAATTAAGAAATTCACATATTTAAAATTTGCCAGGAGTTATAATGTTAACACAGCATATGTTTTACATTTTCCACATATTTTCTTTCAAAAACTATCTTTCCACCAACAAAGAAAAACTTCTGTATTCCATATGTTGTGAATCTCCTGAATGATAAGTTTCTTCAAGATAAAAATAAATAGAATGCAGTGTTAATTTTGAGATTAGTTATTGCATGTAAAAGTACTGTTTTAGAAAAGTGGTATAATGAACAGTTAAGTAGGAAATTTAGATTAATCTGAGATTTAAAACTTTAAAGTTATCATCATCTGTTTACCTGCCATGTTCTCTGGGTTTACCTAGGTCAGGTAGTTGCCTCCAGGTGTTTTCCTTTTTCTCCTCATAACAAAACTTACAACCTCAACACTAAATTTTTCTCTTAAGTATTACCCTTCCACTCACACCATGACACTCCACCCACCCACATGATAATCATCATCTCTATTCTTTGCTTCATGTTCCACTTTCATAATTTACTTAGATTTCTTCATTTACTTAGATTAGATAAACTTTATTAATCTCATGGGGATCCTTTGTCAGCCTTTTACACCCCTCTTGCATCCATTCTACAAACAAAAATCACACTTGCCATTTGCAGGCTACTGTTTACACCACTGCACATTTTGTGTACTTCTGATAAGTCATGCATTAGATGGAGTTTCTTCCATCCACTTTACCACTTACGTTGTTTTGCTTATCTTCATCTTTTTTCAGTACTTTTGTTAGCTTCTCTTTCAAAAACCTGTGCTTGGTTCTTCTATTTTCTCACAGTGGAGATCATTGTCCCATTTGTTATCCTCATTCTACAACTTCTCAGTGTCTTCCAGGTATCCCTAATCTCATTACTATCAATCACAATGTTCCCTTTACCCTCTTTCAAGCAGTTTACACCTATTACATCCTTTTGGCATCTGCTTTTTGATCCTGAACACATTTCAATTTCCTTCCTCACTCAGCACCTCACTTGCAAATTTCTGTCTCTTAGCTTCTTACACCCTCCAAAACTGCTTTTCCAGAATTTCATTTTAATTCTGTTTGTCACCTCATGCTTTTTCATCACCAAACTCTAGAATCCTCTCAGTCTCAACACACCTAGTACTAGAGCTAGAGTCCCTATGAACTACCTCATAATCATCAGCTCTGGCTCCAATATGCCAGTTAAAGTCGCTACCCAATATAATCACCTTTTCAAAGAACCCCAGATGTCACTTCCATCAGTTTGTTCCAAAGAACGCCAACAGAGCATTATCAGCTATATCCCATACCCCTATGTAACTCTTATGATTGTATTGTCAAGGGCATACTGGAGGAGAAATTTTTAAACAAGATGCCCTTCCTGATGTCAGGATCCTTTAGTAACATTTTTTAACATACAAGGGATGAGTGACCTTATTCTAACTCTACAGTGCCTTACAAAATATGACAACACTATGTGGTTCATACCCTAACAAATAAAGCTACATGGAAAAGCCATGTATGTGTGTTTATGTTGATCTTTTTAACCGCCTTGGCGTTTACCAAGAGCGTGCCTCGGTTAACCACAAGTCAGACTAAGGGTGACATTTAGTGATTAACTTTACGTGTTTATTCCTAAAAAATGCCCAGGACAATATTATGCTGCCATCTAGTGGATGAAAGTACTTTGTGCGGTAACCAATCATTAATTTTTCTGTGCATTCTTATGGTTGACACTCACAAATATTTATGCATACAGCACTGTATGACCGAACTGCCGTGATATGCCTGTTGACTTTAGTCACGTAACGCTGCAGCCACCTAAGCGCTGTTCATAATACAGCAACTGGCAAAGTTTGTGTCATGGAAAATGTAAAAGTCACAAAGCTTTGCACTATGGGCTACCACAGGGAGTGCAACAGGTGCATTGATCGTGCAGTCCGTCTCCTTCGCAAGCAAAAGAAAAAAGCTATCAGAAAAATGTCCAAAGTAACATGCTTGTAATGTTCTGATGTGGCGTAAGGCTGTGAGTTGTTGACCGTTTCAGAATACTGTATATCACACAAAGAATGTGTGCTAAATCTGCATTATTACAGCAGTGAACACTAGACATACCTTTCCTTCTGTATTTATGTTGATATTTTGTTATTTTCATGATTCTGTTAATGTGAATAATGAATACAGATGTGTCAGATTACCTTGGTTTTGCTCAAATCTAGTAGCATTTGAACTTCACATCTGCTTTGACTACATTTTAATGATTAATTAATTTGTTCAGTTCAGCAGGTTAAAATATTTCATTTTGATGCAAACACATTTTTAACCTCCTTGTTTATTGATTGCTCCTTTCCCTTCTTGTCTTATCATCAACCAAGCTGTCTTGATGACAGATGTTGGCAAGTGACAGTTAACTTTATATATTGTCTTGCACTCCAATGTATTATGTGTGTCATGATTTTAACTTGCCTTCAGTAAAAGTGTCTGCTAAGTAAAGAATAATAATAAACATGAACAGTAAACATTTACGTCTAGTGAATAATAGATTTGCTAATACCTTGTCCTAATGTTCATTTATTCATTCTTCCATTTATATTCTGTACCTGTATTGCCAGTGCAGACTTAGTTTGCCATTTGTTTGTTTTGTCTTTAATATTGGTACATACATTTTCTAGTAATGAGTGCTGAAATGAGATTCTCTAAGTCTGTAATAGACCAAGGGTGTCAACATGATTGTCAAAATTATGTAAGTCTTCATAATGCCATTGCCATTCAGCATCCTAATTTGTCTTTTCCAAATCTTTAAATATTGTGGATATCTGTGCACTTCTGTACACTGTATTTTATAGAATGAAACTTCAAAGCATTTATATCAATAAGTGAAACAGGGCTTAAATCTTCAACAGCCCAGAAATAAACACACATATGTCTGCCTGTTTGAAAATTAAGCTATAATGTTTGGTTTATACATCAGTATAACAGATGCGACTATATGTTGAGTGGTCCATCCAAGTAGGGGTGGGCAATATAACCAAAATTGTATATGATGATATTCATAAAATTGAGGATGGTAACAATATATATCCATGGTATAGACCTTAAAATCTAAAAACGTCTAAAATGTAGTCCTTCTTACTTAATTTATATCAAAACAGTTATTGGAGTCCTTTTTAACTTGAGATCAAACACAATTTATTTTTTTTGTATTTTAACAATCAAATCTAAAAATGTCTAAAATGTAGTCCTTCTTACTTAATTTATATCAAAACAGTTATTAGAGTCCTTTTTAACTTGATATCAAACAAAATGTATTTTTTTTGTATTTTAACAATCATTTAAACTGCAATTAAATCAAACAGATAGCAAATTTAACAAATAATAAATTCTGTTTTAGAATTAAATGCATCTTTCAGCATTACAAAAATCATACATTGTCCCACCTTAAGTGTAATATTTTCACACAACTTGGAATACAAAGTACACAGCCAGCATCAAAGTGTGCCAAGTGTCTAAGAGCATCAAAGCTACCAGTATATTAAGTACACAGCCAGCACCAATTTGAACTGGTGAAAAGAGAGCACATGAGGAGGCATATTGTGGCTGAAATTCATTGCACACATTAAATTGATGCTTGCTATGAACTTCGTGTTATAATTTGTATGAAAACATTACAGACACCATACCTGACAATATATGCAAAAGCAACAGTAAACAGTCAGCTTTCTTTGCTTGTGTATGTGATTCAGTACATGCTAGAGTGTTTACTTGATTCAGTACATACGCCAGCATTTGATATATATGAGATAGGTGTACTCAGTTTTTTCCCCCTCAAAATTCATTGTGAAAGTAATCAGTCTCAACACAGGAAAAAGGTTTGGGGCAGCCACCCATATATTATCCCTGGCTGCAAAAGGGTATTAAAGCAGCACTGAAGTGCACTGGTTGAGTTTCAAACTGAACGGATTTGAATTGTGGAAAGATGGCGGTTTTAAATGCCAAAACCGGAAGTGATGTCATTCTGGGTGCCGGAACCACAAGTGACGTTGTTCTGGGCACAGGAACCGCAAGTGACATTGTTGATGTTGAATCAGATAGGTTTCCTCGTATTTGGCCTGCAGAGACAATAGAAGTAGGTTTAGTTTACCCTGCCACCCCCTGGCCTGGCGGGTAATTACCTTCACTTGGTCCACTCAGCTTTCTACTAATTGCACATGGGTGATAGCACCAATTTATGGCCAAGTACCATGTTCCATCGATCCTTCCACATTCACAAAAACACAGCTTTTCATCCTCACATTTGCATACTTTGTTGGGTCTGGAGAGTATTGCAAGTGAGCCATCTCAGTATATTTTTTTTATACCCAGCCCGCTCCGTCCATAGTGTACCATTTTATGTGTTCTCCTTTCTCCATATCCAATTGATGCTGGTGGTGTACTTTGTTTTCCAAGAATGCAAAAATATTGCAATGCAATTTTTACTTGGTTTTTGAGTTTATATACTTTTTTTTATCTAATTGAAGTAACTGGAGCACTGACAGTTTTCAGATTAGCATATCATCTTTGTTTTAATACATTTACAGAAAAAATATGACTGATAGTGTTATTTTTTCTGTGATTATTGTATTGTATTACTGTCTGGAGAGAAGAGAGAGAGAGACTCAATAATTCACATTTGGGTAGCAAAATACAATACGTGCAAGTGCATGTACAGTATATAATTCAGTACATGCCCCAGAATTTTGATACAGCTGTATTCAAGTCCTATATATTTTTTTTTCTCTTTTTCTCATTCATAGCCAAGTGCCACATTCCATTGGTCCTTCTATTTTCACAAGGAAAGCCTACTATTCATTTTTTGCCTTCTTTTTTTTAATCCCAACAGTTGTGCTGCCATGTGTCGTAAGGTAATGAAATGTTCACTCCCTAGCACGCTCATCTTTTTTGCAACAAGTAACAAAGGCAGCTTCCTGATGTGCTAAACCTTGATAAAAATGACCTACAAAAATGACCTACAAACGCACCATGATATCCAACAATCATATTTAAGATGCCTTTCTCTACAAAACTGTAGAGACTAAAAATGGGAGAGAATGTAATAAAAAGTAGACAAACAGAAATGTTAAATGGTTAGCTGGAGTAAAGTTTGAGAGTACGTTCACTGATTGGTACAAAAAGTGTCATCTGAGGACGACCTGTTGATGAGTAGCCACCATATGCTGAAACATTTTTGCATTGTTCCCTGTAGTGTGAATTTCATTTTCTCAATTTATAAATCATGCAAGACATTTTCTCATTCCATGGTGGTACTGTTGGTGGGTTGGGATTCTTCTATTTGTGCTGTTTGGCATGTGGTTGTTACACCAAAAATTATAGATCTTTATTACGTTTTGGGCCAAATTAATCACCCAGAAGTGGTACTTCACCTGAACACATACCCGATTTTTTTAAATTTTTTTTTTATTCATGCAGCTGCAGAGACTGATTTATTCAACTTTACTTTTATAATAATTGTTCAATATATTATTAATTTGATTTGATTTGTTGTTGATGGTTTTTAATGTACATAATATAAAAATATAATCATTGTCTTGCGGTTTACTCCTCAAATATCCATCCCCACATCTGAGTATATGAGAAAGTCGATGGGAGGCCACTCCTGATTTTTGAAAATAAAATGACATTGATCGAGAGACTGACAAGGTCATCATACAAGATCAGCATATATTACTGACCAATCACTTTTGCTTTAAAAAACATTGTTTAACAATGAAGCGATACAAACAAAGGGAGGTAGAAGGAGAGAGTCTGCAAAGTGATGAAAAACTAAACATACTAATGGGTTTTTGTGTTTATTCTATATTTATTAATTTATCTTTTTTAATTCATATTTGCAACTCAAAATACCTGATATTGTGAAAGTAATCCATTAGCGGAATTATATTTTAAAATATTTGTCTCCCTTTTTTCAATGTTTTTCTCTCTCTCTCAAAATAGATAGTTGAAATATCATATTCTTTTTGTTAACATCAGCCATATCATACATATTGCATACCAGGGATTTTTCCTGCCTTACATCCAAACCTGCTGGGGTAGGCTCCAGGTTTCCTGCGATCCTGCTCTGGATAAACCAGGTTTAGATAATGTATATATTGTTCTTAATCTCAGATGTTGTCTTTGTCATTTTGTGCCCATCCATACTCCTATTACCTGCTCTTACTCTGCTCATTATGGGTTTACTGTTCTTATGGTGGGCTATTCAAGTCTCACTTTCCCTAACCTTGACACTACATGCTTGTTTTTCTTGGTTTCCCTCAATACAGCTAGGTGGGGTCTACACACTGATTCAAATCAAAGAACCCTCTTCTTCCTAAGCCCCTGTGATTTTCTTGGTTACATCTGTCAGTACACAGTAGATTCTGTTTTCTGAATTTTGATATCTTCTCGGGTCTGTAGGTGGCAAAATTCTGTCTATAAATTCTATGTGCCTGAGATGGAATCAGAGATCAGTATGACTGGTAGAAAATAACAAAGCCCAGTAAATTATCTTGGAGCTGGAAATGTTGTGTGCTGTAGACATTTAGAGTAAAAAACCCTCAAACCTTAAAATTCACCTAAATTTCATTACACATTGGCCCATTTTGTGCAATAAAAAAAGATAAAAAGTGTCAATAGTCAGCACAGATTTGTTCTTCACAAATGACACAAAATATTTTAAAAATTATAAAATTGTGTTAATTTTTTCATATTTAGTGCCAGGCTTTGATTATGATTGTTTTTATCAGACAAAAAAAATTAGTAAACTGTGTTGTGTGGTGTAATAAGCTTCCACTAACATTAAACTCTTATCCAAATCTGCTAAGTGCACAGTTCTGTCTGATTGTGACATAAAACTAAACTCCGTAAGAGCTCCATGCCATAATTACTAAAACTAAAACTGAAACGAATAGATATAAAAATAAAATAGAAATGTCTTTGTGAAATAAAAACTAAACTAAAACTAAAAATACATGATGAAGGAAAACTAAAACTAAACTGAAAAAAAATAGAAATAAAAACTAATATAAAAAGGCAAAACTATAATAACCTTGGTGACTTGATAAATATGTGAAAGTTGTAAGGGTTAAGTGGGGGCATAACCAGAACATATGACTGAGGTTGTTGCTTGAAAGTAATCACTGAAAAGTAGAGTCTAATCCAGGGTGTCTTCTTCACTGGACAGATTTGATTTTATTTTGTTCACATCTTGCACAGATTGAGGTGGAATGTGTCCTTTGTAGGTTTTATAAGGTTTTATGCATTTTTGTTTCTTGAAATATGAATTAAGATCCTAATTGCAGGAACTCTTTCAGGTTACCTATTGGTATATATAAAAATGTAAATGTGTAAATTATTTGAATTAGTATGGAAACAATGGGATAGTCTAGAGAGACTTCCTTTAGTATCAGCATTAGTACTTCATACTAAAGAGAGCCACCAGAGATTAGTATTAGGAAAGTACGTTTAGTTGTTTTTTGGCAAAGTCTTTGACTATAAAGGGAAATGGTTTTGTAAGAGATTGTATTTGTTTCAAATACAGTGGCTTGCAAAAGTATTCGGCCCCCTTGAACTTTTCCACATTTTGTCACATTACAGCCATAAACATGAATCAATTTCATTGGAATTCCACGTGAAAGACCAATACAAAGTGGTGTACACTTGAGAAGTGGAACGAAAATCATACATGATTCCAAACATTTTTTACAAATAAATAACTGCAAAGTGGGGTGTGCGTAATTTTTCAGCCCCCTTTGGTCTGAGTGCAGTCAGTTGCCCATAGACATTGCCTGATGAGTGCTAATGACTAAATAGAGTGCACCTGTGTGTAATCTAATGTCAGTACAAATACAGCTGCTCTGTGATGGCCTCAGAGGTTGTCTAAGAGAATATTAGGAGCAACAACACCATGAAGTCCAAAGAACACACCAGACAGGTCAGGGATAAAGTTATTGAGAAATTTAAAGCAGGCTTAGGCTACAAAAAGATTTCCAAAGCCTTGAACATCCCACGGAGCACTGTTCAAGCGATCATTCAGAAATGGAAGGAGTATGGCACAACTGTAAACCTACCAAGACAAGGCTGTCCACCTAAACTCACAGGCCGAACAAGAAGAGCGCTGATCAGAATTGCAGCCAAGAGGCCCATGGTGACTCTGGACGAGCTGCAGAGATCTACAGCTCAGGTGGGGGAATCTGTCCATAGGAAAACTATTAGTCGTGCACTGCACAAAGTTGGCCTTTATAGAAGAGTGGCAAGAAGAAAGCCATTGTTAACAGAAAACCATAAGAAGTCCCGTTTGCAGTTTGCCACAAGCCATGTGGGGGACACAGCAAACATGTGGAAGAAGGTGCTCTGGTCAGATGAGACCAAAATGGAACTTTTTGGCCAAAATGCAAAACGCTATGTGTGACAGAAAACTAACACTGCACATCACTCTGAACACACCATCCCCACTGTCAAATATGGTGGTGGCAGCATCATGCTCTGGGGGTGCTTCTCTTCAGCAGGGACAGGGAAGCTGGTCAGAGTTGATGGGAAGATGGATGGAGCCAAATACAGGGCAATCTTGGAAGAAAACCTCTTGGAGTCTGCAAAAGACTTGAGACTGAGGCGGAGGTTCACCTTCCAGCAGGACAACGACCCTAAACATAAAGCCAGGGCAACAATGGAATGGTTAAAACAAAATATATCCATGTGTTAGAATGGCCCAGTCAAAGTCCAGATCTAAATCCAATCGAGAATCTGTGGCAAGATCTGAAAACTGCTGTTCACAAACGCTGTCCATCTAATCTGACTGAGCTGGAGCTGTTTTGCAAAGAAGAATGGGCAAGGATTTCAGTCTCTAGATGTGCAAAGCTGGTAGAGACATACCCTAAAAGACTGGCAGCTGTAATTGCAGCAAAAGGTGGTTCTACAAAGTATTGACTCAGGGGGCTGAATAATTACGCACACCCCACTTTTCAGTTATTTATTTGTAAAAAAATGTTTGGAATCATGTATGATTTTCGTTCCACTTCTCACGTGTACACCTCTTTGTATTGGTCTTTCACGTGGAATTCCAATAAAATTGATTCATGTTTGTAGCTGTAATGTGACAAAATGTGGAAACGTTCAAGGGGGCCGAATACTTTTGCAAGCCACTGTACATTCAAAGATGCAAATATATTTTCAGTATACAAGTGTCTGAAGGTCTGAATGCCTACCCTGCACCAGTTACATACTTTGGGGCTGGGGCAAAATATTTTTAAATTGCAAAGGTATGACTGACAGTAAAGTGTGTGCCTATTCATATCATTTGCCACTAATATTAAGTTTTCAATTATTGCTGAACCATCTGATTGTTTTTGATTTGTGGATGTTAACACACATGGAGTAGAAAATGTAAGTAAATATATTGTAGGATCACCTTCCCATTGCTAGTCACGTGAGGGTTTCCTTTGTGTTTGACTGTCAACAGACTTGTTCTCCTTCCCTCCATATTACAGTGGGGCCTTGATGGTGTAATGGTCATTGCCATTATTCGGTAGAATAAGGAATGATTGGGATTTTTAGTTTGATCATGTTAAAATTACTCACATAGAAACCATAATATTATCTCTTCAAATGGAGGAAAAAGGGGATAGTTTTCTGAATGGTCATTTTACATTGGAATAATAAGGATGGTGAAAGATATGTAACTAGAAAACAGGCACCAAAAAAAGACTGGAATATTTATAGGGGCAGGGGAAAATACTAATTGACATTTTGTTGGCTATATTGACAAGTCATTACAGTATATAAGGAAAACACTTTTGAGGTTTGCATATTACATTTTTACAGTGATGTGCTACATGTTGTACACTCAGAAATGAAAAAGATTTTTTCCTTATTTGAGTTATTTTTTGCATATTGGTTTCTTCAGTAGAGGTACATTGTTGTAGGTGAACTTAGCAAAAAAAAAAATACAGAAAAGCCTTGTGGTTCAATATCTATTCCTATCTTTGTCTGCCAAATTGGTGAATTGCAACAATATTGCCAACAAAGTTTAATGGTGCTTTTGTTGTTAAGTGAATAATAATGAAACCCTTTTTTCTTTTATTTATGATTCTTTCTTTGTGTTTAGGATTAAGGATAAACTGTACTGTATACATTGTTAAATTTAACAGTTATTAAAACTCATTTTCAAAGCTATTAAGCTGTATATAATATAGTAAGGTTGATTACAGCAGATAACATTAACCTAGAGGGTATTGTAAATTCAGATTTGTTAATACAGTAACTAAAATGCTAAACAAACAATGCTAACATTGTTTCTTTTTTTAAGCCCACATATCAGTTTAATGGCTTAGTTGTTGGACTTTTTATTATTTCCAATTTATTTCGGGTACCAGCTGAAAGGAGCACAATGAAGGGAAAAAATGTCAGTTTTTCAGAGAAATTCTTTATTTAGAAAACAATTGCAATGTGCCACATCCAGGGTTTCAGGGCAAAAAAGTAGAAGTTAGAATGCGGGATATAAGTCAGATCTAGGCATGGTGATATCGACATAGTTGTGACTTTGATATTCTGTGTACTATACCATTGTTGCCTTGGGCATGAGAGATATACTGGTCGATAAAATGTTCAGAAGAATGAAATATTCTTCAGGGTACATATTCTGCTGTTAAGTAAATAAAACAAATAGTTTCTATAAACAGTAAGTGAGTTGCTGTAGTTAGTCTTATTTGGGCGTAATATCACTGAGAGATTTGGATTTGGATGATTAGCTACTTACTTTCTCCATTCTTATAGCAGCTCTGTGTTGCAACTATAGTGTAGGGTTGCTTTTAGGCTGCTTCTAATTATTTTATAGCTCTGGGTTAATCTACTTCAGAGACATGGGACTGATGGTATTCTTTACATTTTCAATAGCTAGGGGGTTTACTGTATTCTCTATCTTGTATAGTGTGACACACTTTGTTCAAGACAATTGAAGGCAGAAAAGAAAAGCCTGAAATTTCAGAGTGACATTAAATCAATCAATTAACTACAATGTGCTTCTGTTTAAAGAGGAAAATCTAGAAATATCAATGGCATTTTCACTCTGCTGAACTAATTAGTGGTTATACAAGAACCTAAAAACTTTTTTATGTTGACGTTATGCCCATTCATTGAAAGGTATATTCATTTCTGTAGAATAACTTAAAATAACTCTTGTTTTTCTGATTTGTGGCCCATAGCTTCTATAATATAGCACATTTCACATGTTGCAAAGTATGTTCTTATTAAAAGTTAATATTTGCTATTTTGTCATATTTATTTTGTTTTGCTTATTGCAGGTAGCATTCACTTCCTTCTTAATTAAACTAAAAAGTTCATATATTCCACAGTGCCATATACTGTACCTACATAAATGATGGTAGCCATCAGTTCCCTTAAACTAATTTGCATAGTAATGTAGAAAGCATGCACTTTTGAGGAGGATTATTTACATAATCCTGACCAAAATGACATGATTAATAAGTTTAACAAAGGCAATTTTATTTCAGCCTATATTGTTTAATCAATAATTAACCTACTGTACTACTGAAGAGAGCTAAAAGTCATTTAGTGTCACGTCATTTTATAACCTGCTTAATCCATACTGGGGTTGCTTTTGATATCTGTATCCTGTATCATAGCTAGCAAAGTTCACAAGGCAGGAACCAAACCTGGACAGGGCGCCAGTGCATCGTACACAAGGACATACACCAAACAATTTAGCATCGACAATTCACCTAACGTGCATGTCATTGGACAGTGTGAGGAAACCTAAACAAGAGGAAATCCATGCAGACACTGAGAGAAAATGCAGACTCCACACAGGAAAAACGCACAATGTGAATCCTGGTGTCCTTAATGTAAGGTAGTTGCACTTTCACTGCACCACCCTAAAAGACATGTCCCATCCATCCATTATCCAACCTGCTATATCCAAACTACAGGGTCATGGGGGGTCTGCTGGAGCCAATCCCAGCCAACACAGGGCGCAAGGCAGGAAACAAACCCCGGGCAGAGCGCCAGCCCACCGCAGGGCGCGTACACACACATACACCCACACACCAAGCACACGCTAGAGACAATTTAGAATCACCAATGCACCGAACCTGCATGTCTTTGGACTGTGGGAGGAAACCGGAGCACCTGGAGGAAACCCACACAGACATGGGGAGAACATGCAAACTCCATGCAGGGAGGACCTGGAAAATGAACCTGGGTCTCCTAACTGTGAGGCAGCAGCACTACCGTGCCGCCCCTAAAAGATATGTGATATACTCATATTAAATAATTTGAGAAAATACAACTTTAAAAACCTTGTACGTAAATTCAAGAAAACACAACTTTTAAAGTCTTGCATTTCTGGACATTTAAGTTCATAAAAACACTTGTTTTTTTCCCTAATCTGTGTAGAATGCAATCACTGAGGATGAGATCAGAATTATCAAAGGTTTATAAAAGAAACTTGTATTGCTCCTTCTACTTGGTGCTTCCCTAGAAACATGATTGTTACCTGGCTTAAGTTTGTAAATCAGTATTTGTGTAAAATTCAGTACTTCAAGATCAAGTGCTCTGGACACATACACCAAGTCATATCTGAGTAGTTTATAAAGTGTATTGGGGGCAAACTCATGGCATCTTCACACCAGAAGTGATGCCAAGGAAATTTATAGTTTTGAAAAAGTGTCTTCATTAAATCAAAATGTATCTGAGACTAATGGACAAACCAGTGGATATACCCACTGAAACACTGAGCCATCTTTATTTTGAGTGTCAGCTTAGGTACCCCATTTCTAAAACACAAGCAATCTCCCTTTTGTCCTCTCTTACTGTTTCCATCTAATGTAACCCCCTCTCCACTAAGCCTGTATTTTCTTCTTCCTGCAAATACTCCTTTCTCCATCTTCACCTCCCCTCCCAGCTCTTAAGCTCACAGGTATGCTGGTGTGGAGTTTATTATTTTTACGCGCTTTGCTATTTTGGCATGTCTCACTTCTAGATTGAACCCGCAATGTGATACTATGTTATGACTTAAAGAGAGCATTATTTATAAAACAGGCAAATGATTAAACATGAAGATCCTCTTTAGGGAAAATGAATGAACCAAACTGCAGAGGAAAAGCCTTCAAAATTTTTGAAGAAGCAATAATTTCAAGTTGTTGCTACTAAAGAGAATGCTGCAAGAACTTAAAGTTGACTAATGTGTTTTAATTTATAAAGCCAAAGCAGATTTTGTATGTCATATTTTTCATTAAGGCTATTCTTGTTTACAGTTTGGACTTAAACCATACAATATGGTTGGAGAATTTTAGTATGTATTTTTAGTATATATTACAAATCTGTTAATTAGTATTGTAATTTAGTAACTGATGTTTATGATCATTTATGCTTAAAAAAATAAGTTGGTACTTTGTCAGTAAAATTTGCATGTTATTTTTGTGAGCCAGTCGTTGCCAGCTGCAATAATTTTCTGTTCTGTGCACCAACTACAAGTATAGATTTTTTCGTTTTTGTTGCTGAGGAACTGCTGTAAATAGAAACTAACTAAAATGACCTCCACTGTAATGAAGCAGAAAATGCATGAAAGCCTTCTATGCATTCTTAATTTAGTCCTGTATTTCAAGTTTACACAGAATTAAAAATCACATAGTATGCTAAAACATACCAAAATGAAATGTGATCATCAGTAAATGTAATTTTATATGATTTTTACTCTTATTATCACTTAAAGCAGACTATCTTCAGAAATAAACACATATTCATTGTTGGTTCAAAGTGGCATTTTTTCCAGTTATTTGTATGATAGTTATTCTAAATGCTACACAATATTACAGTCTATTCTGCTTTTAGACTGTCGTTTAAACAAATGGTGTTATGAATAAACGGTGCCTATTCAATCCTCACATCAAGCCAGAGGGGACATAAAAAGAGACTCAACACACTAGAACTACAACGCAGTCATTAGTGTAGAGGTGGAAGCACTGCAATTGAACTGCTTGCTCAAATCAAGCATTATTTTAAATGAACACTCTTAATGGCACTATAATTAAGTAATTTTAATATACTTCTTTTTTAGATTGTTTAAGGATCAGACTGCTACCTGCTTTTGTAGTAAGTGAGGGTCTAGCAATAATTCAAGTGAACTTTGTTGCCATGTCATCTATACATGGGCAATACAGTGACATGATATGTCATTCCCAAGGACCACAGTGCAGTTTGTTCTGTATAGATAATGTAGGGAGGGCTACATACAAGAAGAATTATACATATGAATAAACTTATAAGAATGCGCAATTAAGCAATTAATGAATAATGTGCAGTTTTTACAGTGCAATTGTTATAACCGTGCAGCATACAGTATAAATAGGGAGGACATTAGTAAACATTCAGGTATGTTGAACATGAAGAAACAGAACATAGGTTTGTGGCAGTAGTTTCTGTGAGCAAACATGCAGTTTGTGAAACACAGGATGTTAAAACAGTCACATACAAAAGGTAGCATTTATCAGAAGACAGCAGCAGTAAAATAGACTATGTAATAATTTCAGTCTGATTTGAATTTGAAGGCAGAACGTAGTTCAATTGTCTGACAGCCTGGGGAAAGAAACTACCTGTATTGCATAGTCGGGTAGAACTGGCCTGGATACTCTGGTTACCTTCCGCCAGGTTACAGAAGAGCAAATAATTTGTTGGGAGGGATGGGAGGGATTCATCCACAATGTAGGAGGCCTTGTGAATGTAGTGTTTTTGGAAAATGTCCTGGATGGAGTGCAGAGGAACCCACTGATTTTTCTGGTGATATTAAAATTTGCATTAAATAAAAGAAGTACCTCACCACATTGTATCGTCTATATTCTTTATAGTTTAAAAGCTACATTACTTGTGCTGTATAAGCTTGTTGCATCTGCTGTGATTGTTTCTGGACAGTCACATGAGCATTAAATAAGAAATTGAATTTAGAGGCTAACCTTTTTTTGTAATGTTTCCGCTTACAAAGATCTTAATTTCAAGAAAGCATAGCAGGAATAATGCATTACTAATTGCAGTAATAATGCAGAGATTCTAACAGAGACATAGGTTTCATTTGTTCCTTTATATTCTTGTGGGTTTCAGCTTTTTTTTTCTTTTTAACAGAAATCTGATAAATTAACATGTGTGTAAGTTTTGGTCTCTAAAATAAGGACAAACTTGGATCACTGTCTAATTATAATAATATTGAAGTTCTTCTATCTTCCACTTCATCCTACCTTTTCATATAATAGAAAATATTCCTTTTTGAACCCTTACTGCTAACACCCGAAATGATCAGAATCCACTTGAACTGTTTTTCTGCTCTTGCTGAATTCCCCTGTCTGCAATCCAATTCAAGTCTGAGAGCTGGCTGTGTGAATTTTGTCTAAATATGTGACATTTACATATTTAGTTAGTATTGTTATATTATATTCATATAACTGCACTAGTGACACGTTTACATTATAATACAGTAATCCCTCCTCGATCACGGGGGTTGCGTTCCAGAACCCCCCGCGATAGGTGAAAATCCGCAAAGTAGAAACCATATGTTTGTATGGTTATTTTTATGTATTTTAAGCCCTTAGAAACTCTCCCACACTGTTTATAAATATTCTCCGCACAGTTATACAGTAAACCCTTGTTTATCGCGGTTAATCCGCTCCAGACAGATAAATGAATTTCCACGAAGTAGGATTCTTTATTTATAAATCTAATATTTTCGCAGTTAGAGCATTGAAAACCTGTTTATGACCTTCTAAATGCGTTTTTTAACATTTATTAGAGCCTTATAGACATGAAATAACACCCTTTAGTCAAAAGTTTAAACTGTGCTCCATGACAAGACAGATGACAGTTCCGTCTCAAAATTAAAAGAATGCAAACATATCTTCCTCTTCAATGGAGTGCCGTCAGGAGCAGAGAATGTCAGATAGAGAGAGTAAAGTAAACAATCAAATATCAATAGGGCTGTTAGGCTTTTATGTATGTGAAGCTCCGCGATAAAGCAGCCGCAATGAAGGGATCAATGTGAAGGTAGTCTTTCAGCATTTTTTACAGGAGCGTCCGTATCTTCTAAGCAAACATCCTCTGTGCAAACAGCTCCTCTGCTCACACACCCTCGTCAGGAGCAGAGAATGTCAGAGAGTGAGAGAGACAGAGAACGTAAACAATCAAAAATCAATACGTGCTGCTAGAGCTTTTAAGTTTGCGAAGCGCCGCACGGGAAGCATATCGTATATCATTGAGGAGTTTTATTTAATATGTAATACGTGCTCTGATTGGGTAGCTTCTCAGCCATCCACCAATAGCGTCCCTTGTATGAAATCAACTGGGCAAACAAACTCAGGAAGCATGTACCATAAATTAAAAGACCCATTGTCCGCAGAAATCCGCGAACCAGTGAAAAATCCGTGATATATATTTAGATATGCTTACATTTAAAATCCGCGATGGAGTGAAGCCGCGAAAGTCGAAGCGCGATATAGCGAGGGATCACTGTATCATATTGATAGTAATTTATCTGTGTGTCTTTCATTAATAAAAATCTACTGATGTCCTTCAGCTTCTGAGATGAATGTTTGTCACAAAGTTCACTGCCCCAAGCTACGAAAAAGGTACTTTCTACTAATGATAGATAGCAGAGGAAGCTTTAATGTTCTGCTCAGCTAATCTGAAAATAAGTTAATGTTCTTTTATATTTTCCAATGGATTTATATACTTATCACATGAATCTTTCCTTTTCTTGTGTTGGCTTGACGGAATGAGGTGCCCTTTAATTTTTCTTTCTATTTTTTTTTTTTGTTTTTTGCTGTTTTGTGTGTTTAGATCTTTTATCTGCTAGCTGATGACTCGTGAATGGTTGTGTGTGAAGGAAATCAATATTTTTCCATTTCAAATTAAATTGAAGAGATACAGTATATATACAGTAACACTCAGTATTACTGGGTGGTGCTTTAGAAAAATGTATTTTGCTCGATAGGTTCCCTACACAATCACTGTCCATAGCAGCTAGATATTTAAGAAAAAGAAAATCATAGTGTGTTGATTACTAATTAAAATATAGTAGCAATAACACAACTCCAAACCACAGTAATACTGTTTCTTTTTAAAAGAATTTTAAAGCGTGGTTGATGCAAAAGTTTGAATTAACTCTGCATAGACCACCAGACTCTCATGTTTATGGATAGCCTCAGACATTTTTAAGCTTTTCTTATAAGTGTAATGGATTATGAAAGCGGAGGCAGTGTGGTTTTAAAGTACTTTGACACTTGTCTATGCAGTTCACATTTTTTGCAGAGGAAAAATGCTTCAAAACCTAGTTACACAAATAAGAATGACTTACTGTATCTTTTATTATATTCTTTAAACAGTACATTCTCAGTACATCTTTGTCTCCACTGTTATCTAAAAAAATGTACTGTTCAGACAAAGTAAGTGTATATATTATATTCTCAGTACATCATTGTCTCTATTATTAATCTAAAAAAAATGTACTGTTTAGACCAAATAAGTGTATATATTCTATATTATACACACACAAACACACACACACACACACACACACACACTTTAAAACCAACACCCTCCTAATCCCACGTTACTAATCCAACCCTCTTACACCCCTACCCCCTTCCCTATTTGTTGTGTATTGCCTCTGATTCCAGTGTGTCTAATCATTTATTTAGATGTTGACAATCTGGTACTAACCCTAACCCTAATAATGTTGGTATAGGTTCCATTCTCCTGTGACTTATGACCCTGATATAAAATAATTAGACAGAATAATGTAAAGTAATGTAGCTATGCACACTCTTGGTTTACAAATGCAGTAGTACTGCAGCATGATTAGGGCACATTGATATGTACGATTTTACTTGTTAATGATTCAGTATGTACTGATTAGTAGAGATGTTTCCATTGCTCCCTTGAAAGTATCTTAATAGGTGTCATATTGCGTACATGTTGCTTAATTGAGATGTCAAAGTATAATAAAAAGTTTAGGTGTTGCTTAGATTAAACTAATTGATTTTCTTTTCTTTTTTTTGTTTTTGTTTTTTAAATGATGAAAATGTCCAGCACAGGGCGGTTTAAAGTTTGCATTCCTCGACCTCTTAGCCACTGCTTGTTAAATAAGTGAGCCCTTCCATCAGAGTTATGTGTATGAAATAGTTGACCAAGGAAATTAAGATATATTGAAGATCAGCTATCTGTAAACTTGAAAATATTAAGTCAGTTCAATTCCATGGCTCATAACCATTAAATCTTTTACTGTGCTCCATTTCAGTTTTCATTCTTGGATGATTTTGGTAAAATTAGCTCATATGTGATCAAATGATGTATATTAAAGCCCTGATCTTTCCTTAGTTTTGCAACTATTACAGCAAACACTCTTTCATGTGGTTTCATTACCACTTATCTGCACTGATATACAGTAACTCTATCCTCAGATAAAAAGTATAAACAGACTTCAGCTGGTGTTAAATGCTATATGTAGCATATATCGACTTCTTGGATAGTCATACTTCTGTGACTTCTTGCCTGCTTCACAATTGTCTTTAACTGAACACCCTGAAATATTTGTCATTAGTTCTTTTGTCATGTGAAACTGCATATTTTAAGATTTTTTTTTTTATTTATAATCCAGCCTTGCTTATATTGCAGAGTTTTATTGTACAATGAATCCATTTTTATTTTGATTTTTATTGCAATTTTCTTTTGAGGGCTTTAGCTGCATATAATTTTATGTAGATCGGGGCAGGGGAAGGTAAGGTATTTTTAAATCATCACAGACAGGTACAACTAAAATCTTACTGTCAGATGCTGCACAAAAGTGATGTTAAGTCTAGTGTCTTTATTTTTTTTAAGATATAATCTATTTGAATGATTACATTAAGACTTTAACATAAGTTTTCATTCTTACACCCCGAAATGTATAACTGTTAATACCATTTTCTAAGCCTTCCTAATCCTGAGTGGGGTTGTGGGGTGCTGAAGTCTGCCCTAGAGGAAGGCTAGAATAAAATTGTGGACCTGGGTGCCAGTCATTTGAAAGGTGAACAACATCACATACACACACATTGTTAATTAATGTCCAATATAAACATTGTGTATTGCAAATGACAGGTGTCCCATCCAGGACTGTTTCCTGCATCAGTGCCTCAGGCCCAAACTCCACCACAACCCTCAATTAGAATAAGCACATCTGAAAATTTTATGCTGTGTTAAATGTTAAGTAGAGAAAATTGATAGTGACAAACGTACATTTCATTTTACAGTAAGAAAAGAAAGATATATATAGGAAAAATACAGTAAAAAGAGCAGGAAAGCATACATTGTCTATTACTTTTCAGCACCTTGGAGAGTTACTCTCTATCTCCAACACACTATTGTCTCTGAATGAGCTATTCACCTCTGCAGTTAAGTTGTTCACAAGGATATTATGGATATCTTAAAAAAACTGCAGTTTGATGATTATCTAAGAGGTTAGGATAAGATCTAATGCGCAAATTATAGTCCTTGGTCTAAAACATTGGAATCCAATAGCACTATGTGCTGAGTTTTTAAAGTATAACCTCCCAAATCAGCCTTCTGTGTAGTCTTCATTTGCTTTTAAGTCATTAGAAATATTGGTACCTCCAAGATGACACTGCACAGTATTATCAGCTCTAATTTGCAGTTTTGGTGGAATTACTAATTATACATTTCATAGATGAAAAGGAATACATCATCATTTGTTTCACACATCCAGACCACATGCTTGTGAATATTGTTATTTTTGCTCTTGCTAAATTTAAGTTAATTAATGCAGCAATTTTGCAAGAAGGTTAAAAAATAGAAAACAGTGTGATCATACTAAATAAACATGAGTATTTTTAGAACAGTTTAGATTGTAGAACTGAGGAGCAATGCAGATATTTTAGCAGTATAAAATAGATCATCTTTGCCTTTATAGAAATACAGTATATAGTCTGCCTAACCAGCCATACCAATACCTGTCAAAGTTTGGGATATAAAAGTTTAAATTAAGTCATATAGAACCCCAGGATCAGCATACTTTTTGGTTCTTGTCTAAGATCTATGCCAATTCCTTTTCCACCAGTTAGTTATATTGAGGGCAAAAAATGTTAGAAAAGTAAGACAGTAGACACTCCACACCAATGACACCTTTACTCCTCCCACATTTGTAAGTATCCATGATGATCCTCAAGGGTTTTGGATAAATGCTTCAAAGACAAATGAGTCAAAACTGAAAGTTCTTGGCTGACATGTACCATGATCTGATTAATGTAAAATTCCAAACAATATTCAACTACCTTGTGGTGGTAGTGTCCTGTTTTTTGAATGCTTTGTTGCATCAAGACCTAAAGAACTTTCCATCACTGAATTCTTCTTGTGTCAGAAAATTTCTCAGGCCATACTATCTACTAGAAAGACTTCAGAAGAACAAAAGAAAAACATCATAAAACTTGTTGCATATAAAAAATGTACTTATGTTTTGTATACCTAAATCCATAATATTTTTAAGCTGAATCTGAAACCAGTATTATGCACTTCATATACACACACACACAAGTGTTCTGTTCTACAGTGCTGCAGAACTATTTGATTGCAGTTGACAGTAGCTGATAAATGTTATGTATCAAGTTATTATGCACAAATTTTGATTCAGACCCATTTACAGTAGTTTGAGTTCATTTGGGCACAGCCTATCCTGGCAGCACTGGGCATAAGGTAGGAAACCATATTTGCATTTGACCAGATTCTACAGCCAGGCAATTTGGAGTTCCAGATCAACCTGATATGCATGTCTTTTAGATGAGAAGAGGAACTAAACTACCTTTTGAAAAATCCTTACAGTTTCAAGAAAAACATAAAATTCCACACAAACAGTAGCCAGACTGCGTAAACTATATTACTCTGTCTGTGCCATCAACTCTGTGAATCAACTTTCTAGAAGAACCCTGCAGTATACTGTTTGCATTTTTACAACATTTAATATGCCTAAAAAGCAATAAAGAACTTTTAGTTCAGAGAAGTGAATTTCTTTCATTTGCCTTGCATGTTCTTAAATGGAGGAGTAAAACAAAAAGAAAAAGCTAATTGTTAATTATAATGTTGAGTTGGATTGGGAAAAACAAAATATTCAGTACATACTGACCTGCATTTAAAAAATTTGTAGTCATACAAAGGGATTGAGATAGGAAATGAATGCTTGTTAGACTATTGATCATACCCTCTGCACTTAAATATCAATACAAGCAGAACATTTTGCCAATCTTCACACAAGTCTAATTCTGAATACACAAACATTAAATCAGGAAGTCCGAATAGGAGATTGAAGGAAATGAAAACCTGCAGCAACTGTAGCATGTTGTGGACCAAGTTAAATGCCTTGCCAATGAATAAAGTGGAATCTAAAAAAGTAAACAGGTTTTAGTAACTTAAGCTTGTTCTGGCAACTTTCAAAAGTACTTAATATTTAGACTGAAAAAATAAAACAAACCCACATACATGACACCCCTTCATGACTGGTGCTGGGACTCCCAGTGTGACAAAAGTGTAATCTTAAAGTCTAACACACCATGTTTGACAGATTTGAAGAGCCAATGGGCCATGTGAGAGTAGCAAAATAGTGTATTTGATTAAAATGAGCTATTTCAGATATGAAATGATTTAATTGTTTTGTCTCTTAGTTTCAGTGCTAAAATGCTGAAATCTGTAGAGGAAGACACTAGATTTGACCCATATGAAATTCTCAGCAACCAAATATATTCTTTCATCTGTCTGAAATGTAAGAGGCAGCTATCAAGTATAAATGAGAGATGTCAAAAAGGTGATCCTTATACATGCATTGACATATCATAAAATGCATTTAGAAACTAGAAATGGGGCTGTGTTAAAAAGAGGTTATTAAAAAAACCTAGAGCAGGAGGCTTAAAGGAAATAATTACACTGAAATTATGATAACAAATTCAACTTGTGCTTTCATTGTTCAACTGAAAAGGCATTAATACACACAAAATGAATTTTGTAGCTATTTGATATCTTAGCAGATCTTCCAGTTGGTGGCTAAGTTCTCATTGCGTCCAAGGGTAACACTGCAGTCACTATAATGACAACTTACCAGCAGTAGCTGTGCTAGCCTTTAATCTTCATTTTCTTAACTCTGACAACAAAAGATATGGCTGTGCCAGTTGGCCATGCCACATCTTCACATTAATCCACAGAATACAGGTCTGCACAGGTATATAAAGAATAAAATGTAATTTGCCTGTCGTGGACATCCACAGATCATATACATATAGACTTTTGACAAACATGCATTAAAGCAATCACAAGCTTTACAGGCAAGCAAAATGTCCAAAATTTTGTCTAAAACTTTTTTTAATGGGACATTTTGAACAGTTCATGTGGGAGGAGTAAGTGATCAAACTTTGCTTAACCATCATATTTCAAAGCTGTTTGTGTACTTTGCAATAAACCCACAAATACAAGTCAATAAAAAGCAACAATAGTATTTTACATATCTTAGGGTGTTTTCTTTCAAATAAATAATAAGTTTTCATGTTGTCTACTCTCTTTCATTAGTCATCTTCTTCTTTCAGCTGCTCCCATTAGGGGTTGTCACAGTGGATCATCTTTTTCCATATATTTCTGTCCTCTGCATCTTGCTCTGTTACACCCATCACCTGTATGTCCTCTCTCACCTCATCCATAAACGTTCTCTTAGGCTTTCCTCTTGCCTGGCAGCTTTATCCTTACCATCCGTTTCCTAATATACCCAGCATGTCTTCTCTGCACATGTCCAAACCAATGCAATCTCGCCTCTCTGATTTTGTCTCCAAACCGTTCAACCTGAGATGACCATCTAATGTACTTGTTCTTAAGCTTATCCATCCTCGTCACACCCAATGCAAATCTTAGTATCTTTAACTCTGCCACATCCAGCTCTGTCTCCTATTTTTTGGTCTGTGCCACTGTCTCCAACCCATATAACATAGCTGGTCTCACTACCGTCTTGTAGACCTTCCCTTTCACTCTTGCTGATACCTGTCTGTCACAAATTACTCCTGACACTCTTCTCCACCCATTGTACTCTGCTTGCACTCTTTTTTCACCTCTCTTCTCAATTCCCATTGCTCTGTATTGTTGATCCCAAGTATTTAAACTCATCCACCTTCGCCAACTCTACTCCCTGCATTCTCATCATTCTACTGACCTCCCTCTCATTTACACACATATATTCTATCTTGTTCCTAACTGACCTTCATTCCTCTCCTCTCTAGAGCATATCTCCACCTCTCCAGGGTCTCTTCAACCTGCTTTCTACTCTCGCTACAGATCATAATGTCATCAGCAAACATCATAGTCCAAGGGGACTCCTGTCTAATCTCATCTGTCAACCTTTCTATCACCATTGCAAATAAAAAAGGGATCAGAGCCAATCCCTCTTACATACTTCTATGCCACTCCCGACTTCCAATATAATACCACAACTTTTTTCGAGGCACCCTGTCATATACTTTCTCCAGGTCCAAAAAGACACAATGCAACTCCTTTTGGCCTTCTCTATACTTCTCCATCAACACCCTCAGAGGAAACATCGCATCTGTGTTGCTGTTTCCTGGCATGAAACCATACTGCTGCTCGCTAATTATCACTTCACTTCTCAACCTGGCGTCCACTACTCTTTCCTATAACTTCATGCTGTGGCTCATCAGTTTTATCCCCCTGTAGTTACTACAGCTCTGCACACCCCCATTATTCTTAAAAATCGGTACCAGCACACTTCTTCTCCACTCCTCATTCATCCTCTCACTTTCCAAGGTTCCATTAAAAAATCTGGTTAAACACTTCACTGCAATCTCTCCTAAACACACCGCCATGCTTCCACAGGTATGTCATCTGGACCAACAGCCTTTCCATTCTTCATCCTCTTCATAGCTGTCCTTACTTCCTCCTTGATAATCTGTTGCACTTCCTGATTCACTATCGCCACATCGTCCAACCTTTTCTTTCTCTCATTCTCTTCCTTCATCAGCCTCTCAAAATACTCTTTCCATCTGCTCAACACCCTTGCCTCACTTGTGAGTATGTTTCCATCTTTATCCTTTATCACCCTAACTTGCTGTACATCTTTCCCAGCTTGATCCCTCTGTTCAACCAATTGGTACAAGTCCTTTTCTCCCTCCTTAGTGTCCAACTTCTCATACAACTCATCATGCACCTTTTCTTTAGCCATCGCCACCTCTATTTTCTTTATCTCTCTGACTATCCCACTTCTTTGCCAACCTCTTCATCTGTATACTCTCCTGTACTTCCCTATTCCACAACTAGGTTTCCTTTTCCTTCTTTCTCTGTCCATATGAGCACCCTTTTTGCTGTCACCCTTACTACTTCTGCTGTAGCTGCCAGGCAGTCTGGTAACTCTTCACTGCCACCTAGTGCCTGTCTTACCTCCTTTCGGAACTCAACCTTGATGTCTTCCTTTTTCAGCATCCACCATTTGATCCTTGACTCTGCCTTCACTCTCCTCCTCTTCTTGATCTCCTACGTCATCCTACTGGCCTATGCTTCCTAACTGCACTTTTCCCTGCCACCACTTTGCAGTCTTCAGTCTCCTTCAGATTGACCCTCCTGCAAAGAATATAATCTACCTGTGTGCATCTTCCTCCTCTCTTGTAAGTCACTGTACGTTCCTTTCTCCTCTTCTAATTCATATTCACCACAGCCATGTCCATCTATTTGGCAAAGTCCACTATCATCTGACCTTCTTCATTCCTGTCCTTGACACCATATCTACTCATCACCTCCTCATCCCCTCTGTTCCCTTCACTAACATGTCCATTGAAATCTGCTCCATTCACCACTCTCTGTCCTTTGGATACACTGTCCACCACTTGATCCAACTCACTCCAGAAATCTTTCTCCTTAATCGCACACCGAGCTTTGGAGCATATGAACTAACAACATTTATCATCGCACCTTAAATTTCCAGATTCATAATCATCCATCTGTCTGAAACTCTTTTCACCTCCGAAACACTCTTGACATTCTTTCAGAATAACCCCTACCCCATTTCTCCTCCCATCCACACCATGATAGAACAATTTGAATCCACCTCTGATCCACCTGGCCTTACTCCACTTCCATTTAGTCTCTTGCATGCACAATGTATCAACCTTCCTTCTCTCCATCATATCTGCTAACTTTCTCCCTTTACTAGTCATAATGCCAGCATTCAAAGTTCCTACCCTCATGTCCAATCTCTTTACCTTCCTCCTCTCCTCCTGCCTCCGGACAACTCTCCCCTGTCTTCTTTTCCTTCTTCGGCCATCAGTAGCTCAATTTCCTCCAGCACCCTGTTGTCTAACAGTACTGGTGGCGGCCATTGTTAACCTGGACCTAGACCAATCCGGTATGGGAATCTGTATTGTTGTCCGCATATTGATTTCGCAAAATTCTACACCAGATGCCCTTCCTGACGTAACTCTCCTCATTTATCCAGGCTTGGGATCGGCATGAAGAAACACACTGTGCATCCTTGTGACTGGGTTGCTCTCTTTAATTAGTAAAATATGCAATTTTCCGCATGTACATGCCAAGGCGAGCAATGTGCCACAGCTGAGTGAATCTTCTTTTGTCATCGATATCTAAGTCGAGCACATATAATGAAAGGTGCATTATTATTGTTATAATTGAGGTTCAAAGCATTAGAATGATGTATAGTTGTCTATGATTGATTGTTCATATTACGTGTCACAGCTGTGCGTAAAGGCAGGAAATAAATTTTGTATAAATAAATTATGACAGATCATCTTTACACACATGCCTTTGTCAAAGTGTTTGGACAGTGTTTGGAGACTGAATATTGGTATTTGAATTTATTTGAATAAGGTCTCATTTCAAGGTACTGTAAAAGCTGACATTTGATTGTAAAAAAGACTTCTTTTCTTACCTGCACTAATCAAGATGCACTATTCAAAGGAACACTTTTTACTATTTTTACTACTTGAGATGGATTTTTACACTCCGAGACTCGCCTATTCAAGTAGTCAACTTAAAGAACTGAGAAGAAATGCTCACGCCGGTGTGGTTCCCTATTTACCTGACGAGGTAAGAAGACGATATTGGGCAGCCGAGCCAGCGCAAAGATAAAAGATAAGATAAAAGCCAGGCAACTTGAGAGAAAATGGCGTTATAAACCGTTGGTGCCTTCTGTGATCCTGGGAAATGTGAACTCACTACCAAATAAGATCGACGAACTGGCTGTGCTGGTGAAAAATGTCAGAACCTACAGGGAATGCAGCTTGCTGTGTTTTAGTGAAACGTGGCTAACAACTACCATCCCAGATGCTAACGTGGAGCTACCTGGGTTTAGCACATTTAGAGCGGACAGAGACGCAAATACCTGCGGGAAGAAGAAAGGAGGAGGACTCGCTCTCTATGTGAATACAAAGTGGTGCAACTCAGGACATGTAAACGTTAAAATCTCCAGTTGCTGCAGGGACATCGAACTGTTGGCCGTAAGTCTGCGTCCCTATTACTTGCCCAGAGAGTTTGGACACGTGATTATTGTTATTGTTTACATCCCCCCTCAAGTGAACGCGGAAATAGCGAGTGACATCATCAATTCCACAGTTGCTAAGTTACAAACGCAGCACCCTGAGGCACTTGTGCTAATCTCTGGAGACTTTAACCATGTAACGCTGGATAAAAAATTACCTGCCTTCTTCCAGTATGTGGACTGTAACACCCGGGGAAATAGGACTATCGACCTACTCTATGCAAACGTTAAAGATGCATATAGCGCCACCCCGCTGCCTGCGCTTGGGAAAGCAGATCATAACCTGGTTCTGCTTCAGCCTCACTACAAACCAAGAGTGAGGGCGCTACCTACAACCACACGATCATTCAGGAAGTGGTCCCCTGAGGCAGAGCAGGCTCTGAGAGACTGCTTTGGAACTACAGACTGGGATATACTGCTGGGGTCACATAGTGAGAACATTGAAGAAGCTGTTGACTGCACAACTGATTACATCAACTTCTATATGGACATTGTAGTTCCAGTAAGAACAGTACGCTGCTATGCTAACAACAAGCCATGGATTACAAGTGACATCAAAGGCCTTTTGAACCAGAAGAAAAGGGCTTTTAAAGACGGTGATCAGCATGAGCTCAAGCGCGTGCAGAAGGAACTCCGAGTCCAGCTCAGGGCGGCGAAAGAGCAGTACAGGAGAAAGCTGGAGCAGAAGTTGCAGAATAACAGCATGAAGGAAGTGTGGGATGGGATGAAGATTATCACTGGCTGCAGCTCGAAGCGGGGTGCCACCATCGAGACAGACGTGGAGAGAGCAAACCAAATGAACAACTTCTTTAATAGGTTTGATCACCCTAACCCACTCTCACCTCGGAGTACTGCATCCTCCAACCATCCTTCTGTTGATACCAGCATAGGTGAGCCATCCCCACCCACAATTACAGCAGCCCATGTGAGCAGAGAGCTGAGAAGACTCCATGCCAGTAAAGCAGCGGGTCCAGATGGTGTATCGCCACGACTGCTGAAGGCCTGTGCGTTGGCATTGGGGAGTCCTCTACAGTGCATCTTCAACCTGAGCCTGGAACAGGGGAGAGTCCCGAGGCTTTGGAAAACATCTTGTATCACTCCAGACCCAAAGGTATCACGTCCTAGTGAGCTGAATGACTTCCCGCCTGTTGCTCTGATGTCACATGTGATGAAGACCATGGAGCGGCTGCTGCTTCACCACCTGAGGCCACAGGTCTGCCATGCCCTCGACCCTCTGCAGTTCGCATACCAGGAGAAGGTGGGAGCGGAGGATGCCATCATCTGTATGCTACACCGATCCCTCTCCCACTTGGACAGAGGCAGTGGTGCTGTTTTTGGACTTCTCTAGCGCCTTCAACACCATCCAACCTCTGCTCCTTAGAGACAAGCTGACTGAGATGGGAGTAGACTCACACCTGGTGGCATGGATCGTGGACTATCTTACAGACAGACCTCAATATGTGCGTCTTGGGAACTGCAGGTCTGACATTGTGGTCAGCAATACAGGAGCGCCGCAGGGGACTGTACTTTCTCCGGTCCTGTTCAGTCTATATACATCAGACTTCCAATACGACTCGGAGTCCTGCCACGTGCAAAAGTTTGCTGATGACACTGCTGTTGTGGGCTGCATCAGGAGTGGGCAGGAGGAGGAGTACAGGAAGCTAATCAAGGACTTTGTTAAATGGTGCGACTCAAACCACTTACACCTTAACACCAGCAAGACCAAGGAGCTGGTGGTGGATTTTAGGAGGCCCAGGCCCCTCATGGACCCCGTGATCATCAGAGGTGACTGTGTGCAGAGGGTGCAGACCTATAAATATCTGGGAGTGCAGCTAGATGACAAATTGGACTGGACTGCCAATATTGATGCTCTGTGTAAGAAAGGTCATGAACCGACTATACTTTCTTAGAAGGTTGGCGTCCTTCAACATCTGCAATAAGATGCTGCAGATGTTCTACCAGACGGTTGTGGCGAGTGCCCTCTTCTACGCAGTGGTGTGCTGGGGAGGCAGCATAAAGATGAAAGACGCCTCACGCCTGGACAAACTTGTTAAGAAGGCAGGCTCTATTGTAGGAGTAAAGTTGGACAGTTTAACATCTGTGGCAGAGCGACGGGCATTAAGCAAACTCCTGTCAATCATGAAGAATCCACTGCATCCACTGAACAGTGTCATCTCAAGGCAGAGGAGTAGCTTCAGTGACAGACTTTTGTCACTGTCTTGCTCCACTGACAGACTGAGGAGATCGTTCCTCCCCCACACTATGCGACTCTTCAATTCCACCCGGGGGAGTAAATGCTAACATTACTCAAAGTTATTGTCTGCTTTTACATGCATTTTTATTACTATTTAATTTAATATTGTTTTTTTGTATCAGTATACTGCTGCTGGATTATGTGAATTTCCCCTTGGGATTAATAAAGTATCTATCCATCTATCCATCTATCTATCTATGGCTTATTTTATGTGATTACAAATTTCACAAAATTTTATTAAGTAGTGCCAAATGAACATTATGAAATCTTCTTATACCTTATACCTGATTTGGTTCATGGCAATTTATTCTTTCATTTCTGTCAGTCAGTAATACTTAAAATTGCAGTAATACTTTTTTTGCCAGTGTGGATTGGATTTTCTTGAAACAGTTTGAAGGCAATTTCTTACTTTATCAGTAGAAAATTCTTTTTTGCTTCACTGGTTGAAAACGTATGCTAATTATCAGGAGTGATACCTGTTTGGTCAAAATAAGCAGTGTTTGCATGGAAATGGGATTTAATTGAGTGCTGTAGAGGTGTATATTTTTAAAAAGTAATATATTTTTTGATTGCATTACATTCTACATTGTATTAAAATCAGATCAGATACCCTTCCTCTATCCTTTTCAGAGATGGAAATTTAAAGGGTTTAATATTTATACAACACTCAAAGTAATTGAAATTTCCATTAGAGTAGAATTATTTGTCAACAGCATAAATAATTATCTTTCAGATTAGAAAAAATGTTGAGCTGTTTCTTATGAAGTGAATTAGATTTTTTCTAATTTTAAGTAAAACAACATCAGTGTGTTATTGAAGGAGGCTTAGGATTTCTGTAGTTGAGCAATTTAAGTTGGCATACTAGCAGTGTATTGTAAGTAATCATAATAGATTGTTCATTACATATTAATATCCTGTTGGATGTTGCCCCTAAACAAAGCTGTCTGATGATTACAAGCTATTGTGAATCCAAGACTGACGACTGGCTGATGAATAAGCATAAGAGCTTTATCCAGTAAGGCCTGAGCAGAGGACTTTTTCAAAAACTTGAAAAATGTAAAGCAAGTTCTTAAGAACTCATAAAGTAGGGTGTTTGAGGGTATGAGCCAAGAAAGGTTTGTACAATTTTTGGACTAGAGTTGGACTAGACCATTTTTTGCACTAATTAAGAATGAGTACCTTTTGGCACTTTCTACACATGCATTCAAATCTTGCTTAAATGAATGAAATTTATGTTAAATGAACGACATGTAAACAAAATACATACTTTTTTTCGCGTTCATTGGAATTTTGGCAGAAATTGACACCAAGAAAAAAGTGCATGCGACATTTTTTTGATGCCATCCGAACACGCATCCGAGTGAACACCCGTGTAGATAGTGTGATATGCTGGAATCATCAGAAAACGCTCACCGTTCAATCTGGGCTTACCTGATGCAACAGCCGACAGACAAATGCTCAGTTCAGACGTCAGAAAAATCTGATTATAAGGATTTGTTTCCAAGAGCATACAAGATTGCTTAGAGGTGCACTCTTTTGAAACCACTGGGAGATGAGGGAATTTTGGGAGAGTTGGCCAGTTTCCATTTACTAAATTAAATATTTTTATGAAAGTTTATGATTGTGGCAAAGTTGTTCGACAGACATAACTATACTGAGAATGGAAAAAACAGTGTCATCCATTTAACAGTATAATTTAAAAATCTTTTGCTTTTGATAGATACAGGTATTATGCATTTGTATTTACTACTTAGATTGAAACTTTATTTTTATAATACATGTTTTCATGTTTAATTGTGTACTGCAGACATATTACTTAAGTGAATTCAACAACAGGTATTCACTTTTTGCCTTGAACCAATAAAAGTACAGCTTCTTTCTCATTTGCTCGATCATCCTTCCAAAAAAATTAAATAACAACAAGCTTTTTCCTACCCTTCTTTTTCAAGACATGTTGCTTTAGACGCCTGCTGCGTCATGGAGGACTGGAGCCAGCATCAGCTTACCAATCGAGATGAACCACACGCCACAATAGACAATATCAATAAATGGTAGGCTTATTTATTACACACAGTTCACATACTAGTCCATACAGAAAGATTTTACCTTAACACATCAATATCAAATCATGTTTTCCATTTCCTTGTGGTAGATTGTGTTTAAATGTGTTTGCAAGTTTTCTGCTTATTTTTAATATATCTTTATTTTTTTCTTTTCACACTCCACACTGCAACAAGAATGATATAATTTCATCCATTTAATCATCTTGGGGGCCTAACCCTATCCCACCAGTTTCAGGCACAAGGCAAGAAACAACATGGAACAGGATGCCTGCTTGCATACTCATACAATATACCAAATATCACAATTTGTATATACAGTAAGTTTAAAACTTGTGTTACATGCCTGTAAGAAAGCTGTTCCTGGCTGAATTTTTTAATTCTACTAGACTTTCCTTGCCAATAACATGACTGCACAATAAGTTAGACAAATTTCTGGCTGTATTTGATGGCTGTAAATCTTGTTGTATTTATTTATTTAGTTAACCATGCACTATTTTTATTTATTCTAATTCTTTATTCTAATTCCAATATATAGTGTTGTCAACTGTGTTTTGAATTGAGCTTTAACAAAAACTACAATGTAGATTAAAATTAGTAATAAAAACATTTATGTAAGCTAAAATCATTAACTATACTGAAATAAATAACTAAAACAAAACTATTTAAGTTTATTAAAGACTAACTGAAAAAAAATGATTTACAAAAAATATTTTTCATTTTTTCTTTTACAATTGGATTTGCACATGAGAAAATCTGGGCTGCAGCAGCATCAATATTAGTAAAAATATTTGAATAAATATTTGTTCTTTGTTATTTTAAAGAAATATTCCTGCTGCTAGACTGGACGATTGAGTATTCTTTAATAACCTTCATCATTATCTCTGAGAACTGATCTGCTGTGAGCCGCCTGCACATTGTCATCCAGTGAACAGTGGCTAGTGATGGAAGGTGAATGTTGGCAGTGCTTTTGTAGTGACTGAGCAAACCGAATGCAGTTGCATAAACCATGTGAAGAAGAAAGCTGTTTACTCGCTGATAACTACAACAGTTCTTCAGAAACTGACAGTGATATAGCAGATTTTTAGTTTGAGTGTTAGTGAAGTATACCAGCATGATGATTTTGCTCAGCCTTTAAAATGTAATGAAATGTGTGTGGTGTAACAAGATTGCTGGGAATCTTTCAAAACTACCATTCACCGGATCTCCAGGGCTCAAGGCTGAAGTATCAGATATAGATAATCCCTTACAGAATTTCATGCTTTTCATATGTGATGGCATGTTAGCTGTAATTGTGACTGAGCCCAACATAAGTGCGCAGCAACTTATAGAGCAGTACACACCAAAGCCAAATTCCAGGCTGCACATGGGGTTTGATGTTCGTTAAGACAAGCTACTGGTTTTAAACTGAATTTCCAAGTAAGATTAAACATAATTGTAACACTTTAGGTAATAAAAAAATCTGGAGTGTTTTCCACTCGACTTTCTCGTATACGTAGAAATAATACAATAATTATATGAATAAATTTACTTGAAACAAAACATGTACTATTCAAAATTTCAACTTTAATTAATATTTCTTTTACCTGTTTAGATTAATTTCCTGTTACTGTGTTACTTTGTTTGTACCGTGTAATTTCTTTGCATTGTTGATAAGTTAAATAAGTTAGAAATAATACGTGCAACGTAGTTAATTAACTTACTATATAAGATGAATAATTAGATATTCCCAAAATTATATATTATTCTAGCCCTGTCTTTAACTTTTTTATTCTTTTTATTGAAAAATAAAAGCGTAAACATGTATGCAGCTAAATATTTAATATCAATAGAAATTTGTCTTGGTTAAGCCCCCTTACACTACTTCAAAGTGAAATTTTGTTAGTTAGGTCACAATGCAGAGATTAATAAATGTTTTACTGATGTTTTGTTATGAAGACCCAAAGAAGTGTATATTGATGTCTTATTATGTAATAGAAAATGAATAATAGATGCATTTTACAGTAGCTAAACTGAAGTTTTACCAAAATAATATAGAAAAAAAATAATATAACATGACAAAACTATAATAGCCTTGTGAACAAACTGCTTAAATCAGTACTCTTCATGAAAGTATGTGATTGGAACCACATAGGCACATTTTACCTATGTTTGAGAGTCCTGCTTCTGTTTTCATATTTTCTTTTTGTCATATTTACAGTTGGTCTTACATACAGTTCATATTAAAATCTGGAATTTAACTAACAAAATTACTTCTAACTAAATGCCGCTGAAATGAACTGTCATGCATGTGAAATCACACATGACAGTAATTGTTCCAGTTCATCATCATATCTTATCATGCCACTGCCGTATCCAGGTAAGAGAAGTGTCATTAGTATCCTTAAGATCTTCATCAGTACATGTAGGGCCTCAGGAACATTCATGGAGAATGTGGTTCATTGTTTGGGTGGGCTCACCACAGGGACATTCAGCGCTTGTTGTGAGGCCCCATCTAAATAGGTTGTCCCTTGTTTTGCCAACCTTTGACCTAGCTCGGTTAAGCGCGACCCAGTTTTTCCTAGAGAGGGATGTTCCATTGAGTAGATGCTCTTGAGGTGTAGGAAGAGCTTCATTGGGAGGGCTACAGTCAGTCTCTTGCCACCTCTCGAGCCTATGTTTTGTGAACTGCTTTGGATTAAAGGGTTCCACTGTGGCGAAACTCCAACGAGAAGGTAGTCAGCGATTTACCTCCTTGTGATGGTGAAGTGGGTGTCTGGAGTCCATCAGTTACTTGAACCTTTCTACTCTTGAACTACTTTCTCGTTGTATATATGGAGGTGTGATCCCGGCCAACCTGTATAAAACAGGAAGGCACGTTGTTCCCAGTGTGCTGGTGATGATTTGGCATGCACTATTTAACTCAGGGTCAACCTTGTTGGCATGGGTTGACCTAGCCTACACTGGTGCACAGTACTCTGCTGTTGAATAACAGAGTGCCATGGCCGTTGGTCTGCTCCCCAGGATATGTTTGCTAGTTTGCTAAGGAGATTATTCCTGCTGGATATCTTCTTTTTGAGTTTACAAATATGTTCTTTAAAAGACTGTGTCCTGTCCAGAGTGATGCCTAAGTAAACAGGATATTTGGTGTTCTTCAGTACTTCGTTATTCCACCTGATCTCTAGAGTTGTCTTTGCTTGTCTATTGTTAAGATGAAAGGTACAGACCTGTGTCTTCCCTGGGTTAGAATTAAGGAACCATTTAGTGTAATACTCTGAGAGGTTGTTGAGGGAATTGGTAAGTCTCTTTTGGATATCTTGGAAGGAAACAGACTGGGAGGGGCTAAGTAGAGATCATCTGCATAAATGAACCTCCTAATGTTGGTGAACACAGGGTGGTCGTTGGTATAGATATTGATCAGAACAGGAGCCAGCACTGAACCTTGAGGAAGTCCATTTTTCTGATTCCTCAAGCGACTCTTTTTACCATTCATTTCTACGTCGACATTCTGTTGACCAGTAGTGACTTGATTATATGAACCAATGGACTGTTTTGTTATATTAATATTAATCCCAATTTTCTGATTTATTGGCTGATGTAAAACTGATAGGTTGTGATCTGTGTTGCTCACTGGGATTATTGTGGTATGGGAATTGATTTTTATGACAGAATATTTCTCTGCATTCTTTCTGAAGATTTCTGAAGCTTATTTTAATGGAACAGAATTACAGCAAGTTGAAAATGAATGGATGTCTGATTACATAATAATGTAAAACATGCAACTACAGTATATTAATTTTGTAAGGGTTTTTTAAACAAATTTAGTGTATATTTATTAACTTTCTGTTTCAGTATTCATTCCACAAGCTTTATTTAGTGTGCTTATATACAGATGTGGAATCAGATTTCTGCTAGCTCAAATGATTCTTATGGGGCAAGTTTTTATTTTGATAAATTTACCTTTCCATGCTTCTTATTTGCTTTAAAGGACATAGAAATGTTTAAACAATAGGGTGGTTTGTTTGCAAAGAAAAAAAAATCTGTGAAGGAGAGGTTAGATAATAAATCCAGGATTAACACAGAAGATTGGTTTGGTTAGTGCCCGGAGCAGAGGGCTTGGTGTTAAGTCTGATCTCTTTTTTGAATCCCAGCTCAGCAGGCTAATGATTCTTTGCTTGATTAAATGAGCTTTTCACATCTTAAACTTGTTTCAAACAATGCTTAGCTTGCTAAACAAATATACAACCCTCTCCTTTCAGAAACAGAAGTTGAAATATTGCTTCTAAGTTCCTGATTCTTCTGGTAATTCTATTGTTCCACAATATGATTCTAAACTTGTTTGATCCTGTCCTGCTGCAGTATTTGTAGATGAAGTGAAAAATACATAATAGCTACAGTATTTTTCATTATTCGTACTAAATTGTTTCCAGCCCTTCTCTGTCATAAAAAAGAGATTTTGATATTAAAACTAAAAACCAATGACTGTTATACATGCAGCTCTTAAATGAGTTGTGTGTGTGTATGTGTGTAGTCCTACATTTGTTTGTTAGATACTCTCTTGTGAATTTCTATCAACTAACAAAGCTCTTCTACAAAGGGATGCAATTTAAATATATACACAGTTGTGCTTGAAAGTTTCTGAACCCTTTAGAATTTTCTACATTTCTGCATAAATATGACCTAAAACATCATCAGATTTTCAATCAAGTCCTAAAAGTAGATGAAGAGAATCCAGTTAAACAAATGAGACAAAAATATTATACTTGGTCATTTATTTATTAAGGAAAATGATCGAATATTACAAAATTTGTGAGTGGCAAAAGTATGTGATCCTTTGCTTTCAGTATCTGGTGTGACCCCCCCTTTGCATCAATAACTGCAACTAAATGTTTCCGGTAACTTTTGATCATTCCTGCACACCGGCTTGAAGGAATTTTAGCCCATTCCTCCGTACAGAACAGCTTCAACTCTGGGATGATGGTGGGTTTCCTCACATTAACTGCTCGCTTCAGGTCCTTCCACAACATTTCGATTGGATTAAGGTCAGGACTTTGACTTGGCCATTCCACAACATTAACTTTATTCTTCTTTAACCATTCTTTGTAGAACGACTTGTGTGCTTAGGGTTGTTGTCTTATTGCATGATTCACCTTCTCTTGAGACTCAGTTCATGGACAGATGTCCTGACATTTTCCTTTAGAATTCTCTGATATAATTCAGAATTCATTGTTCCATCAATGAAGGCAGGCCGTCCTGGCCCAGATGCAGCAAAACAAGCCCAAATCATGATACTACCACCACCATGTTTCACAGATGGGATAAGGTTCTTATGCTGGAATGCAGTGTTTTCCTTTCTCCAAACATAATGCTTTTCATTTAAACCAAAAAGTTCAATTTTGGTCTCATCCGTCCACAAAACTTTCTTCCAATAGCCTTCTGGTTTGTCCACGTGATCTTTAGCAAACTGCAAATGAGCAGCATTGTTTTTTTTTGGAGAGCAGTGGCTTTCTCCTTGCAACTCTGCCATGCACACCATTGTTATTCAGTGTTCTCCTGATGGTAGACTCATGAACATGAACATGAACATTAGCCAATGTGAGAGAGACCTTCAGTTGCTTAGAAGTTACCCTGGGGTCCTTTGTGACCTTGCCGACTATTACACGCCTTGCTCTTGGAGTGGTCTTTGTTGGTCGACCACTCCTGGGGAGGGTAACAATGGTCTTGAATTTCCTCCATTTGCACACAATCTGTCTGACTGTGGATTGGTGGAGTCCAAACTCTTTAGAGATGTTTTGTAACATTTTCCAGCCTGATGAGCATCAACAACTCTTTGTCTGAGGTCCTCAGAAATCTCCTTTGTTCGTGCCATGATACACTTCCACAAACGTGTTGTGAAGAGCAGACTTTGATAGATCCCTGTTCTTTAACTAACACAGGGTGCCCACTCACACCTGATTGTCACCCCATTGATTGAAAACACCTGACTCTAATTTCACCTTCAAACTACCTGCTAATCCTAGAGGTTCACATACTTTTGCCACTCACAAATATGTAATACTAGCAAAATACCCGCGCTTTGCAGCGGAGAAGTAGTGTGGTAAAGAAGTAATGAAAAAGAAAAGGAAACATTTTGAAAATGTAACATGAT
>JANRMT010062814.1:114800471-114823952 GCA_026402145.1 Polypterus bichir lapradei | reverse complement strand
ACAAGATATTTACAAAAACTTTGTAGTACATTATGGTAAGGAACTAATAGATACACATTATGCAGAATAGCCCTTCTACTAAAGTGTAATGTTAAAGCAAAAAAACCCCAACTGGATAATTAAAACAAGAACATCTATGGATAGATTTTAGCTGTCAAATGGGTTTTAGCAAGCTACTGTAATAATTATTCCAGGACATATTCTCACTTTTAGTCACAAGGGAAAGCCTTCATATTTTTGTGTCTGTGTATTTAAGATCTTGTCTTAAACTTTATAACTTGCTGTTCTAAATTTAGACCAATTGAGATGACGCTGTTTTTGCTCTTTTTTCTGTCTCTCTGAAATATGTATCTTCATTTTTTTAAACTTGTCCTAAACACGGTCTATGCTGTGCACCAAATACCAAATATATATATTAAAAAAAATTGTAAGGTTTGTCTGTCTGTCATGTGAGAACTCATGCACCCATGGCCTTTGATGCTTGATCTTGGTTTAAATTGAGAACCACTGGCATAAGCCATCAAACTGTAGGGGGACGCGAAGTAACAAAAAGGGGGGCGCAAAGATGTGAAAAAAAGAACAAGAATCAAAAATATGAAAAATACATCTATTGGAACCAAAACAAATGAAGTTAAACTACATTCTGATACTATAAAAATAAATATAGAGTTAGATAAATGTTGATAAAAGTTAAGTAGGTATCATAAAATATGCATCTATGATATATCATTAATTAAAAAAAGAAAAAATTGGTATTAGTGGGCTCCTTTCAAAAAAACGTTAGGGAGGCGCGATTAAAACTGTTATGAAAACTTGGGTCGCAAATACTTAAAGTTTGAGAAACGCTGGCTTATGCAATGACATTCATGTTTCATCACGATCTTGCATTTGTTCAACTTTGTGTTCAATATAATGTTTCTTTCGTTTTGAACTTCCATATTATGTCATCTCTGCCTACTTTTTCCATTCCCTTTTATTTGAGGTCTACAGGCACACATTGCAGTATCACCTACGCTCTGTCAATTTGCTATCAATGGCAGCCTATAATACTAATCTTATATTGATGGATTTCCCCCATCAGTTCCCTTTTTTTTTTTCATGTCCGGTGGTCCATGTGTTCAACTACTTAGAAACATAACAAACTTTCATAAAAAGAAAAATAAATTTACTGTACAAAAATATCCTGAAATATTTGTGTGGAAATAAACATGTCTACATAATAATATTATTAAAACTCTTGTAACCTCAAACTAACAACAGAGAAATAAGATTCAAAATTATCTTAGTTTCCATATATTTACAGGCACAATGCAATGTTGTTGTTGAGTGTTAAAACACTGACACTGACACCTGATCTGCCTTTAGAAACAACACATCCAGTTCCTAAAGACTGAATTCAGTGAATTTATCTAGGATTATGTCAGCAACTAGTGTACATTAAACAAATATTAAGTTTCTGTAGATAAAGGTTTTGATTAAATTATCAGAACAATAATACCTCCCTAGGCTTCAGTCCCTGTGCATCTGACTAATATCTTCCTGTATTTTCAGCCTTCTGGTAAGAATTACATATGCTAAATAGTTAACACATTGTGAATGGGAAATTGGACTAGTATGTACAGTATTTATTATGTTCAGTAAATATCTCAAAACGTTCATGTATCTTTTAGAAAGACGTATACTGTCCTCCACTGCAATGCTGATATTCAGGGCAAGATAAATAAATTAGGCAAGTAACTGTGAGGAACTGTCTTCTGTGTAGAGTATAATCTAATTAAACACTGCAGAATTTGCATGATTCTTTTGCCAAGATTACTGTGTTAACACCTGATTTAATTAGCTCTCAAAACTCCCTCCACCATTCATTTGTATTGGTAACGATTAATTTTAGGCACTTTTCTGAAATTATATTTTTCTGACCAGCTTAACCTGGTGGTGTTTGCTAATCTGCTTACCATGATAGCTCTATGATACAACAGTCATCAAATAAAAATACAACATTGTTTCTTACTTTGCCAGTCTTTGTTTATTGCCAAATACTAACCTGTAAGGTATAGTAGCATGCTTTCACAGATGCATCTCAATAAATTAGAATATCATTGAAAAGTTAATTTATTTCAGTAATTCAATTCAAAAAAGTGAAACTCATATATTATATAGATTCATGACACACAGCGTGATATATTTCAAGTGTTTATTTATTTGAATTTAGCTAATTATGGCCTTCAGGTAATGAAGACTCAAAATTCAGTATCTCAGAAAATTAGAATACTCGTATTACATAAGACCAATTAAAAAAAAAAAAAGATTTTTAATACTGAAATGTTGGCCTACTGAAAAGTATGTCCATGTACACACTCAATACTTGGTTGGGGCTCCTTTTGCATGAATTACTGCATCAATGCAGCATGGCATAGAGGCGATCAACCTGTGGCACTGCTGAGGTGTTCTGGAAGCCCAGGATGCTCTGTTAGTGGCCTTAAGCTCGTCTGCATTGTTGGGTCTGGTGTCTCTCATCTTCCTCTTGACAATAGATTCTCTATGGGGTTTAGGTCAGGCGAGTTTGCTGGCCAATCAAGCACAGGGAGACCATGGTCATTAAACCAAGTATTGGTACTTTTGGCAGTGTGGGCAGGTGCCAAGTCCTGCTGGAAAATTAAATCAGCATCTCCATAAAGTTTGTCAGCAGAGGGAAGCATAAAGTGCTCTAAAAGTTCCTGGTAGATTACTGTTCTAACTTTGGACTTGATAAAACACAGTGGACCAACACCTGCAGATAACACAGTTCTCCAAATCTTCACTGATTGTGAAAACTTCACACTGGACCTCAAGCAGCTTGGATTCTGTACCTCTTCACTCTTCATCCAGACTCTGGGACCTTGATTTCCAAATGAAATGCAAAGTTTACTTTCATCTGAAAAGAGGACTTTGGACCACTGAGCAACAGGCCAGTCCGTTTTCTCCTTAGCCCAGGTAAGACGCTTCTGATGTTGTCTCTGGTTCAGGAGTGGCTTGACACAAGGGATGTGACAGTTGTAGCCCATGTCCCGGATACGTCTGTGTGTGGTGGCTCTTGAACCACTGACTCCTCTTAAGGCTGCGGTGATCCCTGTTGCTTGTGCACCTTTTTCTGCCACATTTTTTCCTTTCACTCAACTTTCCATTAATATGCTTAGATACAGTACTCTGTGAACAGCCAGATTCTTTAGTAATGACCTTTTGTGGCTTACTCACCTTGTGGAGGGTGTCAACGACTGTCTTCTGGACAACTGTGAAATCAGCAGTCTTCCCCATGATTGTGTGGCCTATTGAACCAGACTGAGAGACCATTTAAAGGCTCAGGACACCTTTAATTTTTGCTTACATCTATATTTTTTCAGTTTTGCTTTTTAAGAATTAGATTAGATTAGCTGCTGTCTTGGAAAGCCAAGGCAAGCCTTTGTTGAACTTCTTTCTCTGTTTCCTTGTCATCAGCCACCTTGAAAATCTCTATGACAATCAAGAATTAGGGTATTGACTCAGAGCATTGGACTGGTGACCCGCTTCTGACAGTTCCTACTCTGCAGTACCAGGAGGATATGTCCCTATCCTGACCACTATCAGGAGATGCCACATCTGCGTTGAAAACAAGCTACTGTAATGTAGTCTATGCATTTTAAATCTAAGAACTGTTGGAACCAGCATGTATGAAGCTGCTTGCTTCTGCTTCAGAAAATGTACAATTTATTGTGCTGTCTGTAGCAACAGCCGTGTTTTTTTTTTATTTATATAAATATCCATTCAAAATATCATTTGCACAATAAGATTATATATGCTCAACAAGATTAAATGCAACAAGAAGATTGAAATTTCATTTGTATTTCAAAAGTAGTATAAAAAAATTTTATGAAATTAATCCACTTCAGAGTGTGTTTACTTTCCTAAAACCGTAAAATATCCAACAGCTGATGGGATAGCTTTTGTACCCCATGAAGTATGTATTCATTTTCACTTGAACTACTTCACCACTTACAAATTGCTTACTTTATTAAAATCTATAGCCCCGTATTGTTAACATTCTGGCAGGAGGCATGGGTTTCCTGATGTTGCCAGACTTTGTCTGCTATGGTAAATAATTTAATAAATGTATATTCCCTGACATCCAAGTAGCTTTATTTTTATTTCCTGAAGCATCATTTTTTTAAGTAGCTGTCATCAGAAATCTATAAAGTGTGTTCCAACAAATGTTAGAATAGTATTAAACCCGAGCTGAGATATGTAAGAGGAACTTTAATTTCTTTGATAGTGCTACAGCAGATTGAGGATTCAGTAAAGATTTTACAGATAAAGATAATGAACTGTTGTGTATGCAGCATTTTCAGGATTCTTTGTGTATTCCCAGACTTTAAAAAAACTGTATAAAAATTAAATGTAATATACTGCACGTATTATGAGGTTTTTTTTTTTTAAACTCAGCAATACCATGTACAGTCCATTTCATTTTAGCTCATGCTAATCATGAGCAGATTCATTTTAATTTTAAATGAACATCACAAAGTTCAATTAAAATAAAAATCTTTTCCAGTTTGTAGTGAAAGATTGCCTGAAGCATGTTGTGCAACACTACTGAATGGCACATTAGCTGTATTTTTGATGGAAATCTAAGCTAGTTGGTAAATATTTATACACATTAGTAAAAAAAACAAATGGGGTAACTGAGTTATGGATGAAAAATTTATTTTTGATAACCCAGTTGATTACATTTTTTGTTTTTTTTAAGTTGGACTAATAATTAAGGATATTTTGGAATTAGGATCATTATTATTTCTTATTTGGCTAAAGTCGTTATCTAAAGTGTACTACAAGTTCTGGATACAGCTCAACAGTTTAAGTACATTTTATACAATTGGGGCACAAATAGAAAATAAATAATAATAAAATACTGTGGTGGGCTGGCACCCTGCCTGGGGTTTGTTTCCTGCCTTGCACCCTTTGTTGGCTGGGATTGGCTCCAGCAGACCCCCGTGACCCTGTAGATTAGGATATAGCGGGTTGGATAATGGCTGGATGGATAATAAAATAGATAAATTACTCAAGGATACACATTCAAAGGACAGGTGTTAAATCATTAATGAAAGGGCTCGGAACTATTTATGAGATCTTTGTTGTGTAATGATTTTAATCATTCTAAGCCATATTACTTAAATGGCCCTTTATCAGCAGAACAAACCAGTATGGCTTATAATACAAAATAAATGAGGGACAATGCAGTGGCATGCAGAATAAAAAAAAAAGTACACAAATGGTTTATTATACCTTATAAATTTATACTGTATATAAATTTATAAATGTCTAATGCAAAAGTTACAAGACATTTATATAACCATATTTTGGTGCTAACTGCATCTTTAAAGTACTAGAAATACAAGGAATTGAATGTTTCACACAAAAGAAAGAATTAGAGCAAGCTTAATCTTGTGAATATGGTGAATATTGATCCACAGTGACAGAGTGCTTTGGAAGATGTTAAATCTTGAATTGAAAATGCCAAGTGTGCAGGTGCTGACTTGTGGTGCAAAAACTAATTCTCTAAAGCTCAGTGTAATTGCTTATTTTGAGATGTGACAAAGCAAAGTATGTGAACCACCTTTTGTTCAATTTGACACTTATTAAAGGTGAGTGCAGATCAGTTAGTTACAGGTTTTACTGTGATTAATCAGAATTGTATTTTTTAATTTTGCACAAATTAAGTCACAGTTAAGGGGTTTGCCATTGACAAAATAACATAATCTTTAATAGGAAAAAAAGGACGGGGGGGGGGGGGTAATAAAAAAAAGACATTGTTAGATAACATTATCTCAATCAATAGCAAGACAAATGACAACTGTAAAGATCTGCAAACAAGATGTTCTTGTCATCAGCCCTAAACCTGGTTGTAAAGTCACAGTTGCTTTAGGGTTTAAGTCTACAAGAAGAAGATAAAGGTATGTTGTGTTTAGGTGACAATTTACAGTGTAATGCATAGATAACTCTTTAACTGTCAACATACATATTTGGTAGGAATGGAAGACAAAAATTGATATAATGTTAAGTATTGAATTGAATTGTACAGCATACATGCAGAATATACAGCATATATGTTAAACACATAAACTGTTTAAAAAAATGAAGGGAACATTTAAGCTGGGAGACACAGCAAACCTTCTTGCAATGGCACATATGGATGTGCCATCCTGGAAGAGCTGGACTACCTGTACAACCTTAATTGGCTGCAGGGACTGTCTCATGCTACCAATAGTGACAAGGGCACTATTAAAATGGAAAACTACAGAAGAATCAGTCAGAAATGATAAGGAGAAAGCAACTGTCTGTGCCATGACCTATTCATTCCCTTTTTGGAGGTTGTCTTGTTGTTGCACCTCCAGTGCATATGTTGTCACTTTCATTTGTACCATTTGTACCAAAGCAGGTGAAGTTGATTTATAATCGCTTATGCTTCCTAATTGGACAGACCAATATCCCTGAAGCTTAAATGATATGGTGTTAGACTCTGATGAGTAAGTGTTCCATTCATTTTTTTTTTTTTTGAGTAGTACTGTCAGTCTAGGCACTGACATTTTGCGTCTGTATATTTTTCCCTGGTCTGTTTGAGTTTTCTATTATGCTCATTGCCCAGATGCACTATGAGCAGGCCATTTTGGTGGCAAGAGAGTTGAAACAGAGGCGATAATTAAGTGAAGGAGAGAGTATGAGGATTATAACTTGGAATACATGGAATATGATGGGTAGAATTGTTCAAAGTGTTCGAAATGCTGATGTGAAGGAGTTTATATGTAAGCAATGTACAGTACAGGCCAAAAGTTTGGACACACCTCCTCATTCAATGTGTTTTCTTTATTTTCATGACTGAAGGAATCAAAACTATGAATGAACACATGTGGAGTTATGTACTTAACAAAAAAAGGTGAAATAACTGAAAACATGTTTTATATTCTAGTTTCTTCAAAATAGCCACCCTTTGCTCTGATTACTGCTTTGCACACTCTTGGCATTCTCTCGATGAGCTTCAACAGATAGTCACCTGAAATGGTTTTCACTTCACAGGTGTGCCTTATCAGGGTTATTTAGTGGAATTTCTTGCTTTATCAATGGGGTTGGGACCAGCAGTTGTGTTGTGCAGAAGTCAGGTTAGTTGGACGATCATTTATTTTTTAACAGGACAATGACCCCAAACACACCTCCAGGCTGTGTAAGGGCTATTTGACCAAGAAGGAGAGTGATGGAGTGCTATAAATGGTCATAAAAATAAAGAAAACACATTGAATGAGGAGGTGTGTCCAAACTTTTGGCCTGTACTGTATATGAGATGAGATGGAAAGTGTTGCAAGAATAAAAACAAAACATTAGTGAAAACAGTGAAAGGTTTAAGTTTTTCAGGCAGGGGGCATTGATGGCAATTTAGGGGTTGCTGTATTTTTGTGAGAAAAGTGACCAAGAGGTCACTGAATGAAAAAAGGTATTGAGCAGGTTGTAGTTGTTACTTGATCTCTATTAAGTTACTGAGGAATATAGACTTTGTTTTTGCTGCCTTATGGAGCATATGCCATGAATAGAAAGATATGGGACAGGTAGATGGAGGCAGTATCCTGGGTATGTCATTGTGTTGGGTATCTGTTCTAAATCCATTGCTTTTTGTGATAGCGATGGAAGTGGTGATCTGAGTTGTTCAATGGTAATCTTGTATAGACTGCAAAAGTGGAATGGATTTAAAGAACACCATAATGAAATGGATCCTACTTTTTAATTATAAGGCCTCAAAGTAAAATCAGAAAAGACCAGGGTGATTGATGGAGGCAAAGGAGCAGGAGACATGGAAGAGATGGGTGCATGGCTATGGCCATGTTCAATAGAGGTGTTGGAATAAACTTCGTTTAATTCACAGGTTGTCAGAAATGGATGAATAAAAGATGTAATAATTCAAAGGGCAGTCAGTCTGCAGGTGAGGGAACTGTATGAAAAGAATGGGTTTCACTCAAAAGGATGCCTAGCGTGCCAGAGAGCGGAGGGAAAAAGACTTAGGCACAAGCAGCTAACCTGGGTAAACTCAGAAAATAGACATTTCATTAATTATGAGGTGTGAGTTTTACTTTAGATACCCTAGTTTTTCTACCAAATTTAAAAGTAGTACTTAATTTTTTTGTTTGCCAACCCTCTGCCTCATAGAGGAATCCAATTTATTATCACATCCATTTGCGAGTCAATAAGGCCTGAACTGCTGGCCACATATGAGTCCATTCCCGTTTTGCCAGGAAGGAAATTTAATCTTTGCACATCCTAGCAGATCGAGCACATCATTGGAGTGAACTACAGCATTTCCATAATCCACCTGACATACAGTCATGGCTGAAATTATCGGCACCCCTGGAATCTTCCCAGAAAATGCACTATTTCTCCCAGGAAATTGGTGCAATTACAAATGTTTTGGTATACATATGTTTAGTTCCTTTATGTGCATTGGAACAACACACAAAAAACAGAGAAAAAAAAGCCAAATCTGACATCATTTCACACAAAACTCAAAAACCGGGCTGGTCAAAATTATTGGCACCCTCAACTTAATATTTGGTTGTGCACGCCCTTTGGAAAAAATAACTGAAATCAAGCGCTTCCTATAACCATCAACAAGCTTGTTACACCTCTCAACTGGAATTTCCGACCACTCTTCTTTTGCAAACTGCTCAATGTCTCTCAGATTTGAAGGGCGCCTTCTCCCAACAGCAATTTTGAGATCTCTCCATGAGTGTTCAATCGGATTTAGATCCAGACTCATTGCTGGCAACTTCGTAACTCTCCAGTGCTTTGTCTTCAACCATTTCTGAGTGCTTTTAGAGGTATGTTTGGGGTCATTGTCCTGCTGGAACACCAATGGCCTCTGACGCAGACCCAGCTTTCTGACACTGGGCCCTACATTGCACCCCAATATCTTTTGGTAGTCTTCAGATTTCATGATGCCTTGCACACAGTCAAGGCATCCAGTGCCAGAGGCAGCAAAACATCCCCAAAAAATCTTGGAACCTCCACCATGTTTGACTGTAGGTACTGGGTTCTTTTCTTCGTAGGCCTCATTTCGTTTTCTATAAACAGTAGAATGATAAGCTTAACCAAAAAGCTCTACCTTGGTCTCATCTGGATGTCCCACAGGACGTTCGCCCAGAAGGATTTTGGCTTCCTCAAGTACATTTTGGCAAACTCCAGTCTGGCTTTTTTATGTTTCTGTGTCAGCAGTGGGGTCCTCCTGGCTCTCCTGCCATAGCGTTTCATTTCGCTCAGATATCGACGGATAGTTCAAGCTGACACTGTTGCACCCTGAATCTGCAGAACAGCTTGAATATGTTTTGAAGTTGGTTGGGGCTGTTTATCCACTGTTCGGACTATCCTTCGTTGCAGTCTTTTATCAGTTTTTCTTTTCCTCCATGTCCAGGGAGATTAGCTACAGTGCCATGTGTTGTGAACTTCTTGATTATGTTGCGCACAGTGGACAAAGGAACATGAAGATCTCTGGAGATGGACTTGTAGCCTTGAGATTGTTGATATTTTTCCACAATGTTTGTTCTCAAGTCCTCAGACAATTCTCTGCTCTTCTTTCTGTTCTACATGCTTAGTGTGGCATACTCAGACACACAACAGAAAGGTTGAGTCAACTTTTCTCCATTTTAACTGGTTTCAGGTGTGATTGCTATATTTTCAGAACCTGTTTCTTGCCACAGGTGAGTTCAAACGAGCATCATATGCTTGAAATAAAACAATTTACCCACAGTTTTGAAAATGTGCCAGTAATTTTGTCCGGCCCATTTTTGGAGTTCTGTGTGACATGATGTCAGATTTGGCTTTTTTTCTCTGTTTTTTGTGTTGTTCCAATGCACATAAAGGAAATAAACATGTACCAAAACATTTGTAATTGCAACAATTTTCTGGGAGAAATGGTGCATTTTCTGGGAAAATTCTAGGGGTGCCGATAATTTCGGCCATGACTGTATGCTTTAATTGCATAGCTCAAGACTGTGATTAGAAGGCCACTTGTGATGCTCATAGCAGGCACAATTAGCATCATATATTTGAATGACATACTAAAGAAAATCAGAAGAGTTTTCATCCTAACTGCAAATAGCAACAATATAAAGCGCTTACACCAAGTAGAAAACAATCTCGATTCAGAGTATGTTCGGTGACAGAGGTAGTGCTGTGAGGCTTTTATTAACTAATAAAAATGCAACACCAAACTGGGCATTGAGAAAATCCCCAGACTTTATGATGGGAAGGGGACTAATCAAGTATTCAAAATAGGCTTGTACTGTATACTGGTGAAACTTTTTATGTTAAAATTAGAAATAATATAATTATTATGATGCAAGATTAGTTTTACAGCCAGGTGTCCAAATCAGAATTTCACACATAAACACAAGAGCACAGATCTTTTTACATTTTGTTTTACATTTGTTTAAAGTAATGTGTTATATTGGAGATATTAGTGGAAACAAAGATGAGAAGAAATGGCCACATTTTTCAAAGTGGTTACATCAAGGATCTTTTTAAAGTAAGGGAGTGTAAAGTATTCTGGTTAATGTAAAACCCGGTACAGTAAATTAATTATTCTGATGAAGTAAAAATGTGAGATTAAAGTTGTCAAAATCTTTTAGTAAGACTTAAGACAGCCAAAAAAGATCTGTCTGCAGCCTTGCTTCATTTAATTTTTACAAATCTTAGTTTCTTTTGCTAGAGAACTATGAACTATTTATTTTCTCAAATAATTAATTCTGATAAACTTTAGAACTACATGCTAAAACGTTATTTTAATGTAGTACAACACACTTCTTAAAACATGCTAATCAGTACTTTATATTTAAAAACCCAACAAATGAATATACTTTATAACAAAGAAAAGAATATGGTCATTCATGAATCGGGTGAACAATTCAAAATGTTATTGTGTTTGTTATGCCAGGGGAGGTAGACAGAATGATCCAGAAACAAAGTAGAGTCATGAAGGGTGACTAGTATTTGTATGGTGTTTATGCCTTAGCTAGGGATGCTGAAAGATTTTTTTTTAAATTGTATGAAACATAAGTGACATTGACAATAGTGCATTGTCACTTTTAATAGAGAGCCAAAAATTATACTGTGAAAATATCAAAACAGCATGTTTACTGTAAATCATGAAAAACTTGAAAACATCCACTACTTCCTCATGGCTCCAGATTGCTGGGTTTTAATACATGTCTCAGTCATTGAATGTATGGAGTTTGCACCCTTTACCCATGTTTGTGTGGGCTTCTTTCAACTCTGTACTGGATAAGCGGGTAAGAAAATTGAAGAATATATGAAGTACTTAAATAACTGTTTGGTTTATTATGTAACAGAATGCACTGTTGTCACAGAAATTTAAGAATGTTTTATAAATCGAAACATGTGCCAAAAGGAAAATTTTTGAAAGTGGTTTAGTCTAATATTAGGACTGTTGAAATAAAAAGCTGAAGTATAGTTTTAGTGAAAAATTAGAAAAGGGGCCAGAAATTGTTACATCTGGAGGATTACAATATTTGGAGGCTGGTTTAAAGAAACAAAAAAATATTTTAAAAGCAAGTGAATGATGCACTTTGCTATTGAAGACAAATTGAGCAGTGGGGATCAGTAGGAATATTCGGCTGTGAAGCACAAAGATCTAATATGTTAACTGGTAGCAATGAACAGTGAATTTAAAGAAAAGTTTTTCTCAATTATAGCCAATTCATTAGAACATTAGGACAGTCTAGATGACAACAGGACATTCAGCCCAAAAAACCTTGCCAATCCTATCCACTTAATTCTTCCAAAATAACATCATATGTAGTTTTGAAGGTCCCTAACATTTTACTGTCTATCACATTACTTGGCAACTTATTATATGTGTCTGTGGTTGTCTGTGTGAAGAAAAACTTTCTAATGTTTGTGTGAAATTTACCCTTAAGTTTTCAACTGTGTCTCCGTGTTCTTAATGAACTCATATTAAAGTCTCGACCCACTGTACAAATTTCCTTCATAATTTTAAACACTTCAATCATGTCTCCTCTTAATTCCCCTTTTACTCAACCTGAAAATCCTCAGCTCTTTTAATCTTTCCTCTTAATTCATTTCCTGTAGACCTGGAATATGCTTAATTGCTCTTCTTTGGACTTCTAGTACTGCTGTGTATTTTTGTAGCTTGGAGACTAACACTGCACATTACTCCAGGTGAAGTCTAACCAGTGCGTTATAAAGCTTGAGTATAACATCCTTTGACTTGTACTCAGCACATTGTGCTATATAACCTAACATTCTGTTGGCCTTCTTAATGGCTTCTAAGCACTGTTTGGAAGTTGATAGCGTCGAGTTCCTGAGATGCACATACTGAGGTCTGTCTGTAAGATAGTCCACGATCCATGCCACCAGGTATGAATCTACTCCCATCTCTGTCAGCTTGTCCCTAAGGAGCAGAGGTTGGATGGTGTTGAAGGCACTAGAGAAGTCCAGAAACATAATTCTGACAGCACCACTGCCTCTGTCCAACTGGGAGAGGGATCGGTGTAGCATATAGATGATAGCATCCTCCACTCCCACCTTCTCCTGGTATGCGAACTGCAGAGGGTAGAGGGCGTGGCAGACCTGTGGCCTCAGGTGGTGAAGCAGCAGCCGCTCCATGGTCTTCATCACATGTGATGTCAGAGTGACAGGCCGGAAGTTGTTCAGCTCACTAGGACGTGATACCTTTGGGACCGGGGTGATGCAAGATGTTTTCCAAAACCTCAGGACTCTCCCCTGTTCCAGGCTCAGGTTGAAGATGCGCTTTAGAGGACTCCCTAGCTCCAATGCACAGGCCTTCAGCAGTCGTGGCAATACTCCATCTGGACCCACTGCTTTGCTGGCACGAAGTCTCCTCAGCTCTCTGCTTACCTGGGCTGCTGTAATTGTGGGTGGGGATGTCTCTCCTATGCTGGTATCAGCAGAAGGATGGGTAGAGGGTGCAGTACTCCGAGGTGAGAGTGGGTTAGGGTGGTTAAACCTGTTAAAGAAGTTGTTCATCTGGTTTGCTCTCTGCACATCTCTCTCGATGGTGGCACCCTGCTTCGAGCTGCAGCCAGTGATGATCTTCATCCCAAACTTCCTTCATGCTGTTATTTTGCAACTTCTGCTTCTGCTTTTTCCTGTACTTCTCCTTCGTCTCCCTGAGCTGGACTCGGAGTTCCTTCTGCACGCGCTTGAGCTCATGCTGATCACTGCCTTTAAAAGCCCTTTTCTTCTGGTTCAAAAGGCCCTTGATGTCACTTGTAATCCATGACTTGTTGTTAGCATAGCAGCATACTGTTCTTACTGGAACTACAATGTCCATACAGAAGTTGCTGTAGTCAGTAGTGCAGTCAACAACCTCCTCAATGTTCTCAGTATATGATACGTGCAGGATATCCCAGTCCGTAGTTCCAAAGCAGTCTCTCAGTGCCTGCTCTGCCTCAGGGGACTTCTTCCTGAATGAGCGTGTGGTTGTAGGTAGTTCTCTCACTCTTGGTTTGTAGTGAGGCTGAAGTAGAACCAGGTTATGATCTGCTTTCCCAAGCGCAGGCAGCGGTGTGGTGCTGTATGTGTCTTTAACATTTGCATACAGTAGGTCAATAGTCCTATTTCCCCAGGTGTTACAATCCACATACTGGGAGAAGGTAGGTAATATTTTGTCCAGCGTCACATGATTAAAGTCTCCAGCGATTAGCACAAGCACCTCAGGGTGCTGCGTTTGTAGTTTAGCAACAGCAGAATGGATGATGTCACCCGCTATCTCCATGTCCGCCCGAGGACGGATGTAAACAATAACAACAACATTGTATTATAGAGTGAGGAATTAATTGATTTAAAATAAATAAAACTTCTTGTCAGCAACAGGCAGTGTGTCGTGGTGTTTAAGGATTTAGAGTTCAAACCCTGTGGTTATGGGTTCTAATCCTGCTACTGAAACAGTGTGACAATAAGCAAGTCAATTCGTCTGCCTGTGCTCAAATTGGAAATAACAGAAGACATGTAATCATTTAAATTTTAAATGTTGCAAGTCATCTTGGATTAAGGTGTCAGCCAAATAAGTAAAAGAAATAAAAAACAGTTATTCAGTTTTATGTACATATTTTTGTTTATTTTATGCTTTTTTTTTTGTTTTTTTTTTTTACTGAAATTCAGTTTCCTTGGTTTATTTTTTTTATCTTGATTTAATTTTACAAAGTTAATTTTTATTCAGGTCTGTTCTTTTTATGCAAATAAAAATGTCACATGACCCCTTTCATAATAGATGCAATTGTCTATATATAAACGTGATGATCACAGTATACATTTTTTTGTCTTGGGTGAAACAAGTTAATGTCAGTGCTTGGCTGCTGTGTATTTCACCTAAGTCACTAAGTTACAAATGCTGAAGAAGAAAATGATGCTTTGAATAATACATGATTTTACCATTTTTTCTTATATGACATACCTTTAATCTGTTTGGCAATGCTTCCAAACTTATGTCTGACTCAGCATTAAAATATAAGTCAAACCCAAGCTTTTGCAATTTTGTTTTATTCCTATTTACATTATGTCCATCATGTAATAATGCAATAATATTCCTGCACATATTTCTGTAACTTAAGATGCAGACAGCTTTGTATTTTTAGTTATCCTCATCAATATAATTCTTTTGTTTTAGCATTTTAAAATTTTTTTGCCTGGTTTTGACTCTGGTTCATTACATCTTGCCTGAAGAAGGGGCCTGAGCTTCCTTGAAAGCTTGCATATTGTAATCTTTTTGGTTAGCCAATAAAAAGTGTCATTTTGGTTGACTTCTCACTATATCCACAATGGAACACAGTACAACACCCTAGTACTACATTCATATATAGATATGTACAATTCTTATGTTATTTTAAATTAGTATGCTGAGGAAATCTAAAATCTCTGGTAATTATTAGTAAGCAATTAAATTAATAAAATTATATTTGCTTATTTTTAGGTAGCAAACTTTTTTATTATGTGGCACTAAAAGTATATCCTCTGCCAAACACTGTGCACTCCCAAGCTATTCCAAAAAACGACATTCTAGATATACCTGTATTGATGCATATATCAGAAGACAATGGTAACATGAGGCTTTAGCCTGACACGGTATGTATAAAATACAGGCAGTTATAAACCGTACAAAAATCAGTGGATTTATATTTGCATGTGATTCAGGACATTTACATGACACTCACTGCCATTTCCCAGTAACTAAATTACTTAAGTGCTTCTGGCTTATTTTAATATAGTGGGAAGGTGTGCATTCACATTTATTAGTGAAAATGATAGATCAGAATATTCACGTCTGCCTGGTCCACATCAGCCTCAGTGGCTTGGCTGTACTGTGCTTCATGTGTCCCCCAGTGACTTAGTAATTGTAATGTGCATTTCTGCTAGTAGGTGGTGGAAGTGAGCCAGCACTGACTTGATTGCACTTCTTCAGCAGGCTTTCAGCTTGGACAAATTCCACTTGTGATTTAACATGTTCATATGCTGTTGGAAATGTATGAGTTACAGATTCTGATGTCTTACCTGCCCATTTTGTTGTGGACATATGAACTTCTGAGCAGTAATTCTGGGGAAAATTGTAGCCATTTTAGGTTTGCTGCACAATATGTACAAAAAAAGGAAAATAAAGATAACCCTTTTTTATTTTGTGAAAATATAAGGGCATAGGTTTTAACACACAGCATTACACGATGCAAGCAGACCAGGGAATTTGTGCTGAGTCTTCTGTAGTGTTCAAAAATGTGATAGATAATATTGTGTACGTTTTATCCATTGCAGAGATCCTAAAAGAGTTATGGAAACAAGGGTGGGACAATGGTTCATCAAAGGGCAGAAAGCTATATTTAACTAGAAGACTGCTTGTACACCAAATTTAAGAGAGGTGGGGGGTATTCTTTAATGTTTTTTTCACAGCAGTTTTTTACAAGTATGGATTTAAAAAAAATTCTGGTGTAGTTAGGACATGACTTTGTCCATATTTACAACAGGAGTACAGTCTATGGTGTGAATTTATCAAAATATATGTAAGATGCAAGTATATTTTTAAAGGTAAATTTATATAATTTTAATTACTCCACGTCCAAACATGAGATTTTTTTAAAGTAATTACCTTCCACAAACAATGTGACAAACTGGTAATTTAGTAAAGTGTAATTAGTGTTTCTTTGTAATTGCACTTTAGCTGCAGTAACTGTTGCTTTTAAAAACTATAAACTTTAAAAGCTGAAAGCTTTCAAATTCACAAATGCTTTTCTTTCATAGTGCCAAATGCAGGTACTGAATTTCGTGAACTACTTTGCAGTGGTTTCCCTGTTATTGGCTATAAAATCTTGGAACTTTCGAAGTTCAAAGCTGAATAGTTGTAGTTCACCCAAAATCTAATCAGTTCACAAAATGTAGATGGAATCAGTCAATCAATCAATTGATTCTTGGGTTCAGTGTCACAAAATTCCTACCACAGACTCACAAACAGATACATGAAGAGACATCCAAAAATGGAGAAATTGGGTTATATGAATATTGAATATGATGTCCTGTTTAAAGCTATAATTTTTTATTTTCTATGATAACAGCAGTTCCTTCATATATTAAATATGGAGAAAGTAAAACCATACACACGCACAAATGACTTTACTTTACATGGGTATGTACTTTTTGGGGAGATTCAAAGCATACTAAAACATAGCATACTAAACACAGGGCAAAAAACACAATAAGCAGTTTATCTGATTAAACGAAATCAACATAAACTTGATGTAATGCTAGCACATCCGCAAAATAATGCAGTCTGGCAGAGAGGGGGAATTATGTGCTTTCAGCAAAAAGTGTTACTTTGTCATTTCAAACCTGGTTGCTTAAATAGTTGTGAGTAAATTGCAGCACATACATTTCAAAATACTCCAGTAAACATGCAACCATACGTCTTTTGTTTTTGGGAGTTCGGTGTACTGAATGGATACTGTAGCGGTGGACAGAGTTATACAGTAAAACTGGCATGGCTGTATGTTCTTAAATATTTTGATTTCCTCTGCAATAGTCTGGCACATATCTCTGGCTGGTTGCTGCCTTGAACTCATGCTACCAGAAGAGGTTCCACCCCATAGTATCAGTGAATTGAGTCAGAGAGGTTGGACAATATTATGTTATTCTGCTATTTTAACAATTTTGTTTATGTACTGTATGTAAGAAGTCACAGGATTATTATCTCCCACCATCTGCACAGTGTGTTTAAAAACCTTAGGGTTGTTTATTGTGCTTTCAATGTAAAGAGCTCTGTGTGTTAGTAATGGTGTTAGAATGCAGGAAGCACTTTCCATTTTATGTTGCTAGGGCATAGTAAACATCAGTTTGGTGCCACTATAAAATATGCAGTGCCTATGTCTGTAACATGGGTCTCAGAGCAGGAATCAGACATGAATGGTGTGCCAGTGTGTGACTAGGCATGGTTTCACCCAGTTAATCTACCAATCAGCCTACACAAACATAAACTCTGTGACCAAACTAGAAATATAATCTCACCCTGCAACAATATATTTTCATAATACTAACTGGATATTTAATACTGTATATAGATTTCTGTTTCTATATACTCCACAGTATCTTTGCTGAATCTGATTCTACTGGTTGCAATAAGAGACAGACACATGCTCAGACAGTGCTAGGAAGTAATATATGTGAATAATAAGGCAACTATAGTCGTGAAATAATGCAAATGACTAAAGTTTTGAATGGTAATATGTTTTGGTAATATAAAGTGGAAGGAAAATCAACTTCTTAGAAAGAATATTGGTAAGATTCCTCAAAAAAGCCTGTGCAAGTTATCTATTTTTTTTTTTTTTTTTGAAAGAAGTGATTCACCATCCGGTGGTTGTTTTTTCAACTGCAGGGACTGTGAGAAAGGACACTAAAAAAAATAAGACCACAATGACTTGGAGGGGCTATTAGGCAATGAGTCAAGAAGAAACAAGGAACAATTGAGCTACTTTGTGACGGTATGCCATTCCTATGGTTTTAACTGTAGCAACCTGAACATACCCAGGTTTTAAAATATTTAGATAAGCAAGAAAAGGTAAAATGAGAAGGGTGGTGCATTCTGTCTGTTATTTGTGAAAATCGTAATTAAATTCTGTGATGTGAACAAGCAGAAGGAATCCATGAAGCATAATACAAAGGATCAGTTAAATCTGATAGTAAATAGCCAACTATACATTTTAAAATTAGATTTCAGTATTTACAGTATATATCTTACTTATTTTTTATGAGGGTTAGCTAAAGTAAATACCATATTCGCTAGTTTCTTGTTCTATTATTGCTTAGTGTCATAAATTAATAGGTCTCAGTGTAAGCATTTATTGGTATCTTTCCAAGCAGGGACTTTGCCAGGACTGTCCTGAATGCTTACTTTTTGAAAGTCAGCAGTGGGGGAGTGGAAGCACAAAGCAGCTGAGTGTGTAGGTACAAGCCTGTTATTCTTCCGTCCTCTTTTTATACTGGGAGGAATAGTCACTCTTTAGGAGAGTCTGCAAACCTACCTTTTCATGCATTCCTGGTGCTACTGCAGAAGGGTGAGAGATTTGTTAATCTAACAATAAATGCTTATCTTGAGGCTGATAGATGTATAACATTAAATATTGATATCTTCAGCACATTGGATTTTATTGAAGTTTTAAAGCAATACAGGATTTCCAGTCTCAAAGATTTTTTTTAATGTTTTTACACTAAAATGATATAGTAATCTCTAGTACGTGTAGTTGTGATGAGTAATTAGAGTGTAGCACAACGCTGTTTCCATGACTCCAGTTATTTGAGTCAGTCTTGTTATTTGGGAAATCTATGGCAAAACCTCTGTCTTCAGATGTCTCTATTTGTCTCTAATAATTTTCTACATTCAACTGGCAATTGATTGACTCTATCTGTAGTTTATATGTAAATACCTGCTTAATCATTGACAACTTCTTATTTTTAGCATGTGGGAAAGTATGAAGGATATGTGTGTGCTTAGTTCAGCAGGGTCAAGGGCAAGACTAAAGATCTTACATTACATTGAATATGACATTATAGATACACGTGTCAGTGTATCAGCAGCAGTCATGATAGCATTTTAATGCTTGACTAGATCGCAAGCAATATCCAGTTAATGGCAGTTCTGTAGATAGAAACAGACTTACTGTTAAAGTTACCGCTACAGGCTGTGTTACAGCCACACAAATGTAGCCAAGAACAATGCTCCCCATAAAACAAAGTAACTTTGTCACAATTCCGGTATGGAAGCTGATGACCTGGCAAAGTTTACTCATTTCAGTTTGCTGAAATAACGATGCTCTAATTTGGACTTTTCAGTGTTGGTTCCTCTAATGTGTGTGTTTGTTTATATGTTCTTCCCCTGTTAATAACTCCTAACTATCAAGATGGTCTAACAGTTTGCCTTGAATATTTGCATTTAATTCGTGTGGACAGTAGGTTCAGTGGGTTGATTTATTTCTGCCTCCATTTACATTTTTTTAACCATTTATAAATTGCATGTTTCATTTTTACTGATGTTTGTAGGTATAAATCCCTATGATGCTGAATTCACTTACTATATGTGTCTTATCAGTGCTTGCATCATTAGCAAGTTAGCGGAGAGAGGCGGGTACTGTAATATTATGAATTTATTTTGTTCAAAATATGATGGTCATCTAAAGTGGAACCCTTCGATACAAACTGTAAAGTGTGGACAAATCACACCAGTTTATAAATTAGTGTGATTCATATGTATGCTCTAAAATGTACAAAATGTATGGATAGTATGAAACCATAATGGAAAACTATTGTGAATACAATGCTTGTTATTTCTTACAGTTAAGATGGTATACTGACTTAATATGGCACTATGCCTTGGTGGTTTATATTTGTTTGAATTTGTTTACATGTCTACTTTACCTTTATACTGCCTTCACTAAAATAAATAGAAGAATACTGTCCTGGGTATGACATTAAACTGCATCCGGCCCTGCAAGTGGTCCTTCAACTTGCAGGGAAATCATGGGGGTTGGTGGCAGGATTAGCACTCCAGCCCCTGTAAAAAAAAAAAAAAAAAAAAAAAACTTCACAAAGCTCGAGACTACAGAAAGGACTCCTTTTTGCTCTCCGTGGGAGTTGCTCTGCTGCAGTCAACCAAAGGAAAGCTTCTCGCATCATGAAGGGGTTGGGGGAAAGCCCTCGGGAGCCCCATCCCCGGAAGAGTTGAAACCGTTGGAGAGCCAACAGGGTCGGGTCTGTTAGGGATCGGAACTGATGTGGTGCTGAGGCATTGCCCGCTGCACGGCAGCACTCGGGTCCCAATTTGAGGTGGCCCATACGGGTGGGTGCATGGAACGTCTTGTCTCTCCGGCAAGATGATCATCTTCCTCTGCTGTCGGAGGAGCTGTGTAAACCCCGCATTTCAGGTGCGGCACTCTCTGAGGTGCGCAGATTGGGGACTGGCCAGATCTCTGTAGGTGGATACACCTTTTATTGGTCTGGTCGGTCTGATGACTGTCATACTCAGGGAGTAGCTGTTGCTGTAGAGGATTGGCTTCTTCCGATGGTGTCCAATGTCACTCCTTTCAACGAGCGTATTATGAGACTCAAAGTACAGCACTCTTTGGGTGCCTTGTCTGTTGTCTCAGTATATGCTCCGACCACGGTGAGTGATGTCTCGGTGAGGGAGACATTTTATTCGCAGCTTCACTCGGTGGTTGATGGGTGCCCATGAGGTGACATTCCTCTGTTCATGGGTGACTTCAGTGCAACCACTGGCACTGACAGGGCTGGCTATGAGGACCGTGGTGAAAGTGGCTCTATGTTCCTTGACTTTTCAAAAGGTCAGGGGCTGCGAAACGCTGGATTCTGGTTCCAGCGCCCTGAACAGCATCGTTGGACTTGGTACTCCAATACTGGTGGTGTGGTGAAGGAGATTGATCACATCCTCGTGGGCAGATGCTGGAGGCTCTTGCAAAACTGCCCAGTTTGTGAATTCTGACCACAGACTTATTGTTGCTACTCTTTGGATCCAGCTTAGGTCCAGTAGGCTACCACCTACTAGGAAAATGAGCCTGGACTTGGCCAGACTCCAAGACCAGGCTGTTTCTAATGAATTTGCACGCAGTTTGTGTGAGGAACTTTCAGATTTGGGTACAACTGCCGATCCTAATATGATGTGGGAGACCTTCCGTGACACGACCCTGAAGGTTTCTGAGGGTTGTGTTGGTGTTTCCGGTGTTCCCAGAAGAAGGTTTTTCATCTCGCAGGGAACCCTGGATATCATCGAGAGGAGTTGCAGCGCACGGCTCAATGGCAACTGTTGGTTTGTACTGGGAACTAAGAAGGACGGCTGCAAGGGTTCTAAGGGCAGATAAAGAGGCATTTAGAGGAATCTGTGAACAAGTGATACACCATCTGTGGTCTAGCGACCCACATCCTGCTTACAGAGGAATCGAAGCATTACGCACATCTGAATCTGTTCCTTGGAGAGTCACAGTCAGGGCAGCTGATGGAACGGTCCATACGGATGACACTGCAGTTGTGACCCCCTGGGCTGGGTACTTTGAGCAGTTGTTCAAAGCTGATCCTCCGGCTAGGACATTGGATATCTCTGGGTCCACGGTTATTGAGGCTGATCCTCCAATTAGCTTTGAACCACCGAATCTCACTCAGATTGTATAGGTGGTGAACCAGCTGAGGGGGGGGCTGCAGGGATTTGTGGTATCCGGGGTGAACTTCTCCAGGCTGGTGGTAAGGCTGCCCTCCTGGCATTGCAAACAATCTTTGCTTCCATTTGGAAGACTGGCATCATCCCAACTGACTGGAAAACGGGACTTGTCGTCCCTATCTGGAAAGGGAAGGGTGATCGCCTGGATTGCAGTAACTACAGGGGGATAACACTGCTCTTTTCATTTTGCAATTTTCATTACTCACAGTATTCATTTATATATAATATATATATATATATATATATATATATATATATATATATAACTACTTTATGATACGTGATTCATTTTCTGTCTTTGTGGATCTCCAGCTGCAAATATGCAAACCGTATCACAGACCTTCTCTTCCATATACAGTGGAACCTCAAGATACGAACGGCTCTGTATACAAGAAATTCAAGATACGAGGAAAGTATAAGCGAAACGAGCCACGAGCCAGGCTGTGGGTATGCGTGACGCGTTTCCCAATCCGCCTCGACTCGGGGATTCACCCAAGCTGACGCTGCCAGCCCGTCCGCTCACTCAGTGTTCCTTGTTCTCCCATAGCATGAGGATCTACGCGTTTGTGCGCTTGTGATTTCATTGTTTCGCTGTAGCAGTTCGCTGTATAAACGTATCCAAAAATATCGCGGACATGCAGACGGAGAAAAGGAGATGATTGCCCTCAAGAGGAGACTGAGAGAGAGAGAGAGAGAGAGACGCGCACGCACGCATGCGAGCGAGAGAGATAAGGAGAGAGAGAGAGAGAGAGAGAGAGGCAAGCAGCGAGAGAGATAAGGAGGGAGAGACGCGCATGAAAGAGAAGAACCATCAGCTCAGTTATGATCACATGACGCTCAGCAGACAAAGTGTATCCATACTACTCGTATTGCAAGACATCACACGTTTTATCAAGTCAAAATTAATTAAAAAATTTAGCTCGTCTTGCAAAACACTTGTAAACCAAGTAACTCGCAAACCGAGGTTCCACTTGTATATATTATTTATCAGTGTTATTTGTTAGGAAAATTGATTTTTATGTTGATATTTTTGGGGGTGCAGAACGGATTAACTGGATTTCCATTATTTTCAATGGGGAAGTTTGTTCTAGATACGAGAAATTCGCTATACAAGCTCAGTGCTGGAACAAATTAAACTCGTATCTCGAGGTTCCACTGTATATATGTTTACATTCTCATATAATCCCATTTGGACTCTTGATCACTTTGGTTAGTAAGGTAATATTAACTGTGGTCCAGCTTCCAACGATGCCAACAGGTGAGAGCACAAGTTAGTAATGTGAAGTAACAGAGATTTCAGTTTGCTGGTTATTGGAGTGGCACAGTGGTTAGTATTGCTGACTTATCATGTACTTTGGCCATTTTCTACATTCAAAAGACATGCAGACTTAGTTAGTAACCCTAAATTGGCCATCTGGGTGTATGTTTTAGTACACATTTGGTATTTGCTGCTTACCTTATGGCCAGTGCAACCCATAAGTCTTTCATTAAAAAAACAGTCTTCACAAAATAAATTGAAGAACGGATTATGGGGATGAATTATCCCATATGAAACTCTGGGTGTACTTTTGTAGTGTGTTGGGTAGTACTGTGATCTGTAAAAGGCATTACATGAAATGCTTGCTAGGATGGTAAGATAATTGACATCTTTTGGTGTGAATTTGTTATGATGCCTG
>JANRMT010062814.1:114763486-114775039 GCA_026402145.1 Polypterus bichir lapradei | reverse complement strand
CAAAATACCCGCGCCTCGCAGCGGAGAAGTAGTGTGTTAAAGAAGTAATGAAAAAGAAAACGAAACATTTTAATAATAACGTAACATGATTGACATTGTCATGAGTGTTGCTGTCCTATATATGCCTGCCTAAATAAGTCACCCTCGCTTCGCTCTTACTTTTTTACCGTTCATTTAATCATGGCTAGTGGCGGAAAAATTATAAAATGGAAGGAGGATTACACTGAGTATGGCTTTACCAAAACAATTATTGATGGCGAATCGATTATTCATAAAGCTTGAATTGGTGATCTGTTTTTCTGTGTTAACCTCAAATTTTTTCATACTTCTTCTCAAACCAAGGTGTTGCGTGGCTAAAATGAATCGGGATGCGCTGATCAATGTAATCGGTGTATCAGGAAATCATGCATTGACAAAAGTTCCCCTTTGATTGTAATGCAAAGTGTGATTAAATGCATTATTTTTTAACGCGTTATGGAGCACATGCATCGAAGCTTCTCAGCTGTGCTTGTGCTAAGAAAAGGAAAGATTTTAAAAATAACGTAACACGATTGTCAATGTAACCTTTTGTAAGTAGTGCCTGGAGGATTCAGTGTGGAGAAACTGTAGAGACAGCGTGTATATTAACTTGTGGATTTTTCTGTGAATATTTGGTGGTAGTGTGACAAAGTTGTTTCGGAAGACGGTGTTAGCCGCGGAGCTCAGCTCAGAGCGAAATGAGGTAAATGGGAGGGGAGATGATGACGTGACTCCCCCACCCGCCTTAACTGTCAGTCCCCCACAAACACAGTCTCTTGGAATTTGCATAAGCACACCCCTTCACCTGCAATTTTAACTTAGTTACAAAGTGATCAAAACTCTCGTTTATATCCTGCGTCCACTCATTAAACTTGTATCCCGCATTACCCGTGGGCATGAGAAACGCCAGTGGTAGCCTGTCTATGAACTTAATTTAAAGTTTAGGTTTACACCTTGCTTTCTTTCCGAAGTAGTAGCACTCATGAATATGGTAGTATATGTCACTCGCTCGCTTTTTATTGTTTTGCTGCCTTCTCAATTATATAATGCATGTTTTCTTCAGCGCTTTTTGGAGGTCTTCCTGGTTTTCTACACACTGTGTTGACAGTCAGTTCACGTGATTACGTGGGAGGCATGATGATGTCACACGAAACTCCGCCCCACGGCTTTCGCGCTCAACTCCATTACAGTATATGCAGAAAAATAGCTTCCAGTTATGACCATTACGCGTAGAATTTCGAAATGAAACCTGCCCAACTTTTGCAAGTAAGCTGTAAGGAATGAGCTGGCCAAATTTCAGCCTTCTACCTACACGGGAACTTGGAGAATTAGTGATGAGTGAGTGAGTGAGTGAGTCAGTGAGTCAGTGAGTGAGTCAGTCAGTCAGTGAGGGCTTTGCCTTTTATTAGTATAGATATATATATATATATATATATATGTAATATTTATATGTTTATATATATATGTACAGTATATAAAGAGATAGAAATGTTACATGAACACAAAAATATTGACTATTCTAAAGTTTGAGACTCAAATGTTCAAACCTTGAAAGTAAAGATAGGATTTGCTGCTGCTAAGTCAATAATGAAGACAGGCTCTGTCTGTGGGTGCTTTTTAAAGACACTTGTGATAGTGTGGTTTATGAAAAGTGCTATAGAATGAAAGTTGAATTTTATATACCTCTGTAAATCAATGTCTCCCTCTCAAAGATAAAACTTACATTGTGTTAACTCTGTTTGAATGAGTAGTCTATAACATTTGTTCCTTTTCTTGCCTAAGTAAAGTAATAAAATGTAATGTAGATTTTAGTTTATTTAAAATGCATGATTTAATATAAAATATTTTCAGTTGTTGCCATTCCTTTTTCTTTTCACTTTACTCTCCCCAAGCCTCCTCAGTACAAGTTTAGGATAAGAGGCTCAGAAAGTTTCTTTATAGAAACAGAATGTGGTATACAGTGGAACCTCGGTTCACGAACGTCTCAGAACACGTACAAATCGGGTTACGACCAAAAAGTTTGGCAAACTTTTGGATCTGTTCACGACCACACACTCGGTATACGAACAAGCCAGTTTCCCTTTCGGTTTTTATGATTTCCGCACGTCTTGCATTGTTCTCGGTCAGACGTGCGTGCTTTCGCTGTGAACTCTTTGTGCTCTATTTCTTTTCCCTTCCGGTTCGTACGTGCCGATTACTGTATTTAAGCACGTGTTCAGCCTCTCCCTGTGCATTGTTCTCAGTCAAACGTGTGTGCTTTCGCTGTGAACTCTTTGTGCTCTACAGTATTTTGTGTGCTTTTGCAGTTAACGATGGCTTCTAAGCAAGTGAAGAATGGTGAGAAGAAAATTGAAATCGAAGTAAAGAAAGAAATTATTGAAAAGTATGAGCGTGGCGTTTGTGTTACTGATCTTGCCGCAATCTACGATTTTGACTATTCTAAAGCAGAAAGAGGCTATTAAAGCAGCTTATGTTGCAAAAGGAGTTACAGTGTTAACCAGGCAGAGGCCTCAAGTGCTGGAAGAGGTGGAAAAACTGTAACTTCCTCTCTACCCAGTTCCTCCTCACTTCCTTCATGCCAGAACTCCACTCATGCAAGGTTAGTTTTCTTGGTGGTTTATGGTTAATTTTTGTATTACGGATTTTTCAAATGTTCATTTTTAAGTTTGTAGCGTGAATTGTTAATTTTGCAATGTTACTTTTCTTGGTTGTTTATTAAATTACGTATTTTTCAAATGTTCATTTTTTTCTCTCTGCTTAAAACTCATTAAAAAAAGTGTTTTTAGCGAGCAGTTCATAGTGTGATTTGTTGCAATGTTACTTTTCTTGGTTGTTTATTAAATTACAGATTTTTCAAATGTTCATTTTTTTCCCTGTGCTTAAAACTCATTAAAAAATGTGTTTACAGTGAGCAGTTTGTAAGGCTATAGCGCGAACTTTTGCAATGTTAGTTTTCTCTGTTGTTCAAAGTTTTCTCAGTGTTATTCAATGTTTTTACATTTAGTTTATGCTGTGGATTCTATGGTATAATTAATTATATTTGTGATTAAAAATCTTTAAAAAAATATATTTACATACAGTTCTTATGGTCTGGAACGGATGAATTATATTTACATACAATCCTATGGGGGAAATGACTTTGGGTTACGACAGAGTTTTGGAATGAATTACGGTCGTGAACCGAGGTTCCACTGTACATACAATGTTAAATGAGACAAAGGGTAGAACTCTGTTGAATTAGTAATACTTCAAGGCCAAAATTACAAAATAATTACTGTCAAATACTCCATATTCTGAAAAAATGGAATAATTCCCTTCTTCTTTTTCCAGATATTGCAGAAAGTACTTCAGAGCTCATCTTTCTTGTTGCATTATATGAAGTGGTCTGTGCAAGAGCAGGCTTAGTGACTCTTGAGAACACATAATAGCATATTACTTTTTTCACTTCTACACTAATAAAAGGCAAAGCCCTCACTGACTCACTCATCACTAATTCTCCAACTTCCCGTGTAGATAGAAGGCTGAAATTTGGCAGGCTCATTCCTTACAGCTTACTTACAAAAATTAAGCAGGTTTCATTTCAAAATTTTACATGTAATGGTCGTAACGATCGACAACGCCCGCCATGTTGAACTTTCTTATTTATGGCCCCATCTTCATGAAATTTGGTTGGCGGCTTCCCTGCGTTAACCGAAACTGATGTACTTACTTATTTCGGTGGTATGACGCCACTGTCAGCTGCCATATTGAACTTTCCAACGTCACTAATTTTCCAACTTCCCGTGTAGGTAGAAGGCTGAAATTTGGCAGGCTCATTCCTTAAAGCTTACTTACAAAAGTTAAGCAGGTTTCATTTCGAAATTCTACGCATAACGGTCAACAACGTCCGCCATGTTGAACTTTCTTATTTATGGCCCCATCTTCACGAAATTTGATAGGCGGCTTCCCTGCGCTAACCAAAACCAATGTACGTACTTATTTCAGTCGTATGATGCCACTGTCAGCCGTCATATTGAACTTTCCAACGGTCTTTGTTCCTTATGGGCCCATCTTCAAGAAATTTGGTACGCGGGTTCCCAACGCTAACTGAATCTTACTTGCGTACATATATACGTCCATAGCCTGCAGCTCGGTCACCATGTGAGGCGGCGTTGGGTCCCCCATCTCAACGCCTCCCACGTTGTTGGCTGCCTGCCTATATAGGGCCGTCCGTCGCTCCGGTCTCTACATTCCATTCCTTGCTTGGCCACGGGATTCACGTCTCCCTGCTGATAACTACAGCCTTCTTATTTAATCCACGGCTTCTCCGCTGTTTTATTGTTTGTTTATTACGATTATAGTTATTGTATAGGTATTTTAGACTTGCTTTACATTGTTGAGGTTCCCATTTCCTTTATCATTCCAACCATACCCCTATTAACATGTCTATTGAGGTGATCACCATCGATCAAAAAACTGTCACTTTCCATGACCGGAGATGGCACCTACCTTTTCCATTCTCTTTCTCATGGCCATATGAGGCTCACTCTTGATATCTGGAGGAACATTGTGTCTTATGTATTGAATGACTCGGACAGGTTCAAGGTGTGGACTGATGACGGTACAGGAGATAATTATACTACACAGGAGCACTATAAGAGTGAAATGCTTAAGCCCTTCACCTATGGTTCTGCATGTGAGTTGATGGCTGCCGCTGAATTGTTTGAGTGTCGCTTCCAAGTGTACCGAAATGGCCAAATATTTTACACCTTTGGACAACCGCCAATGCCTCTTAAACATCTTACATTCACAGGTGACAATTTCAGTAGTTGACACTTTGATGTTTATGAATGTTTAAACTCTCAAAAGCTGGATGTGAAGTTATCGATGAAACCGGTTGTAAGCTTACAATGCTTGACAGATGCCGAATGTCACTTCAACACAACTCCTGCAAATACTGTCGTAATTGAAACAAACCATGAAACTCAAACCGATTATGACAGCAGCAATCCAAGCTGTGAGATTTGAAACAAGATTACTTTTCACATGGCCAACTGTACGTTGCATGCTCAAGAGTAAGCTCAGCGCACAGCTTGGTCATATTACAACCGGAGGGCCGAAATGACAATGTGGTATACAAAGAGATCGTTAACAAATAATTATTGGTATGTTTTCCCTCAGTTTAAAAAGGTTTAATTTTCTTCTTAATAAAACTTTTAAGGCAGTACTTCGCCGCTGCGAAGCGTGGGTATTTTGCTAGTTTAGAATAAAATTGTTTCATCATGAGTAACTAAGCTAAAATAGTTGTTTAAAAGCAGGGCCACTGTCAGAGATTTTTGGTCTCATGTAAGAATATCATATTGAAAAAGAGACCAAACTAACCCTGTACAACAACCACAGCCCCAAATCAATGTAAAATAAAATATAATAAAATCACCATAATTTCAGTTACTATCATAACTAGCTACTTTTTGTCTGTAAATAAACTGGGTGGCAACTTTTATACCAAAGGCCGAAACTGTTGTCATTAGCTCCTGGACTGTGGTTATCTAAGTGTTAAGCTTACTAAGTAAACATATCTGTTGTCATAATGCTGCTCATTTCCTTCAGGTGGGAGTTTGGTGGTGGGAGGTAGGTGCCGAAACGTTTCCTGAAGCTACATCTTTGCATGGTATAGAAACAGAACTGATTTAGCCAGGTGCATGAACAAATTTACCTCACCAATACTGTTACAAAGAAGCATTTTCTGCTTACTGCGATACAGCCCATTCCATGTGGATTACTTAATAATAAGCATTGGCCTAAATGGCTTATTTGAACTGGTTTCTAATTATATTTTTTGGTATTTTGGTTGTTGGATTAGGTTTAACAGTCTTGTAAACCCGCTTGTTTGCACAACATATGGAGAATGCACTAGCATTAATAAACTAACCTGTCTTTGAGGAAAATTTAGTTTCCAACTGTAACCCTCTATTCTTTCTTTCAGGCTTTTCTGTAGTACTAGGGTGTAGTATTATGGATGTAATGAGAAGTCAAGTAAAATTACATCTTTTATTGGAAGAGAGGTGAAATAGGGAGTGCAGGCAGGGTGTAATAGGTGGAGAAGAGTATCAGGAGTAATTTGTGACAGATGGGTATCAGCAAGAGTAAAAGAGAAGGTCTACAGGATGTTAGTGAGACCAGCTATGTTATATGGGTTGGAGACGTTGACACTGACCAGAAAGCTGGAGACAAAGCTGGAGGTAGCAGAGTTAAATACCTGGGAGTGCAGCTGGATGATAAATTGGACTGGACTGCCAATTCCGATGCTCTGTGCAAGAGAGGACAGAACCAACTATACTTCCTTAGAAGGCTGGCGTCCTTCAACATCTACAATCTGCAGATGTTCTATTAGACGGTTATGGCGAGCGCCCTCTTCTACACGGTGGTGTGCTGGGGAGGAAGCATAAAGAAGAGGAACGCCTCACGCCTGGACAAACTAGTGAGAAAGGTAGGCTGTATTGTAGGCATGGAGGTAGACAGTTTGACATCTGTGGCAGAGCGATGGGCGCTGAGCAGGCTCCTATCAATCATGGAGAATCCGCTGTCTCCACTGAACAGTATCATCTCCAGACAGAGGAGCAGCTTCAGCGACAGACTGGTGTCACTGTCCTGCTCCACTGACAGACTGAGGAGATTGCTCCTCCCCCACATTATGCGACTCTTCAGGTCCACCCAGGGTGGCTAAATGTTAACATTATACAAAGTTATTGTCTGTTATACCTGCATTTTTATCACTCTTTAATTTAATATTGTTTTTTTATCATCAGTATGCTGCTGCTGGAGTATATTAATTTCCCTTGGGATTAATAAAGTATCCATCCATCCGTCTCTCCAAAGATGCTAAGATTTGCACTGGGTGTGACAAGGATGGATAGGATTAGAAATGAGTACGTTAGAGGGTCAGCTTAGGTTGGGCGGTTGGGAGACAAAGTCAGAAAAGCGAGATTGCGTTGGTTTGGGCATGTGCAGAGGAGAGATGCTGAGTATATTGGGAGAAGGATGCTAAGGATAGAGCTGTCAGATAAGTGGAAAAGAGGAAGTCCTAAGAGAAGGTGAGAGAGGACATGTAGGTGATGGGTGTGATAGAACAAGATGCAAAGATATGGAAGAAAATGATCCGCTGTGGAAACCCCTAACTGGAGCAGCCAAAAGAAGAAGGAGGAGAATATTGGCTAGTTAAAAAAATTACAATATGCAACTTTTGAGGTGACTCAGGCCCCTTCTACAGGCAAGATGTAAAAGGTTTTTCTGGTATTTTTCTTTTCTTGAATCCTGACTTTGACCCTGATATTTCAATTTATGCAAAATGAAAATACATCTAACATGGGGCTAGCAAGTGTGTGGGATTACCATGCTGTGGTTCAGGTTTGTGTAGACCAGGCTGAAACATTTATGGATAAAGAGAGAGGGAAATATAATTAAGAGATTGCCTGAATGGCCACATTTGTAGAAAAAAAAAACAAAAAACAAAAACAAGAAACATCATAACCATTAGTTTCTAGATCATATATTTTGTTTTCAATGAAATTTCATTAATTGGTCAATAAAAACTGGTAAATGTATTATGTTCCAGTGTTTTTGAGAGCCCCTATCAGTCAACCCTCCCCCATAACCCTCATTCTTTATGACATACATACTCATAAGCTATAGCTATTGGGGGGAAAAAATACACATAAGTTATTTATTGTAGTAAATAATGGTGTGCATCATCATTCTGGTGTTTTTCCATTCGAAAGAAGCCTGGATTATTTCACCTAAAACAATTTCTTATATTAGACATTTGTTAGTTTTTGCATACTCCTTAGGGTCAGAGTGCAGGGTCAGCCATTGTACAATGCCCCTGGAGCAATTGTAGGATAAGGGCCTTGCTCAAGGGCCCAGCAGAGTAGGATCTGTTTTGACAGTAACAGGAATTTGAACCAGCAATCTTCCGTATACCAGTGTAGATCCTTCATATATTTGATATATTTCATCAGTTGCATGTTGTCCAACAAGACCTGTGGCTATGGTGTCAAAGTCACGGAAATGTAATTAATCTTCCTTCTAGTCTTGTATGCAGGCAGCCCTTTGTTGTTAAAAATGCAAATTTTGCTGGTAAGTGAATTTTGTAATATTATCAAGCTATTATGTAATTATTCCTGGGCTCATATATTTACAGGTAGAATGCTATTTGAATATAAACAGTTAACTGTATCTGAGATCGTTTTACTAGTTTAAATTATGCAGAACCTTGCAGTGTTTTCCAGCATGCATACTGTTTAAAATCTGGGAGTAGGAGTAATAGATTTTTTTCCGCCCAATCCACATGCCCTTTACCTTTCTTCTTTTATTATATCATTAATCTACTTTCTTTTTTTCTCCTTCTCTTACAAATCTCGTTGTTTTATTATGTTGCAGCAAATTTATCATTGCATCACTATTGGGGGTGGGTGGTGAATTGCATCTTGTTTCAGTGGGCTTTTACTTGTCATCCATTTTTTTTTTTTTTCTTCATACATTGGGATATAATTGGGCCTTTTTGCTTTTTGTTGCAAGGAAGCAGTCATATGCTTTGTCTCTTAGCTGGCCTTCATCATGGATTGGCTACACAAAGGCTATTTTCTATACTTTGTGCCAGAGAGCTCACAACCTCATTCAGGATGATGGATCTTTCATTCAAACAGAAGCTGCCCTAGCACAGCTTCACATTAGATTTGAAATTAGAACTCTAGATGGTTTATTCCTTTAAGATTGTTATTATTAAATGGTTGTCCCCATAAGGTATTTGCCTCTTGATGCATTGTTTTCAGTGTAAAATAAGAAATGCTATGTTTTTGTGTTTAGGTTTTTGAAAGCAACATATAAGGATCTTTTAATCTTTGGCTAGCAATTATTACATTTTATTGGAATTTCTACCTTTCTGCAAATTTACTGCAGTGGCTGACATTTTCTTAATTGTTTAAATAGAGAGACTGTTTATACCAGCTTGCTAAGTTATTAGCGCAGTTCCTTGCCATTGTTCTGTCTGAACATTTGCCTTAATGCTGTTTATCTTTTCACAATCCACACCTCATTTCTACTGCTGTAGCAACCATTCATCTTCCATAGCTGCTATTGCTCAGCTGTAGGACAGGTGACCTTTTTAGAAATATTCACCTGACATTGATGTTTCCCACATTGATGGGAGACAGATGTGTATTATAGGGTCTTAACTTGCCCTGAGCAGTACAGGAATACCTTATTAAGAGATCTTTATGATCTTTTTATAAATATTGTTTCAAACACATATCGGAGAATCTACTTTTAGGAAATGTATTAGATGCAAACAAAAAAAAAATCTGTTAACTAAACTGTTAACTAAAGATTTTCAACTCTCAAAAACAGAAGCAGATTAAAAGAACCATTTTCAACTCTGACATTTCTAAGAAGACTATATGATTAATACGAGGCTCCTTTCACAGACTAGTTCTTTGTTTTCAGTTTAAGTGGGGAGAAGTGAAACTAAGAACCATACAATGAGTAATTGGTATGTTTTATATGTGATAAAAATAATAATACATTGTTTTTTTTATTATTTATTTATTTATGAACACCTTTGGAGTGTTTGTCTGCACGGTTCATTTTACTTTTGTAGATTCAAAAGACAAACACAATTTTCCATCATGAAATTAGCCTGAGACAAATACCACAAGTGTAGACTATAGTCCACTGTGATGTGTTATCATTAAAGTGCCTTAATCACATTATTGTAGCCTTATGAACACACAATCATTCAAATGCCCAAGTATTTGTGAAATTAATGAAAAGGATATAGGAAACGATGGATTCATCCTAATACCAATTATGTGAACAGTTTTTTTTTTCTCTATATGTACCTGTAAAGGTTAAATGCCATGTGGTATGTAGCAGTGGTCCTGGATAGCATGGTATATGAATCATAATCTTTTTAGTCCAAAAAAACTTGTGAAGTTCTGAGCAGCAAACTCCCAGAACCCAACACATATACCTGTAATGAGAAGTGGAATCCTTACTGTGATTCTGTGGACAAAGGGCTAAAAATCATTTGGAGTCTCCATTCCACTATCCTCTGAATCATCCACTATTAACTTGGTCACTGCCTTAAATGTTGCCTTCTTGACCTAGTGACATAGTACTTCTCAGTGTATTTCATATACCTTTTATCTGCACCTACAGTTGTAAGAACTTTAGTAGGAAATCATTGAGAATCATGCCTGTTGATTTTGGATATGTGTTCTCACTCTCTCTTTCTCTCTCATAATCCTCTATATACCCCAAAATAATTATTTTTTGGTTGTGTACTATTTGATCCAGGGTTTGTTTAGAAAATGACTCGTAGGTTTGCATGTAGAATCATTGTTTTATGTCACCTTTTTAAGCTGATTTTTTTTTTGCTTTTGTTTGTCATTGCAGTACTTAGTAGTTTGTTCTGCTGTGTTGTTTTGTTTTCTTTTCCTTATTTAGCACCTATACATTTGTTGTGCATATCATTTTATTAGATTAAATGCCAGAAAACTGGACTAACAGGGCATGATAAAAATAAAAGTAGGATGCCCTAGCAACGGAATTTGTCATTTTAGTCACGTACTTCTATCGAAATTTACTCATGGCAAGCTGCAGTTCTGTCTGTTTTATTTTATGAGTCATGCTGGCCCAAACTGTGCTATAACTGTAAGGTTCAGTTGAAGCAGCATTTGAATTCTTTTTATTCCTTAAGTGCATGATCTTAGCAGTAAGATGTGGATGATTCATTGGATAGATGAGTCAGCCACTATTTGCAACCGCTGAAGTAATGGGACTGTACAAGTGGTATAACATTTTTCTTTTATTTCCTTTTATTTTATTTGCTATAAGTTTGCTCATCTTTGCCTTAATATACAATCTGTAATAACTGGGCGAAAGACTTGCACCTGTAACAATAAAATCAAAAAATAAAACACATTGCTAGCTTTTGCTTCTAATGAAAGTTATCCTTTTGGTAAATAGTATGTTTCCCTTTTTTAAATTCTATTTACTGCATCAGTTTGATAGAACTCTTTTATATACACAGGTTTCATTATTAAACCACTTTATCAAATTCTGGGTTACTAGGGTTAGAGCCCATCCCAGCAGCATTTGGCATAAATCTGGTGCCAGCCCTCGACAGAGTGCTATTCCATTATAAGGTCCCTTCATTCACAGACCCACAGTCAAATGGGGGATCAATTTAAATCTCCCATTAACCTAACATGCACATATCCAGAGTCACTGTGCAATGGCTGACCCTAGGTTTTAACCACCAAAGGTTATGCAAAATCACAATTTCCCCTTAGATATTAATACAGTGTAACTAATAACAAAATTATAAGGAAGTGTTAGAAAAAGTACCAGTAGGAAAATCCATGCAGATAAAGAGAGGATGTGCAAACTTAAAATGGCAACTGGAATCCAAATTAATCCCCAAGGCTGTAGATCCATGAGGCAGAAGTCACATGAGTTAAGGCTCAATTCCAAATATAACTGAAATTAAGATATATA
>JANRMT010062814.1:114746718-114763086 GCA_026402145.1 Polypterus bichir lapradei | reverse complement strand
CCCAAAATTACCAAAGTTCTGCAGCTTCAACTCAAAAAATGGGATTCAACAAAAGCCTGACGCGCGGAAATGATTCCACAGACAAATATCTTCATTTTTAAAAGTTTAGTTAAGTTTCAAAATATAACAGTTCACACAAAAAAGAAAATTAAAATAGCAAAAAAAAGGAAAAAATTCTTGTTAAGAAAAGTTCAGTTCTAAGCTCATCTTGTTACATCTCAAATCGTTACTATTTACTTATCATTTCTAAACCATTTCAAAATGTTTCAGAACCATTTCTAAACGGTCAGAAAACTGTATGCTTCTCCCATTTCTAACTTGAAAATGGGTCTTTCAAGTCCCTCTTTACTGGGACTTGTTCTTACCACAACTAAGCTTATTATCACATTGAATTTGTTTCCAGCGTCGTCTTGGGTATGGTTCATTTTCTGAAATGAGTTCAGGTGGTATTTCAGGTTTTGTCTTTAATAATAACAAGTGATTGGGTGTGAGTGGTTCCAAATCATTTGGGTCATCTGATGTCTTTGTAAGGGGTCTGTTATTGAGTATTGCTTCCACTCTACACATCATTGTAGGAAGATTTTCATCGTCGAGTGTTTGTTGGTTTAGCATTGAATTTAAGATCTTTCTTATGCTTCTGATTTGTCTTTTTCACACTCCACCTTGATGAGAGGCTGATGGTGGATTGAAAATCCATTTGATTTGTTCTTACACCATAGAGTCACTGATTTTTTGTGTTCCAAATTTTTAATAGCTTCTCGTAGCTCTCTTTCTCCTCTAACAAAATTTGTTCCTTTGTCTGAGCGCATGATTTTAACTTGTCCTCTTCTATCCGTAAATCGGAGTATGGCTTGGATACAAGAATCAGTGTCTAAGCTATGTGCGATATCTATGTGCGCAGCACTGGTTGTTAAACATGTGAAGATTACTCTGTACCTCTTGACTAGACTCCGTCCTCTTATGACTAGAAAGGAGCCAAAATACTTGACTCCAACATTTGTGAACGGTAGTTGGTTTGGTGCTAGGCAATCTTCTGGCAAATCTGCCATTTTATGCTCACCTACTTTCGCATTGTATCTTTTGCACGTTGTGCACTTTGAAATTATTTTTCTGATAGCTGAATTCGCTTGAGGTATCCAGTATTTCTGGCATAACTGTGCAAGCACATTGTTGCGCCCACAATGTCCGATTCGTTTATGTATGTGCTTCAATATGAGAGAAGCAACATGTGAATGCTTGTGAAGGATTGCAGGATGTTTAGCTTCTTCGGGCACTGCAGCTTTGCAGAGTTTTCCTCCAACTCTTAGTATTCCATCTTACACAAATCTTTTTCTTTAGAGCCTTTAATTCTTCTTTAAATTCTTGCTGTTGACTTAGACGGATGAGCTCCGTTTCAGCTTTAACTAAGTCATCTAGAGAAATTGAACTTGGTTTTAAAGTCTGTTTGTACCTTTTCATATGCTTTGTGATGAGTGATTTTTGTTCTTCTGGATTACCTTTAGTCTGACTGACTTCTAGTTGAAATGTTTTTCTTTCATTTCTTAAGTGCAGCAGTATGTCTTTAAACTTTAGGAACCAAGCCACTGCTTTCTTCAAGTGATGCCAACCTGAAAAGTAAGTGATAAGTTTGTCGGTGGGCTCGGTTGCCTCTTTTATTTTTATCATGTTAACTGCACAAGTTTTAACTTCTGGATCATCTTCAAAAAGTGAATCGTTCAGTTGATCTGGTCTTTTTTGCTACTCACGTTCTGACTTCAATAAGAAACTTGGACCATGTGACCATGTATGTGGTGCTTTTGAGAAAGTTTTCTATGCTTAGCCCTCTAGATGCTTGATCAGCCGGGTTAAGGGCAGATGTGACATACCTCCACTGTGAAGGTTGTGAATGATCTCTGATCATGGAGATTCTGTTGGCAACAAAAGTCTTGAATCGAGTGCTTTCATTTGAAATGTATTTTAGCACCGTGGTGCTGTCAGTACAAAATGTAGATTCTTATAAGGGCATTTGAAGCTCACCTTTAAGCATTTTGTCCATTTTTACTGCCACAACGGCTGCTGTCAGCTCCAATCTTGGAATCGTGACCTGCTTCAATGGTGCAACTTGCCCATCAGGAATGAACAATGCTTTTTGTCCTCTTCATTGGCTAAGACAAGATAAGACAAGATAAGTGACAGTGCCCATCTGTCATATCCATCTTCACTAGCATCTGCAAAATGGTGCATTTGTGCTGTCTTTACGGTTCCAGACCCAGTAGGTTTGAAGCATCTGTTCACTTTATGGCCTGTAAATAACTTCAAATCATCCATCCATTTTTTCCATTTCTGACTTCTACTTCCTCATCCCACCCAAATTTCTCTTTGCATAAGTCTCATAGAATAAGCTTTGCTGGCAGTAAGGCAGGTGCTAGAAAACCAAGTGGATCATAAACTGAGCTAACAACAGACAGAATACCACGCCTTGTAGCGGGCTTGTATTGCAACCTAATTTGAAATTTGAAACTGTCCGTTTCTGTGCACCACTGGACGCCCAGGGCACGCTCTGTGGGAAGCAGACTGTGGCTCAAGTCTAAGTCATTTTGTTCATGAACTCTGTCTTCTTCAGGTATGGACAATAAGACTGCTCTCTTGTTACTCATCCACTTAGTCAAATGGAATCCCCCTTTGAGACCTAGAGCGTGGAGGTCCTTTGCCAGCTTTATTGCTTGTTTTTTTGTTGTCGCTGACCTTAAATAGTCATCCACGTAGACGTTGTTGAGAATGGTGTTAACAGCTTCCTCAGGAAATGTATCTGTGGCATCTTTGGCTGCTCTACGCAAATCATAAGAAGCACAACTGGGTAAAGAAGTAGCACCAAAAAGATGTACTGTCATTTTGAATTCTTCAAGGTCTTTACTTAGATTACCTTCAGGCCACCATAGAAAACGTAAATGATCTGTGTCTTTGTCTGGTATCTTAATTTGGTAGAACATTGACTTAATGTCTGCCATTAAGGCTACTGGCTCCTTTCTGAATCTTGTAAGGACGCCAATGAGTGTGTTAGTTAGGTCAGGGCCTTTTAATAATTGTTCATTAAGTGAAATCCCCTGGTAGGTGGCAGTGCAGTCAAAGACCACTCAAATCTTATTTTTCTTTGGATGATACACACCATGATGTGGGATGCACCACACTCTGCCTTCATTGCACTTTAGGCTTTCTTTGGGTACCTTAACAGCATAACCATTGTCTATAATGTCTTTCATGAAGGCTTTATAGTCTTCGTGGAAACCTGAATTTTTGCTCAATTTTCTTTTGAGTCTAATAGCACGCTGTTCAGCAATACAGCAGTTATTCTGCATTTTAAGTGTTTCATCCTTCAAAGGCAAATTAAAAAAAAATAGTAGCCACCTACCAGTCTCGCAGATTCTGAGGCTATGCGCATGAACTTGATGTCCTCCTGTGACATCTCCTCCTTTTCTTCACAGCTGCGCTCTGGAAAATCTGTGTTATACTGTTGCAGCAACATATCTTCAATCTTTGTTATTGACACACGATTGATTGAATGTTTGGGCATCTTACCACTTTGTTTTGCGAGGTCATCTATCTCTTTGTATGGTCCACCAACCAAGTGCAGTCTTCATGGCGCGAGGTCCACCTCCTTGGCTAGGTATGATTCGTGACTGCTTGAAGATTTCTGGGTAGTTGATTTCTATTTAAAGATCAACTTCAGAGTCAATATGAGATAGACGTACCTCTTTAAGATATGCCCACTTATCAATATCTTCTTGTAGTGGAATACTTTCTCTGTTCACTGGAATGGAGACCTGTGTGAAGACCTTTGGTAAATCAATATTTTCAGCATCATTGAGACCACAGACTTGTAAATCTGATAAGACAGAACCTAGGGTTAGCATTTTTGAATCATCATCATAGTTACTCATAGTTTTGAGGAATACTTGCATCCTTCTCCCTTGAAGACTTAATTGTCTCTGGAGCCTTTCAGTGCAAATTGTTACTGTACTGCCGAAGTCTATAAAGGCGTATGTTTCTACATACCTTTCACTTTTCTTAGATTTTTACCTTAACAGGAACTACTTGAAGTGTGCATTCTTCTCTGGCCCCAGTAAAGGCACAAGTTTCAGTCTCTGTTTCCCTTTCAGTAGATGTTGCCACACTAACCATAGCTTTAGATGCTGCTCCACTGTCTTTTTTAATGTGTAGGATATCTGGGTGCTGAAAGGAACATGTCTGACATTTCATTCTTTCTTTACAGTTCTTACCTAGATGACCCTGTTTGAGACAGCGAAAACATAAACCTTTGGATTTTAAAAAGTCAATTCTTTCTTTATGTGGCAGTTCTTTGATTTTCCTACATTCAGCAAGGATATGCTGGCCACTACAAAAGGCACAAGGTTTTTTAAACGCATATGTGCCTGTGACAGACCTCTTGATTAAGGTGTCCTGAGTTTCTTTTTCAGCAGCTTCTGTGATATTTGTAGCGAAGATACTTCCTTTTTTCTGACTAAAATTCATAGAAGGCTTTCCTTTGTCATTCCTCTATCTTTTTTCTATGTAGTTGTAACTTTGTGTAGCCGTGCCATGTATTGAATGAGAGGCGTTCTACAGCTTGTGTGTGTAAGAAATTTATTAAATCATTGAATTTTACGTCTCTTTTTTTCTTCTCTCTCAGTGCTGCAGGCTACTGATAACCACTCTCGTTTCAGTTCATGTGGAAGCTTTGAAATGACAATATGTAGGTTTTCACCTATATTGAATTCGTTCTGTTTTCCTCCTAAAGTAGGTGCTGCATTCATACAACGACCGAGGAAGAGAGCTAAATCTACCAGTGCTCCTCTATCTTCTGCTGACTTTATCTGAGGCCAGACAGGGAGCGGCTCAACACGTGCTTAAGTGCAGTAATCTGCACGTATGAACCAGCAGGCCAGGCAGGCACGCACGTGCAGGCTCTCTCTCTCTCTCTCTCTCTCTCTCTCTCTCTCTCTCTCAGCAGCACGCACCCTCCCCCACTCTCTCAGCAGCAGGCAGGCACGCACAGAACAATGCAACATGTGCGGAAATCATCGGCGCGCACAAACCGAAAGGGAAACTGGCTTGTTCGTATACCGAGTGTGTGGTTGTGAACCGAGGCAAAAGTTTGGCGAACTTTTTGGTGGTGAACCGAGTTGTACGTGTACCAAGACGTTCGTGAACCGAGGTTCCACTGTATATTGTTTTTAATTGTTTGGAGTAGTTTTGATGCAGTAAAGAAGTCAAGGTTTGTTGATTTACTAGATATTGCTAAAAAATATGTAGAGGTTGTTTTCAGTGTAATATTTTTGTCACTTTTTGTTTGCACTGAAACTGTGGCAATTCAACTTTAATATTTAGTTTTTGAATTTTTATATACGCGTATCCCACGGAAATTTCAGTCTGTTAATGTTTTATAATATTTATATTTGTGGACTACAAATCTGTTCTTTCTGTGTTCTGATATATTATTCCTTTGGATTTATGAGAGTGACCTCCTTTATCTAAGTAGACTTTGAAATAGTTTTTAAAGATGTAATATCACTGGATAAGTAGGTGTATTCAATCAGTCTGCATATTTAAATAATTCCAACATTGTAGAAATCATAAAGTATTATGTACATCTAAATATTGTTGCAGAATAAAATTGTCTAGGTATTTAAATATTACCACTTAAACTGAGCAAAATCTTTTCATAAATATTCCTATTTTGCATATGAAAGGTATACAGTTTAAAATATGCACTTATTTATTTATCACATCTTCATTTAAAATTCTTTGTAATGCTTATGGGAATTCTAGCATGTATATTTAATAGTGTGCAGGAAAATAAGATAGCATACATAATTAGTATTTCATAATCTGTATTTGCTTGATCTCATCCCAGGAAGAATTCCTTTTCAGTTGAAACAAATGAATCTGTTACATAGTAAATATGCAGAACATTAATAAAAATGAATACGTGTCTTCACTAACCTTTTTCATAATAAAAATGGAAATTCACCATTTAAATGGGGGAATTTAAGTTTCAGTAACTTTTCCACTATTTCCTTCCTGCTTTCTTTTTTCATTTTGTAGTACTTTAATGCTTTATGTACAGTTTATGTTGTGTGTATTAAAGAAAAAATAAGATATGTAAACTCTCCAGATAGTTTTTTTTTTTAATGGAAATGAATGTATCATTCTATTTATTATACGTACAGTATTGTTTAAATCAATCAGCTATTTAATTTGTGTATAATAAATTCTGCTCTGTCATAGGTAGTGGTTTTCTACACTTAAAATCGTATCTACTGTTCATTCCTTGGGAGAATCTCTAGCCACTCATGGCCCTTTAGAGCACTGTGGTACTGCTAATGCAATTTTAGGAAAAGTGGGTTTGTGAATGTGTGGCACACTCCTCCCATAGGATGTCATCTTTTAGGTCACAACTTACCTTTAGTTTATATGTCATACTGCACACATACACAAGACTGCTACAGTGCTGATTCTGGAATGGCCAAACCTCCTTCTTTGCATTGACTTTTCTTTATTTCTCAAAGATACTGTGTATCTAAATATTATTGAAAATACACTTTTGTATTGAAATGCAAAAAAATAACAAAACATTGGAAATGGCTGGTTCCTGGTTAATATGTATATTAAGTATGTACATATAGTACATATATTAAGGTGAATGACAAAGACACTAATCTAGAAGGCATCTTGTGCTCTGAGACTGAAATTAGGTGTAGGACTGGCCTCCATGTGAAGTTGGAGATAGTGATAATGTGGAAGTTGTTTTTGAGAGTGCATTATTCATCTTGGGGAAATTTATTCTGTATTGCTCTTGATTATGTTTTTATGACTGGCCAGGAAAACAAATTCCAAAGAGAACTCTGCAATATATGACCAATTTAGCACACACACACACCTACATACAGAAAGAGAAAGTAATTATATATCCAGAATTTACTTAAAATCCCTTTTTCTATTTTCCCACAGCCTATAGTTTTCCCTGCCACTTGCTAAGATTGACATAGTGTTTTATTACTTTATACATTAAATTCCAGAAAGCATTAATACTTAGCTGTAATATATATAAAATAATTGGATGTAACCAGCATACTACTTTCTTCCTATTTACACCGCAAGTATACTATCTCCTTCTTCTTCTTCTTCTTCTTCTTCCATAGCTGTTCCCATTTTTATATAGGATAGCTATTTATTTTGCCTAGACCACTCCATAAGATGTGAGTTTGCAGAAGTATATGCAATATGTAATACTGCGTTTGAAAAGTTTGATCTTTTAATAATCAAGCTTTGGACTGAACTCAAAATTTGCAAAAATCTTCCTGTCAAAGTCCTAAATATGTATGTATACCATATTTTGCTGAATGGTGGTTTGGCCATTGCTGATCTAGGCTTTAAAAACTTTGAACTTTAAAAAGCTTGAAGCAGAATAGTTGGAATTCACCCAAAACCTAATCAAGTCTTAAAACTAATAACTTCAAGTTGTCTGCAAAATTTCATAATTGGTACATTCTTTCTCGAGTTTCAATATCTACAATTTTCACCGCAAATGCACAAACACAGATACATGGAGACACAACTTTCCAAAAATATTCAGTGCATGTTCTAGGGATATGGAATCCTGTTTTTCCAATGAAAATCTGAAGCTGATTATTTTCCATGGAAACAATGCTTACTTCCTACATTAAATTTGGGTAAATTAAAAAGTATACACTCTGACTAGCCACCCTAAATATTTTGTGATAAACAATATTTATTCTTTAGTAGAAAATGTTTTGAAGGACATAGTAAATATAAAGTTTTGGTTTATTTTCTGTTGCATCTTTTGTAATGAAACAATTGCAAATGTTTATGTGGCCATGTAGAAAAGTCAGTTCTGTGGTTTCACATACTATTTTACATGTCAGGACATAAATAATTACCCAGTCTTCATGATTCTTTAATTTCTTTACTTGGAGGACTGAACATAAAATGAAAGAACATATAAAAGAGTACACTCTAAATAGCAAAGAAACTGTATAAATTTCAGTAATTCTCAATACAAATTTTATTGCATAGTATTACAAATTCTTCTTTTAGCTGTCAGATTAGGACTTGAAACTAATTTCAAACATTATAGATGTTTTGAAGCACATTGAATTTGGATGGAAAAAAAAATATCTTGAATTAAACAAAAATTGTTTAAAAAAATTGTAAATTACAGTACATATTCAATATTAACATGAAAAAATAAAACTTGAAAACATGAATGAAAATAATACCACAACTTTGTCATCAAGGATAATCAGGTTATTTGTTGGTTGTCATTTAGGAACAGCTTACTGTAACTTCTTTAGTGCTACACTGACCTTAACTAAATGTTCACGGTGTGATTTTAACAAATAAACCACAGAGAGTTGATTTTGCTTTAGTATAAATTTTGCTATGGTTTAACACTAACTAGAGTGAGGTTTTGCTCCACCAATGTATTTTACATAGAAGTTGTCAGGTTCCAAGCATATTCTATAAAGTAAGATTTCAGTTAGATAGGTTTCGTAACTAAATCCTGTGACCAAGGGAAGCAGGGTGGTCAGATAGGCAGTTTTTATGCTGTTTTAGATACACATTGTTTCTATTCCCTAATTTTTTTTTTTTAACTTGTGAATTTATGCAATTAGCCACAGTATTTCTGTTAAATTCTTCCAATTGTTTTTTTCTCTTAATTGTTCATGTTTTTCATGTTTATGTATTATATACTTAGTTATATTGGTTTGTATACATTATTATGTGCTTACAAATTCATTTAATTTCATTTCCCACAGTCCAAAGACATGCAGGTTAGGTGCATTGGCGATTCTAAATTGTCCCTAGTGTGTGCTTGGTGTGTGTGTGTGCGCGCCCTGCGGTGGGTTGGCGCCCTACCCAGGGTTTGTTTTCTACCTTGCACCCTGTGTTGGCTGGGATTGGCTCCAGCAGACCCCCGTGACCTTGTAGTTAGGATATAGCAGGTTGGATAATGGATGGATGGATATTTTATTTCATGACCAACCATACTAACAGAATTGCTGCAGTGGAAATGCTTTTTAATGTAGACACTGTTGTTATTCAGTACAGGAATTTAATTGAAAAAAGATTTATTAATACTCCATCCACTGAGACAAGGTTTGGCTTGAGGTGTGCCCCAGATTACTGTGGCAACTTTACTAATCTTATAAGTAAAGCATACTGTTGCATCCCACGTACAAAAATCCCCCTATGGTATTTTCTCCAATAGTAATTAATTAACCACACATTTTCTTAAGGGGTCATTAGGAGATGAGAAAAACTGGTAATAAGTATAGATCCAACCAAATACAGCTTTTATATATACCACACTATGATCTTTTATTTTAATTTTCAAGGAGTTTGGTTTTATTTATTTCTTTATTTGTCATCCATAAAATTTAAGTTATGTATGTTATTTATATTTGCCCCGTGACCAATACTTTTCAGCAGTACAGTATGCATCTTTCTCTGTAACTTTAGCAAACACTTCATTTAATGCAGTTTTTTTTCCAAATTATAAACACTGACCTTAAAGCAGAAGGGTACAAAAAAGAATTTTTCATTAAAATTGTAATGTTTTAATGCTTAAATCAGTAATAATATAGTTGTGTCCCTTAGGATTTTTTTTCTCTCAGAAAGTAAAGATGTTAGAATTGCTGAAAGAACACAAACAATAACTCTTACCTACTCCTCCTGCCTTTCTAAGCTAGACATGAAAGCAGTACCAAAAAGTAATGTAAATTTAATTGCTTATAACATTTTGCAATTTTGAAATTTCAGTTTTTCAATTTCATGATAATGAAAATCGACCTGTTTTGAAACAGCCTCAGTTAATTTCTTACTAATCAAAATGTATGGTTTCAGTTTATAATGTTTTATACAAGAATGGGACTGCAGTAAATCAAAGTCAGCATTACCTGTCATATGATCCAGAATAGGCAAAATATATAAGAAATGTCAGCTCAGCAAAGTACCAGAAATAAATGTGCAGAAAATAAAAAGTTAGCTAAAATATTTCAGGTAGACTTTTACAAAAGATTAAATTAAAGCATTTCTAATGCTTTATGGGAGAATGTGACAAATTACTGGGAACTTGTAAATATACCTTCAGTTCACAGGAAAGAAAAAACACATAAAAGGCTTATAATTATAGACAAATAAACTTTCCTTAATCGTGACTTCACTTGTCCTCTGCAGTAAGGCAGATATTGATCACTTTACCTTTCAAACAGGGATCAAAGAGGATTGTGTCATCACACTGAGCCTTTTCACCATTTATGTCAATTTTTCTCTATTTCCAATATATGTTTGACTACCCTGTGACTTGAAGATCAAATTTCAGTTTAACTGGGAGCCTTTTCAACTTACACTGTCTTAAGGTCAATGCAAAGTGAGTAAGACAGTAGTCCCCAGTCTCCAATGTTCAGATGCCTTGCTCATGGAACTGTTGAACTTTTTGTTGAGGTTTTCAAGAGGCCAGGAATGTGTAACAAAACTAGTAAAAAGAAAATCCATCCCATGCATTGGGGTACACTCTTTCACAAAGGCAACTTTACATGAGTTGTGGAATCATCTGCTATGGGACACCACATCACAGTCTTCAGGAACTGTGATCCTTATTAAAAATCTTTGAGTCTTCCATGCAGCCCCTGTCTGCTGCTTGACTACATTACCCATTCTGTGGAGAAACAAATAAAAGAAATCTCTGTATTATACTAGGTCTGACACCTGTTATTCCTGTAAACAAAACCAATCAACTATAAGATGACATCAAAAGAAACGAAAAAGAAAAATTCCACTGGATGGGCATATCTGTTTTCCAATACATGCCATCTACACTCTGTTAAACTCTGGCCAGTAACTTGTAGTTATCAGAGGGACAAATTCAAAAATGCCTTTAAGAAACTCTAGTTCAGCATTCTTTATGTGGTAAAACACCGGCCATTGAACATCAAAATGGCACCATAAGAGCTATTGAGTGGCTGGAGAAAGAGAGGAAGGAGAAGCCAGATTAATACTTCTTCCAAAACAAACCTTTATACTCCTATCCCTAGATCTGTGCTTCACAAATTCATGTCCTTAGACATTTAAGGACATACAAATGCAGTAACCTTTGGGAGAGGGATTAATTCTCATTACATGATGCAGTTCTGAAGCAAAACAATTTGTGAAGCGTAAACTTACCAATGTGGATTTCAGATAGTTTAATAGACAAAGTAGAGAGAAAATCATATAGGGCTTACTTAAGTATCTATTTTGGATCTTTATACTTTACCATTTTTATTTAACATTAAAATACTAAGTGCTCTGAAAAAGAAAAAAAAAACATTTGAAAACAGTTTCCAAAGTTAGGCAATCACTTACATAAAGCATTTTAATTTTAACAAGTGCAAAGTGATTAATACATGTAATAGAAACATGAATTACAATAAACAAGATAGAAAACACTGACCTACTGGAAGAAAACTCTGAAAAGCAATTTTAGGGGTTTATCATGACACAACCCAACCAAGTCCAGGGGCCTAATGCATAACGCCGTGCGTAGAATTTGCACTATAACATGACGTAAGCACAAAAGCCGAAATGTGCTTACGCACAGAAAAATCCAGATGCAGGAATCTGTGCGTTCGACAACTTCTGCCTTCTTTCGCTACATAAATCCTGGTAAGTGTGAAAAGTAACGCTTGTGCACGTGCCTGCTGTTCCGCCCCAACTCCTCCCAGAATTACACCTCTTTGAATATGCAACTCAATATAAATAGCCCTTAAGCTCAGTGTTCTGTGAAAAGATAATGGGAAAAGCAAGAGGGAAAATGGAAGAATTTCAGCGAATACCAAGTGGAGGCAAGGAAAAACGTACTATTTGTTGGTTTAAACAGTGGTATAAACAACAAAAGGAAGCTGATTAGTGACATAGTGTGTTGGAGAAACTCGAAAGCTCAAGTTCACAAAGTCGCACAGTGCCCGAAATAAAAAAAGAAGTTGTCGCATATCAAAGTCGCTGTGAAAAGGCAAGTCGTAGCCCACCATCTGAGTGTCATATGAAAGCTTATTAGGGTACAGAGAAAAAAAAGGCACACAGTGGGGGAAAAAGCATGAAATGTCAACTTCAATCTCGAAATTTCCACTTTAATCACGTAGTTTATTTTGTCATTAAAGTAGAACATCATAAACTTCATCTTAAAATTGTTTAATTAACTAGTTTCTCAAATCACATCGTAAGTAAAGTAGCACATTAAATGCTTTGTTTTGTATGTGTTCTTCTATGTGCTCTATGTGTGTGAATCACTACGTGCTTCTTAAACCGGCTTTCTCTACCTCCAACAGGACACAGAATCTATTACATTCGTGATATTACAGCTCTCTGAATAACTAAAATACTGAGATGTATATGTGATATCATTTCCATGATGATAGGAGTTAAAGCATGTTATTAAACATGGGAACATGGTGGCGCAGTGATTGTGCGCGACCTTCGATGAAATAATTTATTGCAGCAGTACTCAGGTGGCTATAGGCTTGTGGCGGCCCTGGGCTGAGAAAGAATCGGTGGGCCCTTCTCCCGCCAATGTCAATATGGTATTTTATGCACAGTGGATGGCCACGTCTGTTGCGGACACTGCATAGCCGCCTCGTGCTCATGACACAAGCGTTTAACTTTTGTCGAAATTTGACGCTGTGTTTTTAGCTGTGTCGTTATTTTTTCTCTCTGTTTTATATTCAATATATATTGGCGTGGCGGCCCCTGGGATTTGGCTGCCCTGTGCAGGTGCAAACTGTGCACCTGCACAGGGCCGCCCCTGCAGTACTGTCTCTTTCAAATGTACTAACCTCCAATTCCTGTCTTTCCTTTTCTTTCTCCAAGTAACCGATCGCCACACAATCAGCTCTGTAATAGATGTTAAGCCATCTGTAAGCTTAGAGCTCAGATTCTTCAAAACTTTTAAGGAACATTGAAATATCTTCGTAGTACATGTTTTAATTATTCTGTCCTTTACGCCAGTCCCAGTGAAGCATACAGTGTGAGGCAGGAACAACCTTTAATTATTAACAATATAGATTATTTAAATGAAGTTAAAGTTTTATCTGTATAATGTAATAAACATATTTTGTTGCATTTCATTTTAAAAATTATATCGTCATCATATGTAAATATGCGCTTTATAAAGTGGCTCAGGTTGTGCAATATTATAACTGTAGTGCAAGTTTACAGTGAGGTAATTCTACTTATAAGTACAGATAGTTCTACAAGGAGCACTTGATTAAGTGCGTTTAGAGCTCTTGGGATGAAACTCTTTCTGAACCGCGAGGTCCGTACAGGAAAGGTTTGAAGCGTTTGCCATGTAAGGAACAGTTCAAATAGGAAGCATGGCTGAGGCAGCGTGTGCTTAATGCTGTATACCAATAATTCTCTTTCCGATCAGCTGCTCTGAGTGGTGCAGTGAGAGTAATATGGAAAAAGATGATCTGCTGTGGCAACCCCTAACAGGAGCAGCTGAAAGAAGTAAAATAAGGTGCAGTGAGAGTAACAACGCTAAAGCAGCTGTGGTATTTGGAATAGTTTGACCATTCCGTGGACCATTATGTTGTTACTGGTTAATTACAATCAGATGCATTAAACTAATAAACAATATGTGGTTAATTTCAGTGTATTTATAAAGCCGCGTCAGTAAAAGAAAGGGTAACCACCCAGGAACAGTAGCACTGCTTTGATGCTGGGTGCCGTCAGTCTGCAAAACCAAGCGGAGAACTTGCGTAAGACAGGGTATGAGGTACCGTGGAAATGTTCGTGGCTTTACGCCAAGTTTAGGTTTTATACATCGCGATTTGAATGTGGAAACGTTCTTACGCAACATTTCTGTGCGTGCGCACCGTTTATACATGAGGCCCCAGGTCTTCAAAATTTGAAAAGCATTAATAAAACTGGACTAGAAGAATTTTTTTAGTGAAACTTTTACTGTCGAATACCAATGGAAATTAACTAAAAATATGGCCAAGACAGAACAAGTGCACCACACAAATGATACTTAATGTGTAGCCTGACATCTTATAAAAAATATATGAATGATATTTTGGGGGAACGTTAGGTATTAGTTAATCAAACAAATTGGATGAGCTGAATGTTCTCCTCTGTTTGGAAAGATTTATACTGTATGTTGTTAAGTGTTTTTATGGAACATCAGTATTAAAAATATTGTTATTGAAATAGCTTTAATGAAGTCTATGGGTAACTATTGTGAAAGGGGGTTGATGGGGGGTGTGTGTCTTTATGAGAAATTTCTCTGAAAAACAGTGCCTCAAAATTGTAAAAATAGTAGCTTACTAGTTTTCAAAAAATACCAGAACAAAAAAATGTTCCATAACCTCAGAGCCTTACTAAACTTATTCTTTATATTTTCTGTCTTTTTTGGTGTTGTGGGAGAGTGACTTGTCCACTCTTCAATAATACCGTGGCTCAAGCGCCAAATAGAATCATTCACCTACAGATACGATTTATACCTTCCTTTGGTAGAACTTTCATTATTAATTTTTTATTTGTGTTCCTAACTGATCTCCTGTGTATAAACTCAAATGACCAATAGCAAAGGGATGATGGATCCCAGAACCACACTTATGTCAGGAACTGTACCTTTCCAGCATAATCACCCTGTACTGCCACTGAAAGTGCACATGAATTCAGTATAACACAGGCTTAGGAAACCACCATCGCAGTATAATGAAAATAGCAAGGAGCGAAACCAATGCCAATGGTCGAGGGAGTACCTTCCTGTAGCAAGATATATAAATAAACGCCGTATTCACTGTGTTGCCCAGTCGACACGATAAGTCAGCGCGTCCGCCCTATTGCGAGTGGTAAAAGTGCCATTTAAACTAATACAGGTAGACGAGGAAACCAGTTTTTCTCATGAAAAAACAATAACATTTTAAACAGTATCATTTACATGCAACAGATTTTGGCGAATCGTTTACATGCAATTATTTATATCCATTTATACACTAAATGCGTGTGTATCCCATGGTCTTAGAGTTGGTGGGCGGAGCTCTGTGAGTTGGCGGGCGTGGCTCTCTGTTTTGCGTGCGCTGTCTGTCTTGCTTGCCCTTAGTTAGAGTTGGCGGACGGGCTTTGGTGGGCGTGGCTCTCTGTCTTGCGTGCGCTCTCTGTCTTGCTTGCCCTTAGTTAGAGTTGGTGAGCGGGGCTTTGTGATTTGGTGATCGTGGCTCTCTGTTTTGCGTGCGGTGTAAAGTCAACGTGGCTCAGAGGTGCATGTGGACTTTTGCACAGACGAAAGCGACTGAGGATGTGTTTGGTGAGTTGTTGCGTGCCTCGAGAGCGACGCTGGACTCGGGAGGACAGTTACAGTTGTCGTGCGTGGCTCTGTCGTGCGTATCCCATGACGCTGTAGGAGGGTTAGAGTTGGCGGACGGGGCTTTGTCGAGCGTATCCCATGGTCTTAGAGTTGGCGGGTGGGGCTCTGTCTTGCTTGCGCTCACTGTCTTGCATGCCCTCAGTGTCTTGCTTGCGCTCAGTGTCTTGCGTGCCCTTAGTGAATTATATATATAGATAAGTGCAGCTCACTACTGAAAACGGTAAATATACAAAACAGTCAGGATTGAACTGGGGCTCTTGATTACAAGTCAGTAATTCTTACCGCTGTGCCACGGAAACTATTGCGTCATCCTTGAACCTTTTGTGAAAGTGTTTATTTGATCTTTGGACTTCAGGCTTTACACATTATATAGTTTAGGTCTACATTTTGTCATTTATTACTAAAGTATGAAAAATGTTTCTGTTTTAATGATGTGTTCACACAGATTATTGTAGAAAAGGAGCACACATGAAATGCATGTGTTCCATATAACAATCTATTATTTCCATTCTAAACCCCCAGTACTTCACTCCCAGATAATCAAGGCTGGAACTGGGAGAATTTGGTGCCCGTTCTGCGGCGGTGGGGGGATGGCATAGTAGGCTGCTTGCTGCTTGTCTTGATTGGCACATTTACAAGACAAAAGACGCTGATGGAGAGGTGTGAAGGGATTTAAAGTAGGCTGGATTTACGAGTTTTTTTGTAGGCTTTGGTAATTCTAGCGTTAAAAAAGAAGGTATACCTTATGAAAATGTTTTGCTATAAAGCTCCTTTGTTTACCACAGCACACTTGTGTATATAAATGACTAGCAAAATACCCGCGCTTCGCAGCGGAGAAGTAGTGTGTTAAAGAAGTAATGAAAAAGAAAAGGAAACATTTTGAAAATAACGTAACATGATTGTCAATGTAATTGTTTTGTCACTGTTGTGAGTGATGAGTGTTGCTGTCATATATATATATA
>JANRMT010062814.1:114698481-114741718 GCA_026402145.1 Polypterus bichir lapradei | reverse complement strand
TTTTTTTTTTTTTACACTGTCTTCCTTTAGCAGGACATTGACTTTTTCCACCGTGTGCAGTAGCTGCACTTATGAATATGCTTGTATGTATCAGACGCTTCATATTTTTTTGCTGCCTTTTCAATTGTGTAATTCGATTTTTGTTCAGCGCTCTTTGGAACTGTTGCTTTTTGTCTGTGCACTGCGTCAGTTCACGTGAGCCGCTCAGTGTACATGCATCGAAGTTTCCCAGCTGTGCTGGTGCCATCTCGTGCGATGTCCACGGCTGTATTAAATGTTACCGAAGTCCCGGCACTTAAAAGTTTCTCTCGCAGTTTCGCTGAGTTTGTGCCAAACACCACCCTGACCATCTCATCTTCGTCTGCATAAGCACAGTCCTTCACCCGTGAATATTTAGCGGCAGTGTTTCTATTGGATTGCCGCTGACGGACGGCCTTATATGGGCAGGCACTAAATTACGTGGGAGGTGTAACTCCGCCTTCCACGGCCATCGAGCAGACGTCTATTATAGTATATGGACGAAAAAATAGGTTCCAGTTATGACCATTATGTGTAGAATTTCGAAATGAAACCTGCCCAACTTTTGTAAGTAAGCTGCAAGGAATGAGCCTGCCAAATTTCAGCCTTCTACCTACACGGGAACTTGGAGAATTAGTGATGAGTCAGTCAGTGAGTCAGTGAGTGAGTCAGTCAGGGCTTTGCATTTTATTAGTATAGATTCTAAAAGCTAAGATCAGGGCTACAGTGGCTGCTAGTTTTTGTACCAACCAGTTTTGTAATTAGAAGCCAGGCTTAGCAGATAATGAAATCTGGTATTTAATTATATGGCTTCTTAGTACTTTTATTCTTCCAAGACAAATTTTTACCAGAGAGAGAGATTTTTGTGTTCTGAGAACATTATCCATATGTCTTGTGGTTCAGAACAGATTGGTACTTCTTGAACCTTCCCATTTCTCTCTTTATTTCTGAACATTTTACAGTATTAACACAAATACTTTATGATCCCTGTACACAGCTACAAGTGGACACATATTAGCTGGAGAGCTGGTGGTTGTTTTGTCTTTTTTGTTCTCTTAACTAGCATTGAGGAAGCCTCAGTTTTTGTCCAAATCCTTCATTGTGTTTTTAGGATGTTTTCTGTCTGCCATTTCTTTTTCAGTTTTGTCATTCTTAATCTCATTTCAGCCACTGCTGGTGCGTGACCCTGAGGTTAATGTGATTTTGTTAGACATTGCATTTTTAGACACAAGTTGTACTGTTTCTGTGTCATTGTTATCAAATCAGTCAAGATGCTTTTAGTCTCATTTGGACTTTTCTAATGATGGTTTTTGCCTAAGGAATTGTGAGGTTGTTGTGTTTTCTGAAACTCAAGACTTTAGAGTTTAGTCATGGACAAGTTTGCTCTCTCTGAGTCCTTCCTTCTAGCTGATTTTTTAATGATATTTTGTGGTGGATAAGGCAGTAATTTGCTTGACAGTTAACAATTTTCTCCTTGCAATACCAATGTTCAAATCACATTCACCTCTTGTTCCACTAGGTGACATTTTCTCAAAGAAAGACACCTTCATAAAGTTTTGAATATTTTTTGAGTGTGCTAAAGAAGAGAACACCATGAGTGTCGTTATTGGTAACGTCTTCTTTTTCAATGGTGCCTTTCCAAAGATGACAGCCACATTGAAATAGATTTTTAAAACTTCAAGCATTATTTTACCCGTTTTGTGAATTCTTCAAATAGTTTAAAAAATGCCCTTAGCTTCATTATTTAAATTCACTGCTGCAACATAGGTATTCACAACTGTAGCTATCTTATAATTTGTCATCTTTACACAAATGAGAGAGGTACTCATTAATCACTACAGAACTTTACTCTTATTGGTGGAGTTGCCATTCCCTTTTAGGGTTACCAGAGTGTATCCTAAATGGTGATGTTTAGTTGTAGATGTAGTATTAATCTGACTGTATTAATATCAAGAGGTTGACCATCTAACATGCCCAGCCTTATGTACTGGATTGTGACAAAGTACCTCTGGATCTGACACATTTATCCCCACCACTTTTTGTTAATTTCCATAGGATATCTTTTGAATTGCTAAGTACTTCTTTATTAGGAGAATAGTTAGACTTGAGATCTTTAAATATGACAAAACCGATGTTTAACAGTTGCTACACTGTCCTTCAGTGGCCAGTGTAATGGAACCCTTTTCAAATCTACGATCATTATAAAATGTCAATTTTAAATTCTGCATCATCTTTTTCCTGCTGTGCTAATGAAAATTGAAATCCAACCCAGAATCAACATAAATTAAATGGCAGGCATGTTACTGGATACAAAATTTGTTCCTGAGATATATGCAGATATACCTCTTTTTCTTTTTTGACAAAGTTTATATGAAAAGAAAGTGCAAACAGGGCTTTTGGTGGTCTGTTCAATCTGCAAAATTTGTTATGTATGTATGCTTTGCCATACTTAGCACTTAAATATTTACTAGACTGTTATCATACAATTATTTTTTGGGGATGAGGAGGTTCAGTAATACAGACATGCTTCGCTGCAACAGAGGACATGCAAATTATACATACCGCTCTCCATACTATTTACTGTATCATTTAGAGAATAACATCTTTTCTTTTTTGACTTTTAAATGGTCAGCCTCTTTAACAGCAGTCTTACCATCTGATTTATGGTATGCTGAAGCAAAAATAAAATACTGTACACTATATGCTGTTTTTTTTTATTAATTGTAATTGTGCATTTTAAATGATGTGTGTTTTTCTGTTAGACTTTATTGTATATGTCTTGCAGTTTCAACTTTCAGAGTTGTTAATGAATATTTAAAATGATTTACTATGGCAGTGCAGTCAGCATATTGGAGATATTTTAGTTCGTTGCATGAACTTTAGTTCTATAGGGATTTTTATAGATGCCTTTGGCAAATCATGCAGCAGCAACTGTGTGGGTTGGTGTGCTCCAAGTTTTAATGAGATACATGCTGTAAGGCTGGAAAACCCCACTATCTTTTCTTTGCTTAATCAGCCACCCCGGTAATTATTTTTGGCACAACTTAAATTGTTTTTTTCTTTTTAAATCATAAAATCTTTTCTATTTTTTATGCTCTTTCTACTTTACAATTTAATGTTTCAAATGTAACTGTACAGTAGTCAATATTGAATGATTACATGCAGTGTAGACGGTGAATTTTAACTTTAACTTTGTGAAATAATATAGTCTTGAAAGCATCATGTGTGATGTTTCTGTAAAGCACTGTAGCACTGTGTACATATAAATGCTAACAACTAATTTTCTGTTTTAGATTATAGTTTTTTGCCTTAATAACGAAGAGGGAAAAAATACAGGTTCTTACCTAAAACACTCTTTTTATGGTTGTTTAAAAAAAAAAAAGAGAACTGGTTGCACATTTATATATTATTTGATATTCAAATTAAACAATGTTAGTGTCCTAATAATGGACTGACCAACATGACCCAAAAAGTAGAAACAACAAAAGACTATACTCAACAGTCAAATATATTCTCTCATACAATAAATGGTGAACAATTATACATAATGTATTTTGTGAATATTTAAATGTTGTAAGTAATAGTAAAATAAGCCACTGTATTAAAATAATATTTGAAGCAGTTGCATTTCACCCTTGACATCTTTAACCTCAGAATATAATGATAAAAAAAATAATTCGGCATAATAGAGTTTTTTTGCTTTTCACACTACATCATAGAGTTGGCTGGTGAGTCATTTTTAATTTACTGCTTCATGGCACAGGATAGTAGATTTTATGGTTTGTTGATAGAAATAAGATTTCTGAACCAATTCGATATTTAAAGCTATAAAATAGTGCATGCTTTTTAAGGAAATGCCATAATGATAGTGAATATATTTTAGTGGCAGAAAGTATTAGATCTCTAATTTAGAGAAGGGTTTCTAAATAAACCTCTCAGATTACTCAATTTTTTTAATTAAATTTTTTATATGTATACATTTAGTATCTAGAGGAGGACAAAATCTTCTAAGAATGGTATTCAGGCAAAAAGCAATTACCAGTTTTCCTTATGGTGTAAACGCAAGCCTCATTATGTACTCATTCTGTATTCCCCATGATTATTGTTTGGTCACTGATACATTTATCACATAACATCTTATTGGTTATTGGGTTGCATAGGTTGAGGCAGTACCCCTGTTTCAAATGCCATTGAAAGATGTGCGAGTGTTCCAATCTTTGAAACACCTAGAACACACAACTTGTTCTATATTGCAGTTTCTGCATTCTTTGAAATTATCTTCAGTAAATAAATGGTTCAGATTTCACACCCTAAAAAAGACCTACTCAAATTACGGATGCAGTTGCAAAAATAAGATATAGTAGTCATATAAAGCTTCACACACATCCTTGAGAAAAGTGGCTTTTCATCCTGTATGTATTTCCCCATTCTTGGCTTCATGGCTGACATTTTTTTAATTTGAAAATTGTGAATTTTTATGTTATGATCAGTAAATATGGAAGAAAACCTAATCTCTCGAGCTTTTCAGTTAAAGTGGAAAATGTATATCTGAGATATAGAAAAAAGTGATTGCATATCTCACGTCATTTGCTGCTTTTACCCTAGTCAAACTGAATATAATTATAACTTCAGCTATGCATAAATAAAAGTGGCAGAATACATGCTCTCTGTAATCTGAAGACTGCCATTAGCAAACCAGCATTTTTCACTGTGGGTGGTTATGTATCCCTTTAATCTTTCATTCACTCTGCCTATCCTAGTTAGTCGTGACTTGTGCTGACTGCAGTGAAAGCTATATGATGATATCACACTAAATGAAGTAGATAACATTAATATCATGTTATATGGCACAGTAATATAATGTGAATCTCAGACTATGCAAGATTATTTCACACTGTCTATTGAATGTTTTAGGTTTTTGCAATAAATGAGTCTAATACTTTATAGAATTATAAACAAAGAAAAAAAATACCTATGTTGCACGATCTGTAAATTCATGTAAAGTTTATAATTCCACGATGGTTTATTCATTGGAAGTCTTGTAAGTTTTTTTTTTCATTGGCCTAAGGGATGATGTTGTCTGAGGGTACAAATGCAGTTATTCAATTTTAAACTAAATGTTTATCTTCGTGGTAATTCATACCAAATTAAGTATTTTTTTATGACCCAGATTTCCTTTACATTGACATGATTTCAGGCTGCCTCTTATTACATTCTGCTAACAAAGCATTTACTTTTATGTAGTGTGTAAAGATTTTTCTGTCTTGTACAATTTGGTTTCTTTGCTGTTCTAAACCTGTCATGCCGCTATATTGTATTTGTTATGTTTCTGTTTTAGTCACGTCAGTAGTACTCAAAACAATTTAAATGAGCAGCTGAAACCAAAATTTTGCAGAAAATATCATTTTCAAGCCCACCCAAAGTAATTTGATTTGGTTTACAGTTTACTTTTATATTTTATGTAGGAAAAAAATGGGAAATGAAAATGACAATCTTACTTTTATTGTAAGTCAACATTAATAAAATTACTCATTATATATTAAATACTATATAAAGCAGTATCATCCAAATATTAGTGTTCTGCTTACTACATTAATCAGCATTAAAGTGAATAGTTGCGTCCCTTGCAGATTGGATGCAATTTAAGTTCTTTAGCTCCACAAGTTAAAGTACTTTCATGCACAGTCTATGGTGAAGCTGCAAGTGAGATGGTTTAGATCCAACGTAGGAGACAAGTATTATTGATTGCAATACATATGGATATATTTAGTTTTCATCTGGTCAGGGTTTTTTTATCTTGCAATTGATACTGAAGACGCCTGTTCAAAACCAAAAGTTACCTGAATATTCATGAGTCTATTTTTACAAAGCCAATACTGATTTTGAAGCATAATTGTTTCATTTTCTATATTAAAAGTGAATTTTTATCAGTCTGTATGCTAGTGAAGACAACATTCAATTAAAAGAACTTCTTACCAGTATGCTGATTTGCTCTTAGAATACCAAATTTAGATCAGTGTGAAATCACATAAATGAGCTGACTTTTCCGACCAAACGGCTTGAAATACAAAAGTAGTACAATGCTTGTAATGTGTGCCATATGACTGTATAAGTTAAAAGACACTGAGCAACTTTGACTGCATCTCTGACGCACTATGCATTCGTTACACAGTGAACTTTAACCGCTAGATGGAAAATTTAATGAAATGTAACAGTATGTATAGGACTTGTAGAAAGTTCTGTGAATTGAATCCTTGGGGCAGATAGCATTTCATTTGTGGCTTTTGTCCGCCAGGGACACATTTCTCTCACAGAGAAAGATCACTGCCATTCCTCTGATCACTACCTTATCTTTAAAAAGTCATCCAGGACCATGTTTGGATATTTTTATGTTATTCAAATATCCTACATTGGCAGAAAATCTCTACAATAACTTTATTCTTTCTTTCTATCAAAAATATACCAACAGACTCTGTCTATTCTTATATCTCACCATTATAAAAGAAAATCTTGAGACAAGACAAGACTATTACCGAGAGATTTTTTCAAGTCCCGTGAGACGAGACTATTGCCAAGAGATTTTTTTCAAGTCCCACCCACCTCTCAAGCATTTACCGTTAACAGCCCGTGCCCACAGTCCTTTCACCTCTAATTCGTGTGAATGCTTTTGTCAGACACAGTTTGTGCACTCTCAGCTCTTATAAATTTTTACATTTTCCTTACTTTAAGATCCCAATAAAAGAAAGCGTAGTATGTCCAAATCTTATTGAAGAATTTCATCCTGAAGGGTTATCAACAGAAGAAATTAGTACAGAGGCAATTCTAGCACCTAGAAACGATGAAGTCAAATGAATTAACGCAAAAATTGTTGATTGGTTACACTGCAAATTGGTTAACACTAGAATTACCAGAGCCTACGAAAAAATCGTAGATCCGTCCCACCTTAAATCGCTTCTCACCTCTCCGTCACCGTCTTTTGTCCTTTAAATGTGTTGATAAGCAGCAAGCAGCAAGCAGTCTGCTGTCACATCCCCCACCGGCACACAGTTTTCTCAGCTCAAGTCTGTTTACCTGCGTGTCAGTTGCTTGGAGTTGTATAGAGTGAGAAGTCAAGCAAAATCACACCTTTTATAAATACTATATCATTATTTAGAACACTTGCATTTCATGTGTGTTCTGTGTCTACAACGATCTATGTAAACACATCGTTAAAAAAGAAATGTTTTTCATGTTTTAGTAATAATTGACAAAATGTAAACATGAAGTTTATAATGTATGAAGCCGGAAGTCCAAATATCAAAGAAACACTTTCACAAAAGGTACAAATATAACAGAACAAGTGCGCTTTTATTCAAAAATATAACTGCATATCAATTGACTATGCTGAAACAGTTGGAGGTGATGTGGTGGAAGATGAAAACATCAGCTTACAATATCCCGTAGAAGGATGTATTGTAATGTTATTGTGTAATTTATGTCTGAGTGATGGGCTATGCAATAGAACAAGATTAGTTGTATTCAAAATTGGTCAAACAATTCTGACAAAAAAATTGTAACAGGTGACAAGAAAGGTAATGGAGTACATCTTCCGCGGATAACATTAAACACCAAAGGAGATCTTGATATGCCATTCATAGTAAACGTTTATAGTTTCCCATTAGAATAGCTTTTGCTATAACAATTAACAAATCACAGGGACAAACATTTGAAAAAGTCAGTTTATTTATTAAAGACTCACGGGCAGTTACACATTGCATTGTCATGATGTAACTCTAAACACAGAATCAAAATTCAATGTGATATTGACAGAATTACTGAAGTTTTACAGTAAAAGTGTAATTTTAAAAAGTGTGTGTTAATTTCAAAGCCAACAGAACGAAAACGTATAACGTAACAAATACCTCTAACGCAACATGAGACATAATTTTCTTTCAATGTATTGTTTTACTATTTTTTACTATGGTTAATTACTTGCTGTAATGTAAAATAGTTACGTCTATTATGCATATGTAACAATTCCCATGAAAATAAAAATCTATTTAAATTGTACATCCACTTCCCCATATGTGAATGGCAGAGCCGTGAAGTGGCTAGTGTATAGCGCCTGCACGGGGGTTGGAGAGTGAAGCGAACATGACCAGTTCCCCTAGTTTCATAAAAGCATCATTATACATTTACTGTTGTGAATTAGAGGGGTATTATGTAGAATAGACAAGATATTAACTGCATCCTCCAATTAGCAAAGAAGAGAACCCTTCTTTTGGCTTAGGATGGCTTCTGGCTTAGGATGATTCCATCAGATGTTCCTCAGTCACAATTAAAGAAAAAATAATATTACATTTTTACTAATTAATGTGAATTTTAAAAATGTTTATAATATCAAAATATGAGAACTCCTTCCATGACCCCATACATTCAATCATTTATTTACTTATATTAAGTGCTGTGGCTTTTAAAATAGCTTAGCCAAAGACTGAAAATAAATTCTGTTATACAAAATGCTTAAAAGTTTCACTTGCGGGATGCTTTCTCTACTCTCTTGTCCTTCCTATGGCTTCTCTCCTTTACTGATAGATGTTGACCTTATGTGTATTGCAGGTAGTTCAGTTACTGCTGATGTTTTACCATAGTATACTGCAACTACTGTGTAATTTCCTGACTTTCATTTTTGACTTTAATATGACAGTTTTATATAGTGCCTGCTGAAAGTTAACTGGGAGGCTAGTCCAAGATAGTAGGCAATTCAGCTCTTCCACAGAATTGAAATGCAACAATGTGATGAGCAATCCATGGCATGGGGTGACTTTTTACAGAAATAATCACATCCTTTAAAGTGCAGGCTCGGAATGGACATGAGTGCGCGAGATGACGCTACTTCAGGTTTGATTGCAGTAGCTTGGCCGATAGCACGTGCACGCACACATGCAAAAGCAAACAGATCAGTTATGTGCCACATTCATGCCTCGAAGAGTATGAAGATTTGCACCGGTGCCCAATCAGGCCAATCAAGTTAGTATACAAGGAGCTTGCACAGGACTGGAGGAAAAAAAACAGGATGGAAGAACAGAGAGATGTGAGAGAGAGAGCGAGCAGAGGTTAACAGATAGAGAGAAGGGCAGGAACGAGAAAGAGCGCTAATACAAAAGTGAAGGAAGAGGGCGGACTGGAATGCAGCTCTGGGAGAGGAGCGTGTGGCCGGTGTTCAAGGGGGTTCAGTGTTACTTGTGTTAAGCATGGGAGCAGGAACAATGCTCTGGAGGACTCCCCTGCATGGCCGGTGAGGGCAACGGAAGTCAAGGGAGTGGATGCTCAGTGGCACCCAGTGGAACACTATGGGATGGTCAGCGGGGACACAAGAAGGCCTGAAGGTTGTCTGTGCCTGTTGGTTGACGTCTCTCCGCGCTGTGAGATCCAAATAGCATAAGCCAGAGAGACATTGGTTTCAAAGGGATGCACCTTCCATCTTAGAAGACTACTTTCTGCAATTTCTTCACTTTGTTTTTATGGATTTATTTATAGGATTTTAACTTCCATGTTCACTTTGACTATTTATGGATAATTTATTTAATGGATTTGGAGCACTCCACTAGTTGGATACTGTATTGTTTTTGGAGTTTAATCAAAGCATTTTGTCATTTTTGCACCTACTCCTTGGCTGGGTGCTGGTGTCCTCATTTGCCTGGCTCATCCTTTGGTTATGTTATTGATGGTGGTGGATTCAAGAGGCTCCCAAACAGGAGTGGGAGCATGGAGCTGACTCTCACTGTAACAATCAAGTCAAAATTAAAGTTCATTGTAGAGAAGCAGAAAATATAATGGTCTTGATGTGTGTAATTTCGCAATCTTAAACAGTAAAATATATTTTCAGTTTCTTTGTGTGTAAAGCATATTTTCATTTTTGTTCACAGTAAAAATTTTGTGTTAATCTCATAAATTCTCAAATGTGCAAGCAAAGTCAGCATTATTAACAATACTGTTATTTATGTTGACAAAAGTGATTTTGTTTTATAGGACAGTTCTAACACTTGGGTATGTGATTATTTCAAAAAAGGTAGGTCGCATAGTATTACACATGTCAATTTTCATTAAGATTTTAAATTGCGCCCTTTCTGTCTCTTGCTGTACTCTACATATTATCTGACTTGAGTGTTCCAGTTTATATATTCATTCATTCCAATTCAGGATTGTAGAGTGCCCCATTTAGTGTTTCTTTAGATGGATGGTTTACCTGTCTTGGCTCTCTTAATTATTACTGCTGCCAGACTAGACTAGTTGATAAAGGGCGGGGTTGGCATGCTCATTCTCCATTTCTTCAGTGTTGTCAAAACCCGCTGCCAAGAGACAATCATCTGTTCCCATGCTGATGTCAATATGAAGTCAGTTACCAAATGATCTGAGAACATTTACTGGAATAAATGCAGGTGTTTTGAACACTTCAAAATGGAAACACAGGTGCCATGGGTTTGATGACTATTCAGAGTGCACTCAGGAGAGCTCACAGTGTGAACTGAATAAACGTAAGGTTTACGTATGTTGTATAAGGCTAAACATTTGAGCATAATGTTAATCTCTCTAATCTCTGAGGCAATAGAGCAGCTGCTGTAATAACAAAATTACATTCTGGTGTGATCATATGGCAACTCACAAGCTTTCCTTTAATAGTTACAGTGAGCTCAGCATTATTGACATGTTAAGTGAGCTTGTATTTAATGTACATAAAATGCAGAAGACTGGACACGTTTTTTCATCCATTGTTGGTAGATTTTAGTGTCTTTTTATATTGTCTTACCCAAATAAATAAAAGATATTCAGTAAGAAATATGAAGTTAAGGTTTTTTTATATAGGTGTAGTCTTGAAATAGCTTACACGTTCTCCTTGGTTTCACACAGGTTGTCTCAAAGTACTGTAATTCGGTTTTCTCCTACGTCTCAAAGACGTTTTCAGGTTGATTAACCACAATATTAAAAGAGTATGTGTGTGCGCATATGTGCCCTGCATTGGACCTCCAAGGTTGTTACTTGGCTTCAATCTCATGGCTGGCAGAACTGGCTGTAGCTTCTGATGACCTTGTAATAGACTAAGGGGGTTCAGAATGACATGGTTTGATTGACATGAATAAACTTCATAACCACAAACACATTTTGGCTCATCTGTGCTTATGATGCTTCTCTGTGTGTACAATGATTTTCACCTCTGCTTATGTGATATTTTTCTTTTTTCAAATGTGGGAGTAACAAAGATGCTTAAAAAACTATTGTGCAAGCTCTCTAGAACTTGTTGTGATTACTCATAGAAATACAGTGAAAACTGTGACCTATGCATATTAACCTCAATGAAAACTTTCTATCCAGTTATTTTGTGGAATAGAAGGAGCTGGAGCCTTTCCTGGCATGATATTCCGATAGGTAGTCATTTCTGAGCTAAGCACTGGCCTAACACAGATGACAGTCATACACGCCCTCAGTTACTTATACATTGCCGATTAGGAATTACCAGTTATCCTAAATTGCATATCCTGATACGAAGTGAAAGCTACATAGCCCAGAGAAAAAACCCTGTCAGACATTAGGAGATCATGCAAACTCCAGTAGACGGTGATGCGCTCTGGATTCAAACTAGTCTCCTGGGACAGAAGTATGAGCCACTGTACCATCCTGTCAATCTACTATCTTTCTTTTTCCTCCTGATTTATTTTGCTTTGTACCTGCTGAGTTCCCACATTAAGATTTTTTAAAAGTCATGCAGGTACAGAACCATAGGTTGTTTAGTATTAATAAAGTAAGGATGGCTGTAGTACACATCTGGAGCAGCTAATTAAATCAACTCAAAGCTCTGGCTACAAACTGTCAGATTCTAGATAAGGATATAAATATCCCAGGTGAGCAATTAAGAGTTACCAGTCAATGAAAACAGCATGTGTTTGTGAACTGTAGCTGGAAACTCGAGAAAAAAACTATGGTAAATGAGAGAGAACTTGGCAAAAACTAAACACAGAAATAAATCAAACACAAAGTTAAAGCCAGGACATCTAGTGATGTTATGTAACCCTAACCATTAGCAATGCTAATTTTTCATCCCTGTTTACGTCTGGTCTCCGGTAATTATATATCTTACTCCACTAAATAATTAAAAAGTAAATACTTGATTTAAAAACCTTTTTTTTTAATATAGGAACACTTTTTCATTTTTAAAAATTTCTATGCATTTGCTAATACGCTGGTTTTTGATTCTAAAGTTTTTTTTTTTATTGTGGTCCACAGTTAATGTCTTTTTGTGTAAAGGTCATAGCTTCCAAGAAGGAATTAAAGATGTGCAACAATAGCTTTATATCTGCAGTAAATGTGACAGAATGCACCCATCGATTTAACCTGTAATGCAGTAACTTTCAGGTATCCTGTTTGCTAGTAATGATCAACTGACTCTGAGTATAACAGGTGGATTAGTCTTTTGAGAATATTTCTGTAGTACCAGGGTGGTGTTGTACCTTGTTAGCCATTGTGGATGAAGTGAGGAGTTAAGCAAAATGGCACCTTTTATTGACTAACTAGAAAGATTACAATATGCAAGCTTATTGTAGCTTAAAATAGCATACAACAGACAACTCAGGCCCCTTTCTCTGGCAAGATGTAAGAAAACTCAATTTTAGTGTTCTTGGAAATTTTTTACCTCTTCATGAACCAGGTCTTGTTTTTCTTTACTTGACTTAGATGTTTTATGTTTTTAATTAACGTAGATATTTTCGATGTCTGACACTTTCATCATTACCTTTCACAATCACAATTATTTCTGTTTCAACAATAAATTTCTGCATGTGGTCCAAATCAGTTCTAAAACTAAAAAGCAGCAGTAGAGTGCCATTTAAAATAAACCAAAGAAGGTTATCCTGACACTGAAATCTAAAATCAGTGGTGGCATTTATCTTTTTTGTTGAAGACTACAGGTCTAGTAACATTTAGATAAATTAACTCTTGAAATTATGCAACCGTCTACTTCCCTGTTTTCACACTTACCTCAATTACACAACCTACAAAATAATTTTGTGTAACGTTGCATTTTGAATAAGATGTTCTCTGGATTAGCGTAATGCTTTTCCTCCAAAATGCTGAAAACAGTTTTCCATTTAATAACCTCACATGTTCACTTTCAAAAAATATTCAGCTTCTTGTTAGCCTGGCTAAAGCAGAAACTCCGGACACTATGGCTTACTGAATGCTTTTGTTTGTAATTTAAAGTACCATTAACAGCACCCACCATCACAACCTGGTTAAAAAAGCAAAGATTACAAAACAGTATCCAATGGAAAATAACAAACAATACATTTAAGTCAGTCCTTTGGTTTTCACTGATAATTAAGCTCATTATTGGACAAAAATGAAACTCCATCTGGGCTGTATAGTCAATTTGCATAAAATTTTTGCTTAATTGATCATTGTAGTGTTGTTTAAGAAGCATTTGAAGACTCTTGTTTGGTGAATTCCTGTCTAATTAGCTGTTACCTATAAATTGTATCTAGCTTATATTCTGCTCTGAGCTCTTTACATATGGTGATTAATTTTGCAACATTGTCCAGTAACATTTGTGACCAAACAGTCCCCCAGACTGTGTACAACAACAAAAACAACATTTATTTATATAGCACATTTTCATACAAATAATGTAGCTCAAAGCACTTTACATGATGAAGAAAGAGAAAAAAGACAAAATAAATCAGAAAGTAGAATTAGGGAACACTAATTAACATAGAATAAAAGTAAGGTCCGATGGCCAGGGAGGACAGAAAAATCAAAAAAAAAAAAAACCAAAAAAAAACTCCAGATGGCTGGAGAGAAAAAAAAATCTGCAGGGGTTCCAAGCCGTGAGACTACCCAGCCCTCTCTATGCATTCTATCTAACATAAATGACCCCACAATCAGTCCTCTTTGTATTCAGGGTTGACATGGAAGAACTTGATGATGACGGTCATGTGGACTTCTGGCCTTTAGTCCATCAATGTAGGGTCATCACGGTGCTTTGATCAGGTGGTGGTGGCGCAGATCACCACCACAGAAAACCGTAAAAAGAAGAGAAAGTAGGGGTTAGTACTGATTACAGAGCCATCAGGAATGATATTGATAATGAAATGCATATACAGAGTATCTGGATTAAACTAAAATGAAGCTATGAGAAAGCCATGTTAAAATAATTAGTTTTTAGCAGTTTTTTGAAGTGGTGCATTGTATTAGCCTGGCAAATTCCTATTGGCAAGCTATTCCAGATTTTAGGTGCATAACAGCAGAAGGCCGCCTCACCACTTCTCTTAAATTTAGCTCTCAGAATAATAAGCACACACTCATTTGAAGATCTAAGGTTACGATTTGGAGTGTAAGGTGAAAGACATTCTGAAATATAGGATGGTGCGAGATTATTTAAGGCTTTGTAAACTATAAGCAGTATTTTAAAGTCAATTCTAAATGACACAGGTAACCAATGTAGTGACATCAAAACTGGAGAGATGTGCTCTGATTTTCTTTTCCTAGTTAAGATTCTAGCAGCTGCATTCTGCACTACTTGCAAACTTGCAATCGATTGATGTCTTTTTTGGGTAGTCCTGAGAGGAATGCGTTACAGTAATCTAGCCAACTGAAAACAAAAGCTTGAACTAATTTCTCAGCATCTTGCAATGGTATAAGAGGTCTAACTTTTACTATATTTCTTAAGTGAAAAAATGCTGTCCTAGTAATCTGATTAATATGTGATTAAGGTCAGAGTCAATAGTTATACCTGAATTCTGTTACTTTTTTATGTAAATGTTTATTCAATTATGTTGACCTGTGTTTTAAATCACCATGAGTAAAAGCATCTGCTAAGCAAATGTGGAATGTAATTAAAACTGAAAACAGCATAAAGCTGCCAGGTCACAAAATATACACTATACAAACATTCTAAATTGATATACAAGTCATTGTATTAGATGTAGTCCATGCATTTTGCTTGTTTATCATTGTGTGCCCTTCTGAATGGATCTTGGAATCTTTGTCCACAAAGGTTATCTAACCAAGAATGTTGTGTATGCCCCAATGTATTTTACCTGCTCTGTATGCAACTTTAGCTTAAATGTATACTGTACATGAATGAATAAACATGTTGCCTTAATCTTACACTTCATCTTTTCAGATGGCCACTTTTCCCTTTCACTCTGGCTTTCCATCCTTTAGGTTCTTGGACTTTGATTCCTTTTTAATTGGTCCTTTCTCACAGCTCCAAGACAAATATTTAAAGGGTGAACAGCTGAAATGTGTTTTAAACTTTCTTTGTATTTTACAGCATTTATTTAACTTTTGCATCTTTTCTACTCTATTCCATACACTGTATTTTGAGAATATGTATGTAGGTAAATACTAAAAATCAAATTTGTGTTCATGACTGTATTGGAATATATCCTTACTTCAATGTGCATGCTTTATTTCAGTGCATTGGCAAACCTTTACATAGAGTGTTGTGCTAATATAGCATCCTTGAATTATTTTTAATTAAATTTATAATGAAATGGAAGCTAAAAGAGACTGGCAAGTAATGAAGTTTGTGATTTTATTTTAATGTAGCATGTTGATCTGATCTGCATTATATAATTACCAGCTATCTTTGAAGTATTTTGTCCCCCCCTTTGAAATCAATCAATAGTACAGCTGTATTTACATAAGGAGCAGGGACAGCTTTAATCATAAGAGGCCTTGCATCTGAATAAGGTACACAAGCAGCTGTTTAAAAATGGGAATCACCTTTGATCTACATGTTTCTCTCCTGACTGTTCAACATATGCTTTTATAGTCTGTCACACACATGCACATGGGAAGCAGCTAAAGGGCCTGAATGAGAGTAATTCCTTCCCAGACCAGGGGGTGGCGGAGTACACTGACTCTTTATCTCACTTCTGCCTGGCCCTAATGATGCCACTTCCGGTTCCGGGGACCTTGATGATGTCACTTCCGGTCCCGGCCCTGATGACACCACTTCCTCTGTTTGCCTTTAAAACCACCATCTTGACAATCTCAAATCAGTTTTGTATTGAACTTGAACCTATACACATCTGTACAACTATTTTATCTATTTGCAGCTGAATATTATATGGGTGGTTGCCCCAAACCTTTTTTGGCTCCTTTATTTGTCTTTCATTGACAAGTCAAAATCTTGTGCATTTTGTAGCCATTTCAGATCAGTGCTACTAAAAGAGTTCCAGTCAGTGTGTATTTCCTCACACATATCAGAGATGTACTGTATGTGATAGAATGATTGTCATCTCTACACTGGCCCAGTATGAATGTTCTCATAAGCGTTGCTTGTGATATACTGGCATCCTCTCTGTTGTTGTGTCCTGTCTTTCCTCTTGGTTCTTTTTGTCTACATAATTGGAAGAAAATTTTTTTGAGAAAATGTACCTAGAGAAGAATGTATTTGGTTTGCTTTTCAGGTGTGCTTCTTGTACCCAAATATGTTATGTGTTTTAATGTTATCGAATTGACCTTGACTAGCTGTTTAGATTTCTGCACTGCTAGACATACAATATACATGCATGGCACACTTACTCATTTTTTCTTAGTGTTTATTTTCTCTAAAAGAAAGACATCACATGAGAATGCAGTCTGCACAGCAGTGCCACTCAGTAGTCTATCTGCATAAAAGATGAGTGAAGCATAAGGACTTCTTCTTTACCTGCTCCTGTTAGGGGTCGCCACAGTGGCAGTACTAAACCTTTTAAATAAGCATTCCAAAGGAGAAAAGGGGGTGGGATCTAAATATTCACTTACGTCCTTAATTTGGATATACAATACAATAGTGCATGTTTAGGTGCGTTGTAGTTAAATATACTGGCATCCTTGGTTATTTTTAACAAGCATTGCATGAATGAAATTTCTCCATTGGCCTCTTGTATATTATGTGCTACTGAATTTTGGTATTTCAGTATGCGGCTTGGAGCATCATTAGGTAGCAGGAAATGCACCGTCTTATGGTACTATAAGCTTTGCCTAGGCTTGGCATTTCATTTAACTTATTTTAACAGTTAATATGATTAATTTATGATAATTACTCTTATTACCTTAAACTGCTTGGCCCATAGTGATATTTTCTTGCAGGTTTATAGTTTGTTTAACTTTAGTGATAAACTGTAACATTGATAAAGAGAAAATCTTTTTTTTTTTTTTTTTGCCACACATGTTCTTGTCCTGTCTTGTTGAAGCACAACTGTGTGATTCAAGGAATTATACCAGAATTGGGGAAAAAAATTCTACCTTTCTTACTGTCATTATTTACATATATGGGTGTGCATAACTGAGGGCATATTTCTATAATGAATACCTATTTTAATTTGGCGCGTCTTTCATATCTTTATTTTCCAATATGAAGTTAGCATGATAAAAACAAGGTTTTACTGATAATATCTTGAATTCCTGTTGGGCTTGTCTATATCAGCCATACTTGTGCCCTTTTTTGAAGGCTAGAAATGCTGAACTCACAGAGTTTCTGCTGCTTGTAAGATGCAAAGTTTAGCATTGAATCTATTACCAAAGATGCTGCCTGGTTGGTGAAGGGTGAAGCTAAAGCATAGTGCTGTCAGCATATTAGTCATCTTGCCCTGCTTGGCAGCTATGAGGTAGTTTGCATCAGAGACTGGCTTCTTTAACCAGATTACGTAAAGCCTTATGCAAACAGTTGTCAGATCCTGTTTCTGTCTCTAAGCTCAAGTGCTGTCACTAGGTGCCAGACTGATTGTGCTCAGTATTGTTGGGATTTAAGTCTTTGTGTATTATGATTGTCTTGAGGGAGTATAAAGTGTGGCAAGCTATTTTTTGAAAGCAAACTTTTATTTCTGAGGCAATTCAATTATGTAATATTAATATAGTTATCTGTATAGCAAACCATGAATGATGAACAGTGTCTATGAAGAAGCTCCAAACATGGCATTCTTTTCTGTTTCTGTATTTCTGTTGTTTCTTCTTTTTCTTAACAACTGCTTGAAAATCATTAACAGTAGTGTATACAAGACTGTTCTTATGTGTAGACTACAGGACATACAATAGCTTATGGAATCTCCTTCAGGTTCTAGCATTAAAAGTTTAAATCCATGTATTATGTGTTGCACATAATTTTATTGAAAAGTAACTGAGAATAGTATATTGTCTGTAATGGCACTTTTTTTCCAAACCTTTTTTTTTATTTTGTTTGATGAATGGAGGAATTTCTACTCTACAAAATATGATTAAAAGCCTATATCTCAATTTATTCTAAAATAATTGGACCATTTCTGACTAACATGCTTTTTTTTAAATTTAGTTAGCTGGATCTGCACAAGTGTGCCTTTTCCACCTCTATCTCTTATAGTCTTACAAATATTCTCCATTAATTTCACTATCTGTAAACAGTATTTGGGTTTAAGGTTTCTTTATTTAGTCATAAACAGGACATAAATCTCCTGGATGCTGATAGCTGTTGGGATAATACCAGTGACATTTTTGGCATAAATTCCTAGTGGGGTCATGCAGACCTGGGAGAGAGCTGCTCTTAGAAAGGTCAGAGCCATCATAAAAAGGCCATGCAGAATGTCTGTGTTTGTGTCAGTGAAAGAGTCAGGGAGAGAAATGATCTAGCCCATATAGAAAAAAACTTAAAGAGCCACTTCTTAAATCCATTGGTCTAATATGTGGCTGCCAGTGAGCCTTGGGAAAGAGTCTAGCTTGGGTCTGCACACAGAACTGAGGAAAGCAAGTGCTGATCTGACCCCAAGTAAACAGAGTGAAGTGAAGCTGGTGGCAGGGATGTGTAGGCAGGAAATGTGGCAGAAAAAAAGATCAAAGAAACCACATTTAAGGAGCTTTGGAAGATCAGAGTAGTGTCAGCAGCTGTGGACACCAGCCAAGGACAAGCCTCCAGTAAAGTTCATGTGAGGGGGGATAATTTTATGATGCATTAGGCTACCAGCACTAGGAATGATAACGTGTCAGCCAAATAATACCATAAATAAGTTGCCCTAAATGAAGATCTATCAACATACAGTGTTATCATAAAATAAAACAGTAAAATGAATATGACATCAACACAAAACACTCAACACTAAAAGCAAAAACACACATGAATATTCATAAATTTCCAATATTTGTTCAGAGTGAAAGTGTTAAATCAAATTACACATATGTAATTGATGTAATTCATGATATTTAGTTATATTTAACCTTCATGCAACAGATATGAACACAAACATTAAGGCTGCATATGTGCACAGGTATGCATAGAACAATGAAAGGTCAATCTGGAAACAGGTTAGAAGAGCCATGGACAAAGAAATTAAATATTTTTCTCGGAAAGAAAATGTATTGAGCATATCACCAAAAATTGGAAAATGTATATTATGACGACTAAGCTGAGTTTGCAGTACTCATTTTAGCAGTTGTGGTAGATGGCCAGGGCTCTTACCTGGCTGGGACGCCTGATTCATGGAAGAACTGGGGGAGAGGACATGCACAGGGCATTATCTCCCCCAGAGTACTAGGTGGCAGCCCTCTTGGGTTGCAGCAGTGCCACTGATTCCCACAGGGCTTCATGAGAGTTGGAGTCTGGTAAACCCTGTTGGGTTCCATGGGTGCTGCTGGGACTACGGAGCCCTACTTTGTCGAGCTTCTGCCACTGGAATTCATCCCAGGTGCATGATAAAAGAAGCCTGCTGTCACTGCTCCAAGGGCCAGAGTCAGGAGGGAGAATACGAAGTCTGGTGGAGGAGGAAGCAAAGAGACACAGAGAGGAGAGACGAAGTGCTGTGTGCTTTATTATCGGTGCTTGTTGTACTCTGCTAGCTAGTGGGAAATGGTAGGGAGTTCCCCACAACTGTATAAAAGCCTGTGTGTGTGAAAGAACATGTGACTGTGTCTGTCTATGTCAGGTTTGGGGAGCTGGTATGCCTCCTGCAGACCACATGGTATATTATTTGAATATACCATGTGAATTTACTGATTGTACTTCTAGAATTTTTGCACCAGAGCACCATCTGCTAGGAATGTGGGAGCAGTACCCCACTTGCTCAGAAAGCTCAGAATATCTAAACCAGTGGATACTACTCCAGTTAGCAGTGTGTAAAAGAAACAGCTGGACACAGAACGAATGTTTGGGGCAGCCACATGTATAGTTTCTCTAGCTGCAAAACGCTTTAAAGTACAGTGCAATGTGTACTGGTTAGAGTCCAAAACAGAACTGTTTAAGTATGGAGGATGAGGGCTTTTTATAGCTGGTTCACAGGAAGTGACTTCCTCGGGGCTGGGACAGGAAGGATTTCTTGTGTTTGGTCTGTGGAGAGAAAAGAGAGCGGTTCAGTGCACCCCACCGCCCCCTGGCCTGGCGTGTAATTGTCGTTTCCTGGTCCCTTTGGTTGACTCCCAAGCGCACGTGTGTGTCAAGTGTCAATATGGATGTTAAAAGTTTTTTGTTCTTTGGAATATTGTTGATTAATCTGAACTACATTTTGTATTCACTGGGTTCTACTAAATTTTTATAAATGTTAATTATCCATATGCAACTCTTTTCATTGGTGTATTAACTACTGTCCTCTGTTTTACAGATGGAAAAGAAAGCACTGACGTATATTCTGAAAGTCTTTCTAAATATCTAATTTTAAAGTGGATTTATGTGACTGGCCTTTAAGCATCTAAGAAGGTGTTTGTTCTGTACTCTTTAGTACCAGAAATCCCTTACCTGAAGCCAATAGAACTTAGCCCTACTTAATATCTTCACTCTTGAGTCATGTTTTACCTGAGTTCATGATGTCATTGAAGAGAAACAACTCACATTTAATCAGAACACAGTAAAATGCAGTATTAATATAGCTCAACTGTGACTCGATTTTATTTAACGACTGTGTTTATGTGGGGACATACTGATATTTTTACAAGATGTGAGTGATAGTGATTTTGTATTTAAATAATGACAGTAAAATGATCACAAAAATGCTTTCTAGTTTTGTAATGAGAATAATTGCTTTTAATTTTTAACTAGAATGTTGCAGATTGTAATTAATGAATAGGAAATTTGCCATATAGTCAGTATAAATCATATAATGCTATGTAAACTGTTTTAGTGACACAGGCCATAAATAATTTACCTCACTTCTTTGAACCAGTTTGGAAAAGTGATTAAAAAAACACAAACCTTGGGAAGTGCTATATTGATTATTTCCATGTTCTATATATTGTACAGTTGACATTACATATTTGAAGAAATACAGTATAATTTCTACATTTTAATTACATTAATTTCTTTTCTTGTGCTGTACTTACTTTGATTATATGTAAATTTAAATCCAAATACACCATATTGGGTTAGGTAGGGCTACTGTAATTCCATGTTTTAAGTAAACACTGTTTAATTCCTGTATGTTATTAGATTCTTTGCTGAATTTCTCTATTTCTTTAATCTACTCACTCCATATGAATTCAGAAAACTTTGTAGAAATCCAGAGAAACTGATTAAAAGCCTTTCACTTCATATGTATCTGTTCTTATTTGACTTTGTTAAGAATCTTTATTTGTTTAAACCACAGTATGAAAATGTAGATGAACATACATAAACCCAGAAAAGTGTGAGAAGTGACTATTTAATTTTAAATTTAAATTACAGTTATGCCTTAAGTTCCTAACTGCTTAGTTTTAAAAAATGCTTGGTAAGCAAACCTAAAATTACTGTTTTGCATTTAAAGGATAAAATAAACTTTTCTGGGTTGTACATCTGAAAACCACAGAAACTGAAAGAATAAATGCCCATCTTATTTAATTAATATTTTTATGTTACCCTACAGCTTTTTGTAGTGTAACATACAGAGGTATTTACTGTGTATTTGCAAGGTTTTTTCACCCCAGATGGACCCTTTGCTTTAAACTTTTATTTAGGAAAACAGCTGTTTCTACAAAGTTATGCACAAAGGACTATTATGACTGTTAGACCCCTTCCCCATTCATATTTTTAGCTACTGGCTGTTTGTTTGCTATGTATAACTGTATAGTACATAACATTGTGTCTATATATTGTATACTAAATAAGAAGAGCCTGTAAGCAGTATATTATATATCTAATATCTTGCAATGTATTTTATAGTAAAATGGCAACAAAGTGGTTTTGAGTTTAAACTAGCTTCTTTCTAACTCCTCACTCAATGGATGCAACAGGAATGCCTTTCATAGTTTGTGTTACACCATCTGCCAGATTCATCTTACTTCTCCAAGCATACTGATTAACCTTACATTGCACAGGAGTATACTTCATGTAGTTAAATCCGTTGGCTTTCTGGAAATGAACCACATCAATGTCTGTTCAACACTTGTCATAATGATCCCAAACTTACAGGTTAAACAAAGCAGGGTTTAAAAAGAAATGTCATCAAATGAACCAGGTCAGAAAGCCAACTAAAACATATTTCTCTTCTATTTGAGAATGCGATGTTATTTTAATAACTAGCCATGCTACCCGTCTAAGATGGGTTGAAGTCAAAATAATCAACGTAGACCTCAGTGTTAACATTTACAGTGCACAATGCAATGTGCAGGTCTCTGTTATTTGCCTTTTGGTATGATATTTGTAAAAATAGTGTTAATGTTTGTTGATGCACCATCTATTGGAATGACAAATGCAATGCATTTTATTACAAAAATGTTTTTGATGCGCCATCTTTTGGAATTACATAAACATAGCAACCAAACGGACACACAGATACTTATTCTTTTATTAAGGTAGATGTTCTAAATATGAGCAAAACTGAGGAACTGGTTAATTACTTTTGTTACACGAAAGCTATGTCAAGTCATTATTCAGGAAGGGTATGTGAAGGTAGTAATTACAGATACTACAGTACAGTACAGTACTACAGATACTTGGAACTATGTAGGAAAGAGCAGAGCAAACTCTTTTTCCTTAGTAGACTGCATTCCTTTAATTTCAGTGTAGTGACAACCTTTACATGTTCTATAAATCTGCGATAGCCAGTATGATTTTCTACACTGTAGTGTGTGCTGCGCTGTGCTGGTGACATGACTTCAACAGAAGCACACTAATTAACAAGCTAATTAAGAAGGCTAGCTCAGTAATAGGACATTTTGGAGGTAGCATTGAAGGAGAAAGTAAAGGCAAAGCTTATGATTCTTACCAAAAATGCTGCACATCCTCTGTATAACACACTAGCATTAAGTACTTTTAAACAGCAAATTATTCAATAGAAGTGTTTAATTAAATACTGCTGGGGCTCCTTTATACCTATGGCAGTACATGCCTCTCCTATCTTTAGCCCAGGGCCTGCTTAAGGGTAGATTATGCCCCTGTCTCGAATGAATGAATGTAATTTGAAAGCCACAGAAAGCTTTCTGCTTTATTTATGCCTTATTCATTAAAACTGCTTACATTAATAAGAAGGAAGCCTAAGATAAAGAAATTGTTTGGTGAAATGAAATCTGAGGACTCTTTCTTAAAATGAACACATTAGGTCAACTGAGAAAATGAAACCGAAAGACTCCCCACTTCCGACATTACCCCCAACTCTTAATAAGAACAAACCACCATATTGTACAGAACATGCATAAGTCCTATATTACTACTCTTATAATATCAACAAAATACAAATTTGTAATTTGCATATGAAGAGTACAAACTTGCCAGTTTTAATTACTGGCAGGTCAATTTGTACAGCACACGTTTTCAGGTTTTAATTTGACTGTTATCAATAGGGAATCAAAGATGGAACTAAATAGACAAGCACACCCACTATATTATTATGTGATCTTGGATAAATAAAAAAAAAATCCCAGTTTGTGAATACAAAATTGTAATATAGCTTAGTAAATTACAATTAGTTAATTGGACTTTGTTCTGTTTTTCAGCTCACAGTCCTGTGCTGTCAACTCTCAGCTGCAGCTGAACTTCAGCGCCTTTCATTATAGAGAAAGAAGACAAAAGTAAGTCAACCTTAATTAACTACAGGACACTAGTTTCTAAAATGTGCATTGGGAACATAAAAATGCAGGAAGATTTGTATACTTTAATCCATCCTGGAGCAGAATAATTTGTTTGTTAGTCAGAGATTTTCTGTGACACATCATGCAAACATTTTGCTTGGTGCACTGTATTTGCTGGCTATTACTTTAGGTTTTCTTTTGTCTCTCTTTCTATGCATTTTAGTTTTGTCATCTTTAAACTGTAATTCCCCCAAAATGGAAGAGTATTAATAGTTAAAATTTTCCAGAAATGTGAAATAATGTCATCATATCAAAATCTATCATATTTTTCATATTTTAATGTGTTCATGTGTAATTATACCGTGAATGCCAAATGCAGTTTCACTATTAGGAGTTCTTAAATTCACTATATTGATAAAGATGTCTATATTTATAATGAACAATCACCTGGAGAAGCTCATAAAATATATGCTGGTTAAACTGTTTTTTCCAAGAGTTTGTTGGTTTTGTGATTTTTTCAAAGCTGATTTTTATCATTGGTGTAACTTAGTAAAGTTAACTTTGTTGATGCAGTTAGATTGTTAGAATTTCACCTAGACATTTGCAGTATGTTTATGGGAACTCTCTGTGTTTTGTAGAAAATGTAATCCAAGCATTTCAAAAATTAAAAAATAGGCTAGTGCCCCTTTTAATCTTAAAGTGCACACTCCTCCCTAGTTGTAAGTGCATTTAGGTGTAATGGTTAAGATAACAGCTCACTAAATGCAGTCGGACTCATTGTCAGTAAAGATTGTATAATCAGAGATAAAACGGCAACTGCCAAGGAGGGTTGGTAATATGGTGACATAAGAAACTAACTACATTTCATTGCGAAAATTGGTGTAGATTTATTTATTTTATATTTTTTGTATAGTATTGGTCAAAAGTTTTTTCCAGCTTTTCTTTAAATTTATCAGTTGAAATGCAATGAATGACCTAAAATGGTGAAAAGGTAAGCAGCAAACTGCCAGAGGTTTAAATTTAAAATTTAAGTTAGCAAAAACTGAAAAAAAGGAAGTTTTAGAGTATTACAAAAGGGACTTCTTCAGGAAACAACTAATAGGGCACAACCTGCAAATGTTCTGTAAAGTAAATTAAGCCTTGTAAGTTGAAACAAACAATTCGCACAGGTGTCCCAACTTCTGTTGATTACTTAAAAATCCACCGTCTGTCTTAATGCAGAGTTGGAGCAGACTGTGTTACTAAGCCCTCTGAAGTACTACTTGGACAATATTACACTGTAGAAAGTTGTAAATCCCAGTGATAATTGCAAGAAACTGGCAATCAAATGAATTGAGAAGGAACATTATTAACCTTAGAAATGTAGGCCTTTCTTTAAGAGAAATTGAAAAACAAATCGGTGTCAGAGAGTACGGTGTCCTACACAATCCAAAGGCAACTGGAAACTGGAAGAAATTCTGATAGGAAGAGATCTGACTAACCCAATATCACAACCCAATGAGAAGGCAAGTTTCTGAGGGTCACCAGCTTGTGTGAAAAGTGTCTCACAGCACAACAACTTCAAATACAGCTTAACAGTGGTTGAAAAAGGGAAGTCTCAGTTTCTACTGTGAAGAGGAGACTTTGTTCAGTCTGCAGTAGTCCATAGCCGGTATTTCAAGGCCCTATTTTGTCCTTTAAGAAATTTCTTTCTTACTGCCACTCGCCCTGTCAAACCTACAGCACAAAGTCTTCCCTTTACAGTAGAAACAGACACTTCATTTTTTCAACCACTTTTAAGCTGTTCTTGAAGCTGTTATGCTGTGAGGGCAAAACTTTGATCTTTACCTAATAGTAGGTATGAGATCTCAGATTTTAAGAGTGTGATCATGCCACTACAAATAAAACTGTCAAAGCACATCTCCAATTCAAACTGTCTCATGTGAGTAAATTAATTTTGACTGCTACAGATTAATAGTTACAACTATCTTGTTCAAAGTGATAGAGACATTCCTTAGGTCAAGAATAGTGGCAAATGTTTATAATCTTGATTTATCGTTCTTCTGCCTTTACAATTTGTTATAATAAAGTTTCATTTTACATTGCCATCTGCATAATTGATGTTTGCTCATCTAATACATAAGTAATAGAAATAGTAATTTGTAATTTATAATGGTCAAGATGCTGGAAAACCCTCTGAACAGAATGTTGCCTGTCTATGAATGCTGATGTTTTATTACAGAGAATGCTTTTCTTGTGTCCCTATTGGCTTCATAAGTGTTGAGGAAATAGCAGCCTCTTAGCATTTACGGGATACATTTTATTCCCCACACTATATGCAAACAATATTGTTAAAAGTTCTTCACTAGTTGGAATAAGGGTCAGCCATTAGAATGCTTTCTTAAATTATTGTATCTGCTTGTTACGAAGCCTACCTACTGATCAGGAGTGACCAGACAGGACAAGAAGATTTTTGCATAATTAGTCAAGATAATTACGATGTGAACAATAATGAAATACAATTTTCCTCTGTGCAATTCCGGTTGCATTATTTCATAGGAAGATTTTTTCCTTTTTATTATTTTTCAGTGAACTTTTCTGATTACAACATAAAATGTGTTTTGCTCATTAGTGGGTATTCCACCACTAATATAATTTCCAAATGGTGTGCTGATCTTAGCCATTCAGACTTGACCAAAGTAGAACAATCAGGTAAAGTTTTTAAAAAAAAAAAAAATCAATCATACTTTAGACTTAATATAAAAGTGCTAGAAAAAACTCCTCTCTCATAATTAAAAATAAAGCATTTTTACACATATTGTGATACTTAGCAGTGTGCTAAAAGCAAAAATGAAATGACGAAAAAGAAATACAAAAGGCTAGTGCCATTTTACACTTGACAGCTTTGTGAATAATGAATCTGTCTTCAAACCTGGAGCTTTTAGAGTCCTTTATCATCTTGTTGAGCAGTCTTGTGATTCTAACTGATTAAATCTAAAATGGTAAAAAAAATCATTTTGCAAGCAAAGCCAATAGATCACTAACATTAAATTTTAATGTGCACTTCAGTTTTCCCTACCATTTCATACTTCTATGTTACGGCCATTTGTCTTTTTTAGCTTATCAGTATTATACAGTTTTATTAATTTTTTTATATATAAAGCTATTTTAAACATTACAAATAAAAAACAAAAAAATAAACAGTATTGTTCCAAGTATTATGTGATAATGTAGTAGTTTAGATTAATCATTCAAAAGTACAGAAATCACATTACTATAATTATGTTTTCTGCCCTTTTGTTACATGCCACAGATCTCAGGAGTGATACTGTGTATTGATAACACCAGACAATACGTATTTTCCTGTGCATCAGCTCAGATGCAAACAATGATCACATGCTTGTGTGACAGTTAGTACATTTCTGTAAGCTATTAAGGAAAAATTATTATTTGTTCATATTTCTACTGTGTTTAAAAAGTACTTGAGTAAGCTTTAGGTTTGACTATATTATTTCTTCTGGAAAAAAACAGCAATTTTTTTAAACAAGGTTTTAGCAGAAAAGCAGCCTGGGTAGTCAGATTTGAAAAGGTACCCTGGAGCAATGAATCAAAGGCAGCTGTTTGGCCAGTGGACCGCATTAATCAACCTACTTGGAGGTGTTTTTTGCTGAAGACTATAAATAGTTACTGTTCATATACTGTGCATGATAAAGCGTTAGACAAAGAAAGCCATTATGTTAATTCAAAAAACAGCAAAATTACCATATTCCAAAAAAATCTAAGGAAAAGTACTAGCCTAGTCCCAGTAAAAATTGGGGACTGGACTGATATTTCTAAAAAGAAAATTAAGCAAGACAAAAAGTAACAATTTATTTAAAAAAAAAAAGCAAGATACACATATTAACAGATAGCTAGCGAATTTCCATTGTTTCATAACTAAAATTAGCATGATTCTTACAGGTTTCTTTTTTTTATATTGTCCTTTGGTTGCCTATGTACTGTACATCATGTTGAATAATATAAAAGTGCTCCAGAACTGTCAGGATATGCTATGATCAAGTGTGGTCTGATGGGTTTAGAGATGGACATGACATCATAAGCCTGCAGGTTCAGATCTCACTGATTTCAGCTCACTCTCAAGTCTCTCTGTGTATGCGTTACAAAATATTGCAGTTGTAATGGTAAGTGTTTTTCGGATCTGCAATAATTTCTGTTATGAAAACCTTTATATGATTTAAGGAGGAACTGATAAACTGCAGAAAAGCAAATACTTTAACAAAAAGGTAAATTTATGTTGCACTGTGCAGAACAAATATTTGAAATAACCAAAATATTATAAAAAAATCTAAACCTACTGTAAAGCTTCATAATATAGACAAAATGTATGTAAGGTACTATGGAGTGTTGGATTGCTCCAGAAGTGTTAATTGCATTTTATGTAATACTCTAAAGTTGTTTATTTTACAAATATGCTTATTCTGATAATAGATTTGCTTTTGGCTGGAGTCTGTCTGAACTGTATCAGACAAGGGCATAGCCAAAATCACTACAGGTAGCAAAACCTCAGGTTTTTGTGAAAAAGGTCATGTGCAAAATTTGCTTATCTGAAACATAAATAAAATCATAGAACATAGCATTTTTAGATAAACCTACTTTTTGTTACAGAATTTCTCCACACCTAAAATAAATACATTGAATACAATGAGTAAAATTAATCTTCTGCAGTTTATTTGTTTTTGATCAGTCTGATGGAAAGTCATTTGTATATTTTTTTAAACTTTCATGATAGAACATTTCAGAGTACAATTTTATACAGTTACATTTTTCCATGTATTTAGAATAATTTTAACTTATGATACTGTGATTCACCTTTATGACTCATTTTTTATGCTTCTATTCCTTGTCAGCTCTATACAATATTCCAAGAGAAAGTAAATGCTTTGTAAATCACAGTCTTTCAGAAAAGTGATGGGTTATTTCTTGTCACAGCCTTATTACAGTCTGGATTATCTAGGATATCTGCATGCTGAAAACATGCTGTTATGCAACTTTGCTGCTGCACATTTTATTTTGTTACTGACATCATTAATCTCATTCATTTTCCGTTTGACCAGTTGTGCTTCTGATGCTAGTGTCTTCCTGCCTGATTAATAAATTCAACCAACCGAAACTTTTTGAAGTATAGAAAACCTCTTCCTCAAATGAGGACTCTTGCTTAAGTGAAAAGGCTCATGTCTCACTACTTACTGGAATCTCCCAAATGTGTGTGTCGTAGTACTGTATATGTGTTTGTTCAACTTGTGATTTGGCCTCTTAAGGATATGTATACTGTTGCTTTCTAAATATAAGCAGCATGTGCTGTGTGGTTCTGAAAAACCTCATTTGATTATGCACAAATATCTGCCATAAGGACAATTGATTTTTCAACACAAGTCAAGTTGATATAAATAAATGCACCTGAATATAAATGTATCTGTGTACGGATTGCTGTGATGATGATTAATAATCATTGTTTCAGAGACATTCCCAGTGGCCCTAACAAAGAGGAAGTTTATTTAGGAATTTAAGTCTGAGTGACAGAAATCTAAAATGACATTTTGTGCTATTTGCTCTTTCTTATCTTCCTGACCATTACAATATTTTTAGATACATGAACTTCTAAATGTGGATATTCCAACTGCATTAACCAAATTTGTACTTATTGAGGTAACATACTGTATATAATAACATATAAACTTATTTTATCAGAAATGAAATATACAGTACTAGCCATCCCCCGCAGCTTCGCCAGCGTATTAGTGAAACAGGAAAGTGAGTAGGGCCCCGTCCAGCTCTCTACTCCCGACGTGACTCTTCCCCCTCCCCTTGGGCCGCAGCCTATGTCTCTGATTAGCACGACTATATCTCTCCTGCAAGCGAACTATGATTCTTAGCGCAATGAGAGAAGTCACAAAATCAACCGGAATGTTAAAGCAAATTATAGAAAAAAAAAGATCTAAATCCATTAAGTACTTCTCTCGTTTGCTAACTAAGTGGAGTTAAGGTTACACCCTAGGCAGACGAGTGAGTGAGGAGGGCCCCACCCCCTCACCACAGCCTGATGTCTCTCTCGGATTCACGCTAATAAATCAGTACCGCAAGTGAACTATGATACTCAGCCTGATGAGAAAGTCCCAAAATCAATGGAGTGTTCAAGCAAATTATAGGAAAAAACCTGAATCCATTAAGTAGTTCACTCATGAAAAGCAGGGAGACATACAAACGGGTCTAAAAAACTATAAGAAATTTCACACTTGGACCACGAAATTTTTAAAACCATTTCTTAGTGAGCACCTATGGGCAAGTGTAATCCAAATTTCAAGTCCCAAGTACTCATGGTTTGGGAGATTTCATGATGAGTGAGTCAGTGGTATTTGGCTTTTATATATCCATCCATCTATTATCCAACCCGCTCTATCCTAACTACAGGGTTACGGGGGTCGGCTGGAGCCAGTCCCAGCCAACATAGGGCGCAAGGCAGAAAACAAACCCCGGGCAGGGCATCAGCCCACTGCAGGACGAGCACACACACATCCACACACTAGGGACAATTTAGAATCGCCAATGCACCTAACCTGCATGTCTTTGGACTGTGGGAAGGAACCGGAGCACCTGGAGGAAACCCACGCAGACACAGGGAAAAAATGCAAACTCCACGCAGGGAGGACCCGGGAAGGAAACCCAGGTCTCCTAATTGCGATGCAGCAGTGCTACCCACTGCGCCACCGTGCCGCCCACTTTTATATATGTATATAGATAAAGGTAAAATATTTTGTGGTGTTGTAGAGTGTTTCATGAATACCATACATAAAAAGTAAAGCAAAAAGAAACTGCAGTAAGTTTGAAAGAATAATGAATAAGGTGGTTCAATGAGGTGGTGTACATTGCTTATATTGTATTATGTGTTGATGTTGTTTGCCTTATTCATAATAATGAGTATTACAAGTAGCAATCTAGTAGTTGTACTTTTGACATAAGGTAAATAAAATTGTGTTTCTGCCCTTCTTTCTCCCATTTCCAAACTCATATACAGTATGTATATTGTGGTCAGGTGTGGGAATGACAGTTCTGCAGACAGGAAGAAATTATGGGGTGCCAACCGGGTTATCCCCGTTATTGTCTGAAGACAAAGCAAAGAAACAGAAAAGAAAAGACACTGTTTGGTATGGTCCCCGGAATTGAGTTAAATAAAGCGTTGGAAGGTCGTTGTCGCTGCTAGCAGAGCTAAGTCCAGGGCATTGCTCTAGTCAGTAATAAAGCCTCTTTCTGGATACCCTGGGTTTTTATGGCAGCTGGACTGGAAGGAACGGGGTCAAGTGCCCTCACTGGGTGGCTTCTCAGCACTGTGGAGAGAGAAGGAGATGATAGAGTTAGCAGCAGCAGCACCCTCTCTTGTCTCATTGGGTTATTACACAACCTTGACTGAGCCTGCAAAGACTCCCTCAGATGCGCATGCATATTAATATATACTAGCCGAAGCCCGCTGTAGCATACGGCGGTGTAAGAATAGGAACAGAAAACGGTGAGAAAGGAATTCAGAAATCAAGAAGAAATAAATACTTCTTGAAAGACACAGTTGTGAATAGGTGTTTTGGTGGTGACGACAGATAATGAGTCGAAAGATCTAACCCTAGAAAAAGCCACATACAACTGACCGTGGCTGAAGACTGGTTGTTAGAATTATTGTGAAGAGTAATCAGCATGTGGGTATGAGGAAGGCCGCGCTTCTGAAATTCGATTACGTAAATATAATCAATAACAACCTCAAAAAGATGATGTTGTAGAATGTATCTAAGTAATTCCTGCAGCTTAATCCAAAAGACTTGTACTACAATATCAGGTCTGTGCTCCTGTCTTTGGGTATCCGACAGTGCATGTAGATTTTCCAGCCAAGCAGGATTACATGTGAAAGTGATAAATAAATGAGGCTGTCCGAATTTACGTACTATGGCCATGGCATCCTGCTAGTTTTGTTGCATGTATCTTGGACTTCCTGGAAATGTGGACGATAATATGATCATTTTGTCTACACGTACGTTGTTATTTTCAGCATTTGCTGGCAGTGCGTCTGACAGTCCTTTGTATTGTTCCACGTGTAAATCTTGTTGATCTAATCTCAGATAGTTGAGACGCGTGCCCTCTGTTTTAACATATGCATCTACAACGTACTGTTGGAATAGTTCGCCGCTGGACTGCAAAATACTAAATGTATTCCTCATTGCTAATCTGTACGCGTAAAATTGGCATTGAGTAAGCCTTCTTCGCTTGGCGATTCTTTTATCGGGAACATGTTGTAAATCTTTGTGCCAGTCAATGTCTCCGTAAGGGAATAACAGTGGGTAAACCATAGGATCGCAATTCATATTGAGTGTGGAAATCTGTTTACAGGAGTTGCCTATGGGACAGATGCAAATATCCCTTTCGGCAGCCGGTTCACCATCTTCTCTGATGAAAATCGCTGCAACATTGGTGTGACATGTCGGGGCATTGTATCGTCGTAAATGTCCGGTTTTCCTCATTCATACAGATGCTGTTGGATTGGACTGAGCAATTTCATGCATGTGTTTGTATGATTTAGCGAAGGGTTTGATGGCTCTGAGCATGGAATCTAGCTGGAGAAGTAAATTTTCGCTGCATGTAGAGTTTGCTTTATTTTGTAAGCGTACTTGAGAAGCTTGGCGAGAAATGCTGTGTCGGCTGTGTGTGGGCGGGACTGGTTTTGAAGAGGAGCCGCTGGAAGCATGGGGAGGGGTTTGGAATAGGACAAATAGGAATCGAGAAATGCCGTGTTGGCTGCGTGTGGGCGGGATCGGTTTTGAGGTGGAAGCAGGACGATGGTCCTAGCTTCCTAGCTCTGATGGTATGAATCAGGGTTTTGTAGACAAAGGTTTTCCCTGTTCCTGCAGGACCATCTAAGAAGAAGCATATTTGTCGCGGATGGGAATCGCTGTATGCAGCGTGTAAACATGTGTTTGGTGAGGTGTTGGGGGAGGGCACATGAGCAGGCAGTGCGCATGCCTCGAGAGCGAGGGTGGACGCGGGAGGAGGGTTAGAGTTGGCGGGTTGTGCTCTGTCGTGTGTACCCCATGGTCAGGCGCCTTGGTCGATTTTATATATATCTATATATATATATATATATATATATATATATATATAATATAAATAAAAGACAGAGTCATATAAAGGTTTGGGGCAGCCACCCGTATAATCTGGTATCCTGGCTGCAAAAGTAATGTTTTAGTAAATACAGCACTGATGTGCACAAAACCAAGTCCAAAACAGAACTGAGGGACTAGGGAAAAGGTTCAGGTTTTTAAAGGGGAAGACAGGAAGTAAGATCATATGGATCGGGCTCATGGTCTTCAGCCATTGGTTCAAGTCCGGACGTGACATCACAGGGGCCGGGGCCGGCAAGGTCTTCTTTCATAGGCATGGTCCCGGAAGTGACGTCAAAAGAGCCAGGTGGGATCTCCCGTGAATGGTCTACAGGAAAGGGAGAAAAAGAGTCAGTGCACTCTGCCACATCCCGGCATGCTTCGGAACTGCCCTTATTCAAGCCCTTTAGCTGCCTCCCATGCACACGTGTTTGACAAGATATATATACTGTATATGTGTGTGTATATATATATATATATATATATATATATATATAGATATAGATAAATAAACTCCCCAGATATTAAACAGTATTAAGTCACATGAATCTCTAAATGCTATACTAATGTTTAACCTGTGCTGGATTACTCCTACTGTTTTTTTCTGTTAACAGGCACTTTCTTTATATCGCCCACCAACTGATTCTGAGTGTTAGACTAATTTGTTTTTGCTGCAGTAGAAAAAGCTGTGTGCTAGATTATGGAATAATGCTTGATAATTACATTACTTTGCATTTCAGAGTTGGGGAAAAAAAGATTGATAACAGGGTCATTCCTGAAATTATAATCAGCCCTATATATCAGTTTCTATTACAATAAAAATAATAATAAGAAGAAATTACAAAGAAATGACAGTGGACTCTTGATAGACTCTCCACACTAATCTGTTAAATTTCTTTTGACAATCATAATAAATAATTCCTAAAGTATTATGTGATTTAGTTTTTTTTAATAAATTGCTTGAAGTATTTGCAATAGAACACAAATAAAATGGCAGTTATGATTTGTTCGTTTTGCCAGTTTGCTTCTTATCGGTTGAAGGTGTCTTGTTTCTACTATACATTGACTTTACAGCTTTTTGCCTACTGGGAAATATAATTTAATAAATATTCAATATCCTTGTTGTAGAAATGTTGCAATAATTTATGTAATATTTTCTATAGATCCAACAACCTGGTTTCTTATTCCACGCTGATCACTCTCTGTGCAACCTGCAGATTCTCCTTGTGTTATCATGGTCGCTAAGTTTGTCCTCTCACATCACTAAGACATGCATGTTACAGAATGTTGATTGGCATCTGTGAACCAGCCATTATACGTAAGTGTGTGTGTGTGCACTGTTTAACTCTAACTCAATGGTTGACTCTTGCATTTTACATTAAATTGGCAGAATTATCTCCTTCACTTCATAACACTGTATGAAATCATAAAAGGATGAACAGGTGGATTGTGTTCCCATTATGGAGAAAAAAATGTGTAACAGAAGTTACCACAAATCAGACCAGTCTGAAAATTCCAACTAATATTCATTAAGAAATGATTTGTCAGTTATATTATTTATATCTATAATTACATAATATCAGTTTAACAATGTAAAAAGATCATGTGAAAAATAATTTCCTAATCTTCTTATTCTTCTTTTGGCTTCTCCCGTTAGGAGTTGCCACAGTGGATCATCTTCTTCCATATCGTCCTGCGTTCTGCATCTTGCTCTTTTACACCCATCACCTGCATGTTCACTCTTTTTAACATCGTTTTCCCAATATACCCAGCATCTTTCCTCTGCACATGTCCAGACCAACGCAATCTCGCCTCTCTCTTTTTTTTTTATTATTGATTTTATTGTAATCATTTCATAAAGATAGATCAATTTTTACAAAAAATAGGATTGAAAACAAATCAACCCCCACCCCTGAGAAAGAGAGCATGGCCAACGGAGTAAAACTTAAAGCTTGTAAAAATACATAAATTGATGAGTTTAATAGGCGGATAAAGATAAATGGAGAAGAAAAATAAAAGAAATGGGAAGAGAATCTATTTCCTCAGTGCTTTAAGAGCTTATTCAAACATATTATTGATTAGATCCTGCCAGGTTTTGAAAAAGTTCTGCACAGATCCTCTAACTGAGCATTTCATTTCTTCTAATTTCAAACAGTATAAAACATCAGTTACCCACTGACTTAAAAAGAGGAGAGTTGGGATTCTTCTTGCCCAGAGGGGACTGGGCGGTCTCTTGGTCTGGAATCCCTACAGATTTTATTTTTTTTTCTCCAGCCTCTGGAGTTTTTTTTTTTTGTTTTTTCTGTCCACCCTGGCCATCGGACCTTACTTATTCTATGTTGATTAATGTTGACTTTTTATTTTTTATTGTGTCTTCTATTTTTCTATTCTTCATTTTGTAAAGCACTTTGAGCTACATTTTTTTGTATGAAAATGTGCTATATAAATTAATGTTGTTGTTTCAGTTTAGCAATACAAGTCTGCGTGCCAATAGTGTGGTGAAGACAATCACAGTTTAGTTGTCCTTCTCCGCTTTAAGCCCATCTGGAAGAACACTAAACACAGCTGTTAATGGGTTAGGAGGGATTGTGACACCAAGGCTGTCTGAAAGGTACTTAAAAATTTTTGTCCAGAATGATGTTAATTTGGTGCAGGCCCAAAATATGTGACCCAGTGAGGCTGGGACCTGATTGCAGCGTTCGCAGGTTGGAACTTGCCCTGGAAACATTTTGGACAGTTTATAGCGGGTTGGATAATGAATGACTGACTGACTGACTGACTTTAAGCGAGACAGATGTACTCAATATATAATTTTGAATTGAATAATTGTGTGCTTTGCGCATATGGAGCTCGAGTGAATTCTCTGCATTGCTACATTCCACTCCTTTTCTGATATGTTGAGTGATAGATCTTTTTCCCATTGTCCTCTTGGATCTTTGACTGCCTGAGTCCTCGAAAATGAGCAATATTTTTTCCAGCATAGAGGAAGGTACGAGATGAGGGAAATCGGGCAGGTTCTGTTTAACAAAGTCTCTAATTTGAAGATAGTGAAAGAAATGTGTTGCTGGAAAGTTAAATTTGGAATGTAATCGTTCATAGGATGCAAAGATGTTGTCTATATACAGATCTCTAAGCAATTTAATCCCAAATGTTTTCCAGATATTAAAAACTGCATATGTTTGCGAGGGTTGAAAAAGGTGGTTCTCATGCAGAGGTGCCACCAATAAAACATTCTCCATCTTAAAATTCTTTCTACATTGGTTCCATATTCTGAGTGAGTGAAGCACAATTGGGTTATTGGTATATTGGTGATAACTTGCATTTATTGGGGCACAAAGCAGGAAATATAAAGAAGTACTGCAGGATTTTATTTCTCTTGCTGACCAAGCCTGTGTATGTTCATCTATTTGTGTCCAGGTTTTTATAGCTTGCATTTTTGTTGCCCAGTAATAAAGCTGAAAGTTAGGTAGAGCCATACCACCTTTTGCCTTAGGTCTTTGTACGGTCGCCCTTTGGATACGTTTGGATGTTTTGAGTTCCAAATAAATGAGGTTATGGTTGAATCTAATTGCTTAAAAATGATTTATTGATGTTTATTGGAATGTTTTGAAATAAAAAGAGAAGCTTAGGAAGGATATTCATCTTAACAATGTTAATTCTTCCAGCTAGAGTGAGATGAAGGGTTGACCATCTATGCAAGTCTTGCTTAATTTTTTCCATACAGGCGGCGAAATTTTGTTGATAAAGACCTTTATGTTTAAATATTTACCCCTAGGTATTTAAACTGATCTGCAGTGATTAAAGGGAACGTGTCCAATCTGATATTGTATGCATGAGAATTCACAGGAAAGAGCACACTTTTATTCAAATTAATTCTGAGACCAGAGATCTTTTGAAATTCTGTAAGTGCCTGTTAAGACTGCAGGCACAGTATTTTGTGGGTCTGGTATATACAGTACAATATCATCTGCATATAGAGAAATTTTCTGTTCAAGTCCTTCTCTGATAATCCCTTTTATCTGATAAGCATTTCGACAGTGAACTGCCAGTGGTTCAATGGCAATTGCAAATAGCAGTGGTGACAAGGGGCATCTTTGTCTGGTACCACGTTCTAGTTTAAAGTAGTCTGAACAAATGTTGTTAATACAAACTGAAGCTTCTGGATTGGTATACAGTAGTTTGATCCATGCACAAATGTTTGGGCCAAACCCAAATTTCTCTAATGTAGTGAAAAGGTAGTTCCATTCAATCATGTTGAATGCTTTTTCTACATCCAATAATGATAATATTTCTGGGGTGTTTGAGTTTTCTGGTGAATATATTACATTAAACAGGCATCGAAGATTAGAAGCGAAGTGTCGGCCTTTAATAAATCCAGTTTGATCTTGTGATATTACTGAAGGCAGCACTTCTCCAGCCTTCAAGCTAGGACTTTGGAGAGTATCTTAATATCATTATTCAGAAGTGAAATTGGTCTGTATAATGCACATCGTAATAAGTCCTTATTTTGTTTAGGAAAGACGGCGATTAATGCTTGGCGAAAAGTTTGAGGTAGAATTTGATTGTCACTAGCTACTGTAAATGTTGCTAATAAGATGGGGTCAAGCTAAATGGAAAATTTCTTATAAAATTCTACATGGTAGCCATCAGGGCCTGCTGCTTTTCAGCTTTGAAGTGACTTTATAGTATTTAGTAATTCTGACAGCTCCAAAGGTTTATCCAGTTCCTCTGCACTAAAAGTATCGATTTGTGGTATCTGTAATGTATCTAGAAATGCATTAGATTGTGTGTTTGTCTTCTTTAATCTCAGTAGTATATAAGGATTTATAGTAGTCTCTTAATATGTGCATTATTTTTTATTCTCAATGATTTTATCTCCGTTCGTGTTGGTGATTGCTGGGATTGCATTGTGAACTTCTTGCTTGTGGATTTGTTGAGCTAAGAGCTTATTAGCTTTCTCTCTGTGTTCATAGTAATGATGTCTTGCTTTAAAAACGAGTTGTTCAGTTTCTTTGGTTGTTAAGAAATTGAGCTCAGAATGCAGAGCCTGACTTTGTCTCTCAACCGCCCAACTTCAGCTGACCCTCTATTGTACTAATTTCTAATCGTGTCCATCCTCGTCACACCCAATGCAAATCTTAACATCTTTAACTCTGCCACCTCCAGTTCTGTCTCCTGCTTTCTGGTCAGGGTCACCGTCTCCAACCCATATAACATAGCTGATCTCACTACTTTCCTGTAGACTTTTCCCTTTTATGACATTACTTCAGTAAATGTAAATCTAATCTATGTACTTTTCTTTATTCTATGTAAAATACCCATCCTGAGCGTTGTATTTTTGCCATCATTTTTATATCAGACTTTGGGGATGTTCAAGAAAGACATACAATGACAAACTGTTGAATGGACAGCTCTGTTTCTGTGATTGTTACACATAGAATCTCTCTGGTAAACACTTTAATTCTTGTTTGTTGATTGTAGTAGAGGCAACCACTACAGGGGCTGACTGGCTATATCAGTGTTTCCATTTTGAAAGTGCTATTCCTATGATCTTACACTACTAGCATCAATGTAGATTGAATTCATGCATAAATGTGTAGGATTTCTTCCTTCATTAAAGATTCTACGTCAGAACACTGTTAAAGCAACTTGTCCGTGTTAGTCTTTTTGTGGCACTATACTATTTTGTAGTAAATAAGAATTGTCAGAGGTGGCTGGGGTGGCGACCTGGCCGGGACGCCCATGAGGACTGGAGGAGGGTTTGCGCCTTCCCCAGACCATCTGGGGGCGACCGCCCTGGTTCCTTTGGGGGCCACGGGCACAGAGCTTTGAAGGTCCACCCTGTAGGGGCCCGTGGTCACTGCCAGGGGGCGCCCCTATGCCTTTGGAGCCCTGGACCTCAGCACTTCCGCCACACCAGGAAGTGCTGGGTCGAAGAGGAGCAGGGACACCCGGAGTGCTTCTGGGGATACAGCCGGCACTTCTGCCACACGGAGGTGTGTCGGTGGGAGATTGCCGGGGAGCACCTGGAGCACATCCGGGTGTGGATAAAAGGGGCCGCCTCCTTTCATTCGGAGCAAGAGTTGGGAGTGGAGTGGACTGAGCTTGCTAGAGGAGGCAAGGAAGCGGCCTGAAGAGGAAAGTGAAGGCATTGTCTGGCCAGGACTTTGGGGACTTTGGGCGTTTTGTGGTGCACTTGTGACTTGCTATTGTAAATAAACGTGTTTGTGGGTGACATGAACGTGTCTGTCTGTCTGTGTCCAGGCCAGCCTCCACAGAATGTAACACTATCCAAACAGATGGAAAGACAGGCCTGACAAATTAAATAAATAATACATAGTTTAGTGATAAATCTTTAATGATAACATTTGATATACACATGCTCACTACATGAATACAGGAACAGTTCTGCTTTCATTTTCAGAATGGGCATTATGTGCACATTCAGTTTGCAGTCACTCTGAATTGTGTTCTCTAAACTGCAGTTATTTTAAATTACTACAGCAAGCTAATAGAACCACAGAGTTATAATGCAAAAAATACAGTAAATTTCTAAACAATCAGTGTTGTCAAGCACACCAGAAAACAGTGTAATGTGGTTATCAGGATGAGCTGCTAGCTTGCTACACATCAGTATCCTTCTAAGGAGTAGGGCAAGGAAATGTTTCAAACTATTACATAAATACAAGTTGGGTCATCACGATGCTAGACAAACTGCAATACAATACTACACCTTACCTTTGTCTAGCCTCAGTGCTTGCTTACTGAAATGTCAAAATATATGTATTATACATTTTTCAATAGTAGTAGAACAGACATACTTTTATTTCATCAATGTACTTCTTAGTACTAACACTATTTTATTCCTTCTAGTAGATATTTCTCCCAGTAATTTGTAAGCAGGAGCAATTGAAGGATTTCATGACAAATTAAAACATTTTTTAAATATACAACGCATTCAATTTGCGGTGTTCACAAGAAATATTAGATATAATGAGTGTACAAGCATACTGATGCTTAGGGATAAAGCTCAACTGATCAATATCATACTGAAGGTCAAACTATGTTGTCTTTATGTATCTTTTCCTACATCACTCAAAACAAACACGTTATGGTATCATACAGTTATTGTTTCTAAATAAGCAAATACACTTTTTGATATTTATTATTTATTTAAAGCTGTCTTTGTCAAAATTCAATAATGGAATACATTTACAGCACTAATAAGAGACACTGTTTCTATTCCCTTCCTTTAGTCTTCCTTTTCACTATCACACCTCCAAATTTCAATTCTGTTTTTCATCCTCCTACATAAGTATTGAAACTCTGATGAGCATTTGCAAATTACCTTTTTTTAGATTTTAAACCTGTACAGTCTTGTGCGATCCCTTTACAAAGTTGCAAACAAGGTGGTTCCAGATCTCACTGCACACAAAATTCATCAGTAAGTGTACTGTTTGGACTGCACAACATTACATGAAGTTTCCATCAAGGGTGATGATGATGCTTGTTATCATACTTCATTTTATAACATCCCTATACAAAACCATGCTTTCAGCTGTCTCTAGATTTAGTGAGTTTCTCCTGTTTCACAGAGATATAATGTAATTAAAGGCTATTAGTAAATAAGCATGTCAGCCTCTTTAAAATGATGAGGATGAGATATTTTCTGTTTCATTGACTGCTGAGGCCACATAGGGGTATTATTGTAAACAACTACTTCCATAAGTTTAGAGACAAAAAAAAACAATGAAAATAAATTGTACGATCTGTGAAATTCTACAGTAAATGTAAACACTAGTTGGCTTTCTTAGGCATGTACTAAAATGATAGAAAGTTTTGGACTTAAACGTTTAATTAAGTACTTTACCAGTAACATGGGAATGTAGTTTTCAGTCTGATACCATTGATAGACCATATACTACAAAAATGTTCATACATCAGGCTGCACATGTTGTAACCCTATCATGGTGTATTGGCAAAAGTTAAGGATTTTCTAATAAACTAATTAAATTCTGAACCCAGATTAACTGCAGTTGGTCCACTCTGAGGGTGGTTTCCTGACTATAATGTTTACGAAAGCTAAAGGAGTGTCCAGTATTGGTTATTTAGTTTTTTTTTGTTTTGGGACACCAATTAGACTTTATCTTTTATGTAAAAATGAGTTTAATTAAACTTAACCCATGAGTTAAAGATAGTAATATCTCAAAACAAAAGAGACACACATCATAGGCATTTGGCTTTAAATTTCTTCTGTTAGGTTTCCTGTTGCTGTCTGTAACCTGCAGCACAGTTTTGGAGGCGGTTGCCATGTTTACTTTCCTTATATATTTTAGTGCACGGTGTCCCTCTCTCCAAATTTCTTTCCAAGTAATAATGAGGTCAGTCTTGGGTCTCTGCTGTTCCAGGAACTACAGTACATTGGGCAGTCATTTTACCTAATTCCTTAAAAATTAACCTATGATATCATAAATTAGGATTTTATACATAAATTACACCATTTTAAATGCTTCTTTAAAAGTGAAAAAAATCTGTTTGACTTAATTTAAATGGTAGTTTTTTTTTCCCAAGCTCAGAGTTCACATGTTGTAAAGGATAGTGCATGGCTTTCATGCAGTCCCTTTGTTTCACACTTGAAGTGAATGTTTTCATTGAATGAAATTCAGTTTAGTTTAGTTTAGTTCATCAACAAATGAAGCCCAAGCAAACTGGATCCACCTTGGTGTTATTATTTTAATAAGCCTTTCATCACAGGACTTTTTAGCCAGGTAACAAAATGAAGTCTCTGTGTTTATTGTTTTCAGCAGCAACTTTTTCTGTTTGTTCTCCTAAAGAAAGCAGCCACGGATCCTAGCTCTAGTGGTGTGACACATGAAATAAACACAAGTTAAAGGGTTATGTAGAATCTCCTTTTTCTTGCCTATGATAAAGATAAAGTTCATTATCTTCAAAAGGTATTTTAAGCACAAGTAGATGTTCTTCTCTGTTTAGCTCTGAGTAGTGAGTTGCTCTTTAAAATGAAAACATAATTGTGAAGTAAATATAAAGGAATTTCCTGAAATAGCCTGTTTTGGTAGAGATAAAATTCCAGCCAAGCAACGCTTCACATGCTTGTACTTTCTATGGTCTAAATAAATATTTAAAAATTGTGGCAGCTTTCACGTTTGACATCCTGTCTGAAAGAAAACAACAGAATAGAAAAAGTTTATTTTTTAGAAACAGATTGCTTTAGTTATATTTGAGACTGTAGGGTAATTGCAGATAAGATTATATTCATTTTTAGTAATTTTATATCATATAGAGCTTGGGGACAGAAGGATTAAGATAAGAAATAAAATCTAGATCCAGTAATGTGCAGTAAGTTCTGTTCTTTTCCTAATTGTTGTATCACTTCTAGTTCCCATTATCTTTCTTTATTTAGGATGAAAATAGCTCCATATTAGCTGAAAGTAGAACATCAACATCCCTGCAGCGGACATAATATTAGATTATAAAACAAAAGACCAAAGGCATTTTCACACCTATTAAGTGTTTTTTTTTTTTTTTTGTTTTGTTTTTGGGAATGCTGGTGCAGTTGTCCCCATTCTCCAGCTTATTTATGGAGATGTGAACTGCCAGTTACACTGTAGTGCAAACCAAAGCAACCATACTGCAACCATTTGGAAAGGGTAGTCTTGTTGTAGTACCAAGCACATCCAGGAATGGTTCACATGAGGTATGCATGTGATCTAAAACAGGACTGATCTAACTACAGGAAATAATGTGAAATAATGGGTGAAATGGTGCATGTTGTGGTAGTCATGCTATGCATCTCCTGTTGGTAATTAGGGAACTTCATTCACAGCACAATGAGTATAAACAAAAATGGAGTATTAAAAACAATAAAAAGATGGTTACAAATGTAACACAATTTGCATGAAACAAAATTGATGTTAGGTTAATATGGTGTTAATGTGGTTACTATTGGAGAGTAAATTCACAACATCATGCAATGAAATGAAACTTGCCTGATAACGTCTACTGTCGTAAAACTGAAGCATGTCAGTGTGTACCTTGCTAACTTTTGAATACTTGCATATTTTTTTTTT
>JANRMT010062814.1:114652625-114698081 GCA_026402145.1 Polypterus bichir lapradei | reverse complement strand
ACAGAATTTTCTGGGTCTGATATATACAGTACCATGTCATCTGCATATAATGAGATTTTCTGTTCCAGTCCTTCTCTGCTAATCCCCTTTATCTGATCAGTATTTCGACAATGTATTGCCACTGGTTCAATGGCAATCGCAAACAGCAGCGGTGACAAGGGGCATCCTTGTCTAGTGCCACGTTCTAGTTTAAAGTAGTCTGAGCAAATGTTGTTGATGCAAACTGAAGCTTCTGGGTTAGTATACAGTAATTTAATCCATGCACAGATGTTTGGGCCAAACCCAAACTTCTCCAATATAGTAAAAAGGTATTTCCATTCAATCATGTTGAATGCTTTTTCTGCATCCAATGATAATAATATTTCTGGGGTGTTTGATTTAGTTGGTGAGTATATTACATTAAACAGGCGTCGAAGATTGGAAGATAAGTGCCGGCCCCTAATAAATCCAGTTTGGTCTTGTGATATTACCGAGGGGAGCACTTTCTCCATCCTGCTGGCTAAGATTTTAGAGAGTATATTAACGTCATTATTCAGAAGTGAAATTGGTCTGTATGATGCACATTGTAATAAGTCCTTATTTTGTTTTGGAAAGACAGTGATTAGTGCTTGGCGAAAGGTTTGTGGAAGAGATTGGTTATCTCTGGCTTCTGTAAATGTTGCTAATAAGAGGGGAGCTAGCTGAGCGGAGAATTTCTTGTAAAATTCTGCAGGGTAACCATCAGGGTCTGCTGCTTTCCTGCCTTGGTGTGATTTTATAGCATCTAGTAATTCTGATAACGTCAGAGGTTTATCAAGTTCCTCCGCACTAAAAGCGTCCATTTGTGGTATCTGTAATGTATCCAGAAATGCATTAGATTGTGTATTGTCTTCCTTAAACTCAGTAATATATAGGGATTTATAGTAGTCTCTGAAAGTGTGCATTATATTTTGGTGTTCGACGATTTTATCTCCGTTCGTGCTAGTGATTACCGAGATTGCGTTGCGCACTTCTTGCTTGTGAATTTGTTGAGCTAAAAGCTTATTAGCTTTCTCCCCATGTTCATAGTAATGATGTCTGGATTTGTAAATTAGTTGTTCAGTTTCTTTAGTTGTCAAGAGGTTTAATTCCGAATGTAGGGCCTGCCTTCTCCTATGTAGAGTCTCGCTTGGTAGTCTGGCATGTTCTTCATCTATTTTAGTAATTTCGCTTTTTATCTCTGCTATTTTCTTGGCCTCGGATTTATTTCTGTGGGAAAGATATGAGATAATCTGTCCTCTTAAGAAGGCCTTAAGAGTTTCCCAGAGTATTCCTGCAGAGATCTCCGGGGATGTATTTGTCTCTAGAAAGAATTTGATTTGTTTGGATATAAATTCAGTACAATTCTCGTCAGCTAATAGAAGCGGGTTGAGGCGCCAACTGCGGGGTGAGTGCATGGGGCTTAGTAATTTTAGCTCCAAGATCATAGGTGCATGGTCAGAAATAACAATAGCATCGTATTTGCAAGATTTAATCTTAGGCAAGAAGTTATTGTCTATAAAGAAGTAATCGATCCTTGAGTAACAATGATGTACTGGTGAGTAGAAAGAATATGTTCTTGAATTTGGGTTTAAAAACCTCCAGGGGTCTGATAAGTTGTGGTCAGTTATAAACTTTGTAATTATTTTTGCAGTATTAGATGCCGTTCCCCCTGTGGAGGAAGTCCTATCTAAAATTGGAGTTAGAACACAATTAAAGTCCCCAGCCATTATAACTTTGAGTGTTCAGATTGGGAATGGATGCAAATAAATTTTGTATAAATTCCTTATCATCAACATTAGGTGCATAAACATTTATCAAGATCATTTTACAGTTAGAGAAGTCTCCCATAACCATTACATATCTCCCTTCAGGATCCAATACTACATCTGATGCTACAAATGGAACAGTTCTATGTATGAGAATTCCCACACCTCTAGTTTTCTTCGTAAAGCTAGAATGGAACATTTGGCCAGTCCAGTCTTTTTGCAGCCGGAACTGATCCTTGCTTATTAAGTGAGTTTCCTGTAAAAATACTATTTTAGCATTTAGACCTGTTAGGTGAGGGAGTACTTTCTTTCTCTTTAATTCGTGATTCAGGCCTTTAACATTCCAGCTTAACGAAGTTAACTGTCCCATCATGGAGACACTGATTCTGAGTTTTTGATGTCATTTTATAGTCTTATTATAATTATAAAGACTGAGAGGATAGATTAGGTATAGATCAGGCCTGCTCTCTTTCTCTCCCCCCCTTAAACCCCCACCCTCCCTTTTTGCCTCCCCAAGTGAGGCTAAAACCCACTTCACACAGTCCCAGTCCTCTGACATACCCAGAGACAGAGTACGTCCAAAGCAAAACAAGCTCCAATGCAGCGGCGCTTTAGGGTTAAAAGATAGAGATATCTCTAAAAAAAAAAAAGGAGTTTTGCACTTAAAATATATATATATATAGTCTTCAGCAATTTTAGTGCATTAAGATGATACACCCAGATAATAAACCCGGGGGATGGTATTAAAAATGTGTCCAGAAGAAGCATAACCAGTCTTAATGCAGTAATAGCAATAACAGTAAACCTAGGGTATGATATTGAACAGTCTCGTTTAGGGTAGAGATGAAATAATAGAAAAGAAAAAAAGAAAAAAAAAAAAAATAATAATAATAATTAAGCACAATAAAACATAAACAGCGCCCTAGTAATACTAAGTAATAATGAGAATATATGATGATAAAAACCCGTATTTTAAAACGAATAGATCAGACAAAAGATTATTAATCTTTGCTTTATCATTTTAACTGCCATGACTCACTATTATGTATCAGAATAGTCCCGGGATCAGCTTTCTTAATTCCTTTTCTGCTTCATCCTTGCTAGCGAAGACATAGAATTGACCCTGCCATTCCAGTTTCAGTTTTGCCGGATACAGGAGGCTGTATTTGACACTGGCTTGCCGTAGCCGCTGTTTAATATTATTGAAGGCTGCGCGTTTAGTAGCTGTTGCTGGAGAGAAGTCAGGGAAGATAAGAATGTGGTTATTTTCATATATAATATCTTCCTTGTTTCTGAGGAGTGCCATCACCTCTAGCTTAAATGATAATCGTTCAAAACGAACTATAAAAGATCTTGGTCAGGGTCTGACGGTGTTTGATCCGCGTACGCGGTAAACCGCTGCTATCTCAGATTCTGCTTTAAAATCGTCCCCGATTATTTTAGAAAAATGTTCAGCTGCGAATTTCACCGGGTTTGAACTTTCTCGATTCTCCGGCAGACCTTCAATTCTGACATTATACCTTCTACTCCCATCTTCTAAAGCAGCCAGTCTGTCTCCGAGTTTTTCTCCGAGTTTTTTGCATTCGGAACTGACATTTATTGCTCTTTCTTCGGCACTGGCAGCTGAATGTTCGACCATTTCAATCCGATTCGTGAATGTCTCCTTGAGATGCTCCAATTGATCAGTAAGCGTGCTCAGTTTAGCCGAGTTTTCCTGAATGCGCTCTTCAATTTTTCCCAGCACCTGTCGAAGCTCAAGTTGCACCTCTTGACGCAGCCTTTCATTTGCCTGTTGGAATTCCTGTCGCAGCCTTTCATTTGCCTGTTGGAATTCCTGTCGCAGCCTTTCATTTGCCTGTTGGAATTCCTGTCGCAACCTTTCATTTGCCTGTTGGAATTCCTGTTGCAGCCATTCATTGGCCTGTTTCATCTCCTGTTTCAATTCCTGTTACAGTCTCTCATGTGCCTTTGCCCTTGCTTTCTCATTAGCCTTCTCGCTTTTCTTTATATCTTGCGTGAGCTCAGTGAGCAACACCTTCAGTTCAGATAGTTCAATTGTGCTTTCTTGTACCGTAGATGAAGCAGCAGACTTTGCTGTAGCCGGTGTCCCTGCTGCTCCAGGCTCGCGTAATTGCGTAATTGAAGCCGCGGACTTCAAGGCCCTTTCCAGTTTCATGTGATCTTCTCCAATCGGCGAGCTATCCAGATCTGCACTCACGATCGTACCTTCGCTCCCCTTTTCGCTCTCAGCCGGTGACGATGTAACGGACTGTGGTCCCGAGGAGTCTGTGCTTTCGCCCATCTGATCCAGGTCTGTCTCTGAAAGGCCGTATCTAGAACTGGGGCTTGCTGATCGCAGCTTGGGTGTAGCTTTAGTTTTCGATTCTTTCGAACCCCCCTTCTTGTTGGCCATGTTTATAGGTGCTTACATATACTGTAGCAGTCCCTCTCGGGTTGAATAAATACAAGATATCTCAGGATAATAAGCAAAAAATATGAAAAAGAACACCACTGCTAGCGGAGCTTCACTTCAGACGTCCATCTCTCGCAACGGACGAGACCATCACCCCGAATACTTGCATATTTTAAATGTGTTACCAGGTGCAGAAGCACATAATTTTCAAGTAGTCTTTCACTTGTTTGATAATCTTTGTTTTGCTTATAGACATGTATTGCTAAATAAACCAAGTAATTATGTAAATTGTGGCATGACACAAACACAACTGTTGTCAGCCCCTTATGATTTTTTTTTCTCTGGAAAACAATGTTATTGCCCAGTGAATGAAGTCCACAACACACCTGTGGGGATTGTATGGATACTTCTGGTTCATTTGAAAGTTTGCAGTATAAAACACAACTGATCTGGAATTTGAAACAGTAACTATTCATTCCCTGATTCGGGAGAAAGCAAACAGATTTTGAGTATAAAAAACCTAAACAGACATCCTGCATAGATTATAATGCAGTGACATAAGTTTATTTTAAAAATTTGCTAATTGTAAACTTTCTAAATTATGAGGCACATTCAGTAACAGAGAAACAGAAATAAAGGTTAAGTACAATTTATAATATGCAGTTTAATAATATGTGAGCATGTTTAGTCAACCAAATGAGCCTGGTGAACTGAATAGTCTTCTTTTGTTTGTCAGACTTTTACTCATGATTTTCTTCTTGTCTGTCCAAAATCAATGTAGAAAATATTACATATTATAATTTAAAAGGTACTCTGTAGTTAATTGGCTACTTGCCTGTGTAAGCTAAATTTCCTGTTTCTCAGAATAAAAGTTGGAGGGTAAAAGTAAAGTTTACACATTATTTTAATATAAACTTCTCAAACAAATTAAAGGAACACTTTGAAAACACATCAAATCTCAATGGGAAAAAAATCATGCTGGATATCTATACTGATATGGACTGGGTAATGTGTTAGGAACAAAAGGATGCCATCGTTTGACGGAAATGAAAATTAGCAACCTACAGAGGGCTGAATTCAAAGACACCCCTAAAATCAAAGTGAAAAAATAATGTGGCAGGCTAGTCCATTTTACCAAAATATCATTGATAGATAGGTAGATACTTTATTAATCCCAAGGGGAAATTCACATAATCCAGCAGCAGTATACTGATACAAAAAACAATATTAAATTAAAGAGTAATAAAAATGCATGTGAAAACAGACAATAACTTTGAATAATGTTAGCATTTACTCCCCCGGGCGGAATTGAAGAGTCGCATAGTGTGGGGGAGGAATGATCTCCTCAGTCTGTCAGTGGAGCAAGACAGTGACAAAAGTCTGTCACTGAAGCTACTCCTCTGCCTGGAGATGACACTGTTCAGTGGATGCAGTGGATTCTTCATGATTGACAGGAGTTTGTTTAATGCCCGTCGCTGTGCTACAGATGTTAAGCTGTCCAACTTTATTCCTACAATAGAGCCTGCCTTCTTAACAAGTTTGTCCAGGCGTGAGACATCCTTCTTCTTTATGCTGCCTCCCCAGCACACCACTGCGTAGAAGACGGCACTCGCCACAACCGTCTGGTAGAACATCTGCAGCATCTTATTGCAGATGTTGAAGGACGCCAACCTTCTAAGAAAGTATAGTCGGCTCTGACCTTTCTTACACAGAGCATCAGTATTGGCAGTCCAGTTCAATTTGTCATCCACCTGCACTCTCAGGTATTTATAGGTATGTACCCTCTGCACACAGTCTCCTCTGATGATCACGGGGTCCATGAGGGGCCTGGGCCTCCTAAAATCCACCACCAGTTCCTAGGTTTTGCTGGTGTTCCGGTGTAAGTGGTTTGAGTCACACCATTTAACAAAGTCTTTGATTAGCTCCTGTACTCCTCCTCCTGTCCACTCCTGATGCAGCCCACAATAGCAGTGTCATCAGCGAACTTTTGCACGTGGCAGGACTCCGAGTTGTATTGGAAGTCTGATGTATATAGGCTGAACAGGACTGGAGAAAGTACAGTCCCCTGCGGCGCTCCTGTGTTGCTGACGACAATGTCAGACCTGGAGTTCCCAAGACGCACATATTGAGGTCTGTCTGTAAGATAGTCCACGATCCATGCCACCAGGTGTGAATCTACTCAGTCAGCTTGTCCCTAAGGAGCAGAGGTTGGATGGTGTTGAAGGCGCTAGAGAAGTCCAAAAACATAATTCTTACAGCACCACTGCCTCTGCTCAAGTGGGAGAGGGGTCGGTGTAGCATATAGATGATGGCATCCTCCGCTCCCACCTTTTCCTGGTATCCGAACTGCAGAGGGTCGAGGGCGTGGCGGACCTGTGGCCTCAGGTGGTGAAGCAGCAGCCGCTCCATGGTCTTCATCACATGTGACGTCAGAGCAACAGGCTGGAAGTCATTTAGTTCACTAGGACGTGATACCTTTGGGACTGGGGTGATACAAGATGTTTTCCAAAACCTCGGGACTCTCCGCTGTTCCAGGCTCAGGTTGAAGATGCGCTGTAGAGGACTCCCCAGTTCCAACGCACAGGCCTTCAGCAGTCGTGGCGATACACCATCTGGACCCGCTGCTTTGCTGGCACGAAGTCTCCTCAGCTCTCTGCACACCTGTGCTGCTGTAATTATGGGTGGGGATGTCTCACCTATGCTGGTATCAGCAGAAGGATGGTTGGAGGATGAAGTACTCCGAGGTGAGAGTGGGTTAGGGTGGTCAAACCTGTTAAAGAAGTTATTCATTTGGTTTGCTTTCTCCACGTGTATCTCGATGGTGGCACCCCGCTTCGAGCTGCAGCCAGTGATAATCTTCATTCCATCCCACACTTCCTTCATGCTGTTATTCTGCAACTTCTGCTCTAGCTTTCTCCTGTACTGCTCTTTCGCCGCCCTGAGCTGGACTCGGAGTTCCTTCTGCACGCGCTTGAGCTCATGCTGATCACCGTCTTTAAAAGCACTTTTCTTCTGGTTCAAAAGGCCCTTGATGTGTCACTTGTAATCCATGGCTTGTTGTTAGCATAGCAGCGTACTGTTCTTACTGGAACTACAATGGCCATACAGAAGTTGATGTAATCATTTGTGCAGTCAACAGACTCTTCAATGTTTTCACTATGTGACCCCAGCAGGATATCCCAGTCTGTAGTTCCAAAGCAGTCTCTCAGAGCCTGCTCTGCCTCAGGGGACCACTTCCTGAATGATCGTGTGGTTGTAGGTAGCGCCTTCACTCTTGGTTTGTAGTGAGGCTGAAGCAGAACCAGGTTATGATCTGCTTTCCCAAGCGCAGGCAGCGGGGTGGCATTGTATGCATCTTTAAACGTTTGCATACAGTAAGTCGATAGTCCTATTTCCCCGGGTGTTACAATCCACATACTGGGAGAAGGCAGGCAATGTTTTATCCAGCGTTACATGGTTAAAGTCTCCAGAGATTAGCACAAGCACCTTGGGGTGCTGCGTTTGTAACTTAGCAACTGCGGAATGGATGATGTCACTCGCTATCTCTGCGTTCGCTTGAGGGGGGATGTAAACAGTAAGAACAATCATGTGTCCAAACTCTCTTGGCAAGTAATAGGGACGCAGACTTACGGCCAACAGTTCGATGTCCCTGCAGCAATTGGAGATTTTAACGTTTATATGTCCAGAGTTGCACCACCTTGTATTCACATAGAGAGCGAGTCCTCCTCCTTTCCGCTTCCCACAGGTATTTGCGTCTCTGTCCGCTCTAACTGTGGTAAATCCGGGTAGCTCCACGTTAGCATCTGGGATGGTAGTTGTTAGCCACGTTTCACTAAAACACAGCAAGCTGCATTCTCTGTAGGTTCTGACATTTTTCACCAGCACAGCCAGTTCGTCGATCTTATTTAATAGTGAGTTCACATTTCCTAGGATCACTGAAGGCACCGATGGTTTATAACACCATTTTCTCTCAAGCTGCTTGGCTTTTATCTTATCTTTTATCTTTGCGCCGGCTGGGCTGCCCCGATATTGTCTTCTTACCTCATCAAGTAAATAGGGAACTACACCAGCACGGGCATTTCTTCTCAGTGCTTTAAGATGACTATTTCAATAGGCGAGTCTCAGCGTGTAAAAATCCATGTCAAGTAGTAAAAATAGTAAAAAGTGTCCAGGGAGCGATTCCACATAAAAGAAAGTGGTAGAAGTGATCAGTGAAATAGAGAAAAATAGAGAGAAAAAAAAAAAGGTATAAAGATAAAGTCATACACGGAGATGCTGGAATGGCTGCCACTCGCTGCGGCACCGGAAACATTGCAGCAATTCAAAATTGTACTCCGTCGTTTGTATGGCCCCCACGTGCTTGTGTGCATGCCTGACAACATTGGGGCATGCTCCTAATAAGACGACGGATGGTGTCCTGGGGGATCTCCTCCCAGATCAGAACCAGAGCATCACTGAGCTCCTGGACAGTCTGGAGGTGCAACCTGGCGGCGTCGGATGGACCAAAACATAATGTCCCGGAGGTGTTCTATTAGATTTAGATCAAGCGAGTGTGGGGGCCAGTCAATGGTATCGATTTCTTCATCCTCCAGAAACTGCCTGCATACTCTTGCCACATGAGGCCGGGCATTGTCATGCACCAGGAGGAACCCAGGACCCACTGCACCAGCATAGGGTCAGACAATGGGTCCAAAGATTTCATCCCAAAACCTAAAGGCAGTCAAGATGCCGTTGTCTAACCTGTAGAAGTCTGTGCGTCTCTCAGTGGATATGCCTCCCCAGACCATCACTGACCTACCACCAAACCGATCATGCTGAACGATGTTACAGGCAGCATAACGTTCTCAATAGCTTCTCCAGACCCTTTCACGTCTGTCACATGTGCCCAGGGTGAACCTGCTCTCATCTGTTAAAAGCACAGGGGTGGACCTGCCAATTCTGGTGTTCTATGGCAAATACCAATCGAGCTCCAGGCAGTGAGCAAAGGGCCCACTAGAGGACGTTGGGCCCTCAGGCCACCCTCCTGAAGTCTGTTTCTATTTGTTTGGTCAGAGACATTCACACCAGTGGCCTGCTGGAGGTCATTTTATAGGGTTCTGGCAGTGCTCATCCTGTTCCTTCTTGCCCAAAGGAGAAGATACCAATCCTGCCGATGGGTTAAGGACTTTCTATGGCCCTGTCCAGCTCTCCTAGAGTAACTGCCTGTCTCCTGGAATCTCCTCCATGTCCTTGTGACTGTGCTGGGAAACACAGCAAACCTTCTGGCAATGGCGTGTATTGATGTGCCATTTTGGAGAAGTTGGACTACCTGTGCAACCTCTGTAGGGTCCATATATTGCCTTATGTTATCAGTCGTGACACTGACTGTAGCCAAGTGCAAAACTAGTGAAAAAACAGTCAAAAAAGATGAGGAGGGAAAAATGTCAGTGACCTCCACCTGTTAAACCATTCCTGTTTTGGGGCTCATCTCATTGTTGCCCCTCTAGTGCACCTGTTGTTAATTTAATTAATACCAAAGCAGCTGAAACAGATTAATATCCCCCTCTGCTACTTAACTGACCAGATCAATATCCCAGAAGTTTCATTGACTTGATGATATACTCTGATTAAAAAATGTTCCTTTAATTTTTTTATGCAATATATTTAAAGCCTAATAGAATTCTAAAACTTTGGCATAATTAGCCTGTATTTTATGGTTGTTGTCAGGAAAGCCTTTAAATTCTTAAGTGGTTTCAAAGTTTAAAGCTTATCAAAGTCAAAGTGAACTTTATTGTCATCTCAACCATATACAAGTATACAGATAGACGAAATTGCGAAGCTCAAGGTCCACAGTGTAACAACATGATGTGCAAATAATAAATTAAAAATAGAATTAAAATTTAAGTATTTAAAAATCAGTAATTAAAAATTAAAACACAAACAAGACAAGACATTGTGCAAAGATAGGACAAAGAAGTAGCAGCAATATTGATGTGTATGATATGTAATATAACAAATAAATAAATAATAAATAATAGATATAGATAATACAGAGATTGTCAGTGTATGATAATAGTTGTTTAAGACATGTGTAAACAATGACAGGTCAAAATGTTTCACAGCAGAAGGATGTCAGGAGTGTCAAAATACTTAAAGGTCAGTATGAGATTTTCAGTTCTTTTCTACATGCACACTCATCTTTGCAGGACAGTGGTTTTCATGTATAAAAGTTCTTTTTTTAAAGGTGGTTAAGGCTGTGTGGAAGGTCCCAGGGGGCAGCCTGGTGTTAAGGAGTCTAACAGGTTGGGGGTAAAAACTCTCCTGCAGCCTGGAAGATTTGGCTTTGATGCTGCAATATCTTCTCTTGGATGGCAGAAGTGTGAAAAGTCCATGTGAGGGGTGTAAGGGGTCCTGCACAATGCTGCAGGCCTTGCGGACACTGCGTTTGTAAGATATGTCATGTAGTGAAGGGAGAGGCACCCCAATAATGTTCTCTGCTGTCTTCACTATCCTTTGCAGGCGCTTGCGGTCGGATATGTTGCAGTTTCCATACCAGACAGTCATGCAGCTGGTCAGGACACTCTCCATGGTGCCTCTGTAGAACATGGTGAGGATGGAAGGGGGAAGACGTGCTAGCTTCAGCCGCCTCTGGAAGCGTAGTCTCTGCTGGGCTTTCTTGATTAGTGATTATAGCTTATGGATTACATATAACTCTGCAAAAACATGATTTGTAGCTAAAATATTAAGAGAATATTAAAATAAGTAATTGTATCAAGCATGTGTCACTTTGATTAAGCAGAATAATTATACTCTATCTATCTGTTCCTCCCTCCATCATCTGTATCCACTTTTTCCAGTGTAGGGTTTTAGGGATCTTATCTTTGTTCCAATGCAGAATGTCTGTGTTTAATTTAAAGGAATGTATAATCTCTGACCCACCAGGTCCAATTCAGGGTAATACAAGAGGCCAAATCCTATCCCATTAACAACAGGCATGAGGCATGCACACATCCAAACTGGGCCAGTTTGGAATAGCTAGATGACCTCACATGTACATAGTTTAGATATCAGAGGAAATTAAGAACCAGGAAAATAAAAACAATGCACACACTAAAAGAATATGAAAGTTCCATAAGGATAGGAAGTACCCCAGTCACTATGACACCCTGTGTTTAAGTTAAGTAACATCACAGTATATATTACTAAAGTGTTCAATTTGATTATTATGTGATAATTTATATATATTTAAGATATAAATCCAAAGTCTGTATAGTAAGTTAGTTTTGGTTTTTGTGGAAGAGGAAGAATATTCACATATTTTCAACTTTTATAAATGTGACTGCACGATTGGAGGGAGAAAGTGAGTTGATAAAGGTGCTTGTGTTGTAGGAGAAACATGAAGAGGCAGAAAGCATGACAGGAAAAAAACATTTGGATGTTGACAGATTTTTTTTATCTCTATATTTTAAATTCTTTTGCGTTTCTGCAGGTTTATAAATATTTCATTTTTCTTTTCTCACAAACATCCAGTATGTTATTTCTTTGTTCTTTGTTACTTTGCACCTGTGACACTGTGTGTGTGTGTGTGTGTGTGTGTAAGATAACATAAGTGCAGAAGAAATATCATAGTTTATTTTTCATTTTATTGTGAGTCAATGTGCATTCTTTCTCTTTCTGTGTCTCTCTCTGTAAATGTTTTTTTCCTTTTCTTTAAAATCATGATGCTGTGATGAGTGACTCTAGACACTACTGTTTTTTCATCTTGCTGTAGCCATGGACTGTGAAATTCATATGCTTGTGTCTATTTTTGACATTACTAGGCCTTGGTTGATGTGGCTTTGAATTATACATGGGTGATTACTGATGCTTGATAAGTGACTTGTAAACCTTTCTCATTGAACGAAGATCTGAAATGAGTTATTAAAGTAACTTTCACAAGCTGAAAACAAACCAGAAGTTTTAATAAACTATTCAGAATTTAAAACTGAACAATATTTATTAGTAAAGGTTCCATCCATTTAAAATTATAAGCTGAATTTACAAGTATCCCAGGGTAGGCATTTTTCACATGTAAATTCTCCTAGAAAATTATGCTGTTCTGGGATCATTCAATTATGATTGTACTGTTACTGTGAATCATGAGAAAATTTTAAAATAGTGTGGAAGAGTTAAATTCACTTTATCAAAACTAGTTACTCTAGAGAAATATACTCCTATATACTGTAATATATTTAATAGACACACCTGGAAGCAGGATGTATAAAGATCCTCACAACTTCCACTGGGCCTGTTGAGCTTATCACATGCTGCTATTAACAGCTGCTTTAAACAGTCTTGAGCCATGCCGCTGCTTTTTGTACTTTTTTTGGCACTGAAGCAGTTTCTGTTACAGGCATATTTACATAGGTTACAAAAATGACTGGACATGAAATTAGTGAAAACAACCAACCGGCCAGAAAACTATAGAGTGAGAATTTTTCTATTATACATCATAAATTTAGTGGATAGATACTGATGAAGTACAGTACTGTACTTGCTTTGTCTTATCCACTAGGGTTTATTATCTTTTCTTACAGGTGTTAATTTCAGCCATATGGTTTTATTAGACATGGTGCATGCATAATATATTAAAAAAAATCCTGTACAATGTAGTACAGATCATTTTTATAAACTAAATTAAAAGTGGCATAATTAAATAAATAATATACAGTGGCATTAAAAAGACACATGGAAGAGTGACAGTTACCACTCACCACGTAATGTTTCTCCTTTCATTGTAGCCATTTTTGTAGCAACAAATATATACTATCAGGTGGAGAGTACCAAAACTGTACAGTCAGTATTTCTTTTTTTTTTTTTTTTTTTTTTTTAGTAATGTGCATATCATCCTTTACTTTAAACACCTTAATATACATAATACAATGTGCCTTGCATTTTTGTACAGACTGGATAAGGGTCACATGATGAGATGTAGCCTAGGTTTAAGTTCTGCATGAGAGTTATGAGGTCACAGAGCTTTCATTAAATACATAGTTTACAATTTTCATTTATTTGATAGCTAGAGGGAGAGACTGAAAGGAAAATGTACTCCTTGATACCCATTGCAAGGTAAATGTAACTTAAATTTCATTGAAGGTTTTATTATTTTAATTACCTGTCCCAAAAATCACTTTAGTCTTCCTCATTTGTTGGCAGGAATGAGCATGTCAGATGTATTTTGCATCTGTTACAGTGTCTCGCATATCAGTTCTGTAACAAGCAAAATATGGCCCTTCTTCTTTCTCCATGGAGCTCTGTTTCTTGTAAATGAGAAAGAACAATGTTTAGATTTTGCTTTTTCCAGAGCAGATTTTTTAATCTTGAAGGATTATTATTCAGTTGTTTTTATAGCTTCTCATTTATTATAATGGTAGTAATAGAAGAAAACAGTCTTAGTCTTAATCTGTATACTTGGACTGGATTCCTAGAGGATTATTATACAATAACATGCCATCTGTGAGTTTAATAAGGACGTTATCTACCAAGTGCGCATGCTAAATTGTCTTTGCTGTCATTTTGAAAGGTTTGTTTTGTGGAAAGATTTTAAGTGGGAGGAAATCAACTTTTACATTGACATATCATTAGATAAAAAAGAAAGTATAATCTACAGATGGCCCTGGGTCGCTTTTAAAATTGTGGGCAATCACTAAACATTTAAAGTGATGCACTTTAAAGAGGTCAAAAAGTACAGAAATAATGTCATTAACAATCCATTCCAAAATTGTCTTAGTATGGACAACTGAGAATAGCAGCAGCAACATGTATTTATATAACACATTTTCATACAGCAGTGTAGCCCATGACAAAAAGAAAGTTACAGGAAGAGAAAACAAAAATAAGCAATAATATTAAAGAATAAATAACAACACAACAAGGTAAGGTCTGATAGCTGGAAGGACAGAAAAAAAAAAACTCCAGTTAGGCTGGAGGAAAAAAATAAAATCTGCAGGGGTTCTAAGACCAGTAGTCCACCCAGCCCCAACTGGGCATTCTAGCTGACGTAATTATTCCTAAATCAGACCTTGTATATTTCATGATTCACATGATGGAACTTGATGGTGTTGCTCTCGTGGACAGCTGAGACACCTGCCTTCATTCCATCATCTCAGGTAGCTGCATGGTGCGTAGTTTAGGTGGTGGTAGCACAGATCATCACCACAGAAGAACCGGACAAAACAACAGAGAATAGTGGAAATTAGTATAGATTGCAGATCCCTGAAGAATATGATAATTCTTTACCCATGTATTCTAGTGGGAATACATCTAAAATGTAGCTACAAAAATAAACATACTAATGAGTTTTTACCAGCTTTTTAAAATGTTCCACAATGTTAGCTTGGCACTTTTGTTTAGGCAATGCATTTCAGATTTTAGGTGCATAACAACAAAAGGCTGCCTCACCACCTGTTTTGAGCTTGGTTCTAGGAATAATAAGCAGACTACCATTCGAGGATCTGAGGTTACGACTTGGAGTGCAGGGAGACAGAGAGAGATTATTTAAGGCTTTATAAGCCATTAGTAGTGTTTTAAAGTAATCATTGTTAGATAAGTTGGTAGTTCACTGTGCCCCAAATAAACATTTCTATTAACAGGGAAATGATAAACACTGTTCTTTTATTTGATAAAGGAACTCAGTTGTAATTAAAAAAAAATTAAATTGTTTTAAAAATCTGGACTAAGGGTTTACATTTACCAAGCCATGTCCCGCTAGATCAATAATTGTTACACTGTACTAATTGTTGACCAGAAAATAAAATAATTTCATGAAACCTGACAGTTTTCTAGTCTGTGGTTATTAAAATACCTCTTGCTGATGTCTGGGAAGGACTAGTATTAATGAATAGGTTACAGTAGCTCAGCTCCTACTACTCTTATCAGTAAATCAGTGTTTATTTTTTAAGTTATTAATTGTTATCTACTTGTTTATACAAGAGGAATGCTGAAGAAGAAACTCAAAAAGGCAGGAATTGCAGTTTTCAAGTTCAAGATATATTTGGAGCTGTAATGAGCCTGGAGGCGTGCTAATACACTGAACTGTGAGCACTCGTGAAAATGACAAGCTTTTCTAATTCATCTACAGTAGTTGCTGCTCTGAAAGCTTTCACACTAGCACAGCAATTTCTTTTTTTAACTGTAAAGATGTATATTGCTTGATTTAATGTCTTCCACAAAGAAAGAGAGTCGTGGCAGTATTTGCTGTCACTATTGGAAACATGTGGTAAGAATTACTGTACTTACCACACAATATTCCTTGTTATCACCCAAAAATATTGTGAATAAGAATACTTAAGAAATGAATAGTAATGCATCTAATTGGCATGACAACTGTAGCATTTTTTTTAAATTTCCACTGAAAACAGAGCTGGTTGATTTTCCCATTTTTGAAGTTGATATTTAAATGTGCCAATTCCAAGCTGCTTCTCTTGTTGATTAACCACCTTTACTTTTTCTTCTTTACCAAAGAACAAATTTCCCAGCATATAAAAATTACCCTCCTGACTTTTTAAACATTTTGCAAAATAACTCATTTTCAATGTATTTGCCTTCCAGTAGTGACAAAAATATCCAAATAAATTAATGGTTTATTGCAGAGAAATAAAACTATGCTATTTATGGTAAGACTGTAGTTAAATCATCTTATGTTATACTTAACTTACATATTTGCTTTAAAGTAACACATATTGCTTATAAAAAATATCACTAGTCAGCTTTAAAAGATATACTATATAAGGTCTGTTTTTTATTGTATTTTATTTTTTAAAGATAAAAAAATAAAAAATCACCATCCCAAATTAAACTGTATTAAATCAATTCCAGTTAAAGTATATAAAAATGCTACTTATGCATAAAAATCTTCACTGGCATCCTGTACAAATATATATTTATATATAAATGTATTTATATTATTTAAAAAAAGTCACAATTAAACACTTCAGTTTTAAACAAGGGACCTGGTGCTGCATGCTTTACATATCAATACAGACCATGGAATATATATTTAATAACATGTTATGCTTATTTACACAAAAGATGCTTTTGTTATGAAAATGCACTCTGTGGTTTGAAAAGAGCTTATTGTAACAGACAGTATTTAAACTTGTCTGTAGTTACACAGTGGAGGCATTCACTGAAGCAAATGCAAATTATTTTAATAAACATGTAAGATTCTGTTGCACTTTTCCTACTTTGTCCTCTATTCACTCATCTTGAATAGGCCCCCCAGAAGGGCACGGATATATTTATACTGATGCTTTTAATTCTAGGAATGAAAAGGCTTGTTCTTATTCTGTTACACAAACAAAAGATAATTTCTTCTTGTTCATTCATTTAGTTTTGCATGCGTTATGTATCAGTATCAATGCATGTCATTTGCAGGTGATAAATGGTGTGACTGTCCCTTAAATCAGTTATCCATTTTTCTAAATCTCTTTATGCTTGTTGTGATTGGAAAGAGCTTGAATTGATTACATTAATGCATGTTCTTAGGTTTTTGTTTAGGTATTTGTTCTTTTTCTTTTTTTTTTTTTTTTTTTTTTTTTTTGCTATTTGCGTACTTTTTATCCACAGGATAAGCAGTTTACCCTTTTTCAGATTAGGGTTACAATGCGCAAGAGACTATCCCTGCAATAACCTTCCCAGAATACAATGCCAAACAGCTTTAACACAGATCCATGTGAAACTACATTCAAAATGCTCCACCGCTTTTCATTCCAATTATTTTTTAATCCGATGTGAAGTTCTCCCCTGTAGTGGATTAATTAAATAAGCATTTTAAAAGGAAGTCATTGCACAACAAAAATTTTAAAAATACATTTAGGATGATGCACTATTGTGCTGTATATTTTTAGAAAGACCATTCATTACAGTGATTCACTTTCTGTGATTCAGAGATAGTGTAGCTAATTGAATGTAATTTGCACTTAAGTTCATTATTTCCAAACAAACAGGCAAAATCTTAGAAAGTCTAAATTAAATAGGTTTGATCCAATAAAATATATATATATATTTTAAATTGTTTAACTTTCCATCCATTCCCTTCTGTACACATTTATCAATGTTATGGCAAGTCAGAGCCTCATTTTGCAGCGGCACCCATTAGACTATCAGGATGTAACAGTTAATAGTTTAAATGTCAGTGCAGGAAAAATAAAACAGGGTGTTAATTAAAAATTCATTTGCGTCTAATTTAAAAAAAATCACTGTAAAACTAGTAGCTAGTAGTTGTACAAGACTAAATTAAGGGACCCAATGATCTAAATATCAATGTGAGTTACTACAGTAAAACCTAAATGAATTGAAAATAAATAAAAATAAAAAAGAAATGTAGTTTGCTAATTTTTAAAATAATTTTGTGGTTAACTTCTATCCATTGGAATAAAAGGCATATTTATATAATAGATTGTAGAATCATTTAGTATTTTTAGGTTCACAGTGTCAGTACTGTACAATGAAATTCTTATGCAGGTGCATAAGACATGCAACATGTCGCAATTCTCCTGTATCATGTTCGGTAAGTATTTTCTACCTGATTATAGAATTTATTCAATTAGTGGTTTAATGGTATTTGATTAAAACATAATAATCAGGTAATAATTCAGTATTGTTACTTTAAAGGTTAAACAAAGGCAATATTTTATCTGCATATCATTGACTGGCTGCATGATTTCATCCTAGTAAATGGTTTCAGTATTGTTAAACAAAAGCGGCCATTTGGCAAGAATAGCTTATGTATAGGCAGAGTCAATGGTAGCCAAAGACATAAAAATGAGACTGAATTTCTGTACATATTGTGGAATGCAAGCACCATTGCAAAAACTTGTTTACATATATTCTTTTTTAAAATGATGATTTTTCCCCTCTAACAGAAACATTAAAACTTGACATACTGACATAGCAAAAACTATAGTCAGTGCTTGGCTCATTATACAACAGTTTCAATCTCCATCCATCCATTCCATTTAGTTTCAAACATGTTTCATTTATTTTAGAAATTAAATTGGTATTACAGCACCATCAGGTTCAAGTAGGTCCCCTAACCAACGGGAAGCCAGTCTGTTACAGAGCACACCTACATACACAGTCACACTTGCACATACAGTATGAAGCATATATCTAGTGAAACCAATTAGTCCAATACTTATTTTTAGAAATTGTAAGGAAATCCACCTGGAGCACAAACAAACTCTGCATTGAGAGGGCCAGGATTCAAATGGGGGACTCTGGGATTGTGTGGTGGTATCACTAACCACTACATCACCTTGCTGGCCAAAGTCTTAACCGAGATCACATAGTAAACTTTAAAATAGTTAACATTTTTTTCTGCAGAACTCATTAAAAAAATTTTTTACAGTCAATAATATACTCAATAAAGTTTCTTGTCCAGAAAAAAAAATTCTGTTTTTGAGTTTTTAAAATCTTATATATTTAGGGAAAAAGAACTCTTTGTTGGAGGTTTCTTTTATTTGTTTTACATAATAATATAGTGTGTCCATTGTAGGTGTGCTCCCCCTTTAAACTCCACCTATGTTCTCTTACCACTTTAGTGTGAGCTGAAGGAAATGAGTTAGGGAGAAAGTAAGAAGGAGCAGAATCCTTTCACCCTAAGCAAATCAAACTAAGAGGAGACATGCTAGAAGCTTTTAAAATAATAAAGGCAATAAGTAAGAATGATGACAGCCCTTAAGTTGCTTTTTTAGTAATGACACAGGAACATAATGAGAAGCTTGTCAAAAGTAACTTTCTTACAAATGTTGTAAACTATTTTTCCATGTAAGGTATTGTTATTTTAGAACATGTTATCTAGCAGATTGTTGTAATTTAGCACCCTAGAGACCTATAAGTCTTTACTTGTTAATGATTCCCTTTGAGCAGAAGAAAAAATGTAAAAAAAAAAATTGATTCAAAAAATATCAGCCTCCTTCACCTCCTTTCTGTACCAGGAAGAATAATAACAGATGTTTTTTGCCCCCTTAGTGATTTGCAGAAAATGCTATCAAACAGATAAAAGTGATGAAGACAGATTTTTTTTCTTGGTAATGTCTGGAAGCAGATAGAAGCAAAGTCTCAGCCTTGTTGTATGCATGATTTGTGTGATATTTTTCTGGACGCCTAATCTTGGCTTGTTTAATATATTAAAATGTAGGTAATAGTTGGAATTAAAGGGCTGGAAATAAATGATATCAGTATAAAAACCTTGTACTTTTATATATTATTTGAAATGACTTTTCAGCTTTAATTGGAAAAAAGACTAACGCTGATATAGAGATGTAAAAATTCAAAATGAAACAAAAGTGGGAGATACTTGGGACAAAATTCAGGTCAATCAGTATACTGTACTTCAATTTCAGGAGCAGTAGCAAAGTAAAATCTTACAATTTGGAAAAGACAAGGTTCTTGTATCATTAGAGTTAACGTATTTTATGTAGAGTATAAGATATACCTCAAAAATATAGCTTACAAAGATGTGGAATTTTCACACCAGAGAGGGTGAGTATTTGAGTCAGAATTGGCATATTTCTTTGCAGTTTTTTGTTCATTGCTTTGTACGTCTGAGTGGTTCGGGAGTTCTTATGTGTCTGACTAGTCTGCATCATGTAAGAGCACATGCCATTGTATATATAGTTCATGAGTAACTTTATTATATTTTATTTATGTTCTTTTCATTATTACCTTCTTGAGGTAGACATCTTTGTTTCTGGTGTGTTTTGCTGTGTTGCAGGTCTTATAAGTGAGTCCCTGAAGTGTTGGATCTTAGACCCAGTTGAGCAGACAATTTTTTAATCCATTCAGTTGTTTTGACATGAAACATTTTGAAGTGTTTACCATATGAAATTTTAATATTTAAAAGCAAGCATACCAAAATTTGACTTTATTTGCTATTCAGAGATATAGTGATTAGTTTATCAAGAACATGATGTATAGAATCAGAATACTAAATAATTGTGATCTTTCTTTAAAACTTATTTATTGGAATCTCAATGGTTGTAGCCACAGCTTTGATGTCACTAATGTCACATATATTCATGTAGAATTATCACATTTAGATATTAAAGATCAACTTATGTAGAAGAAAGGATAGGTTGGAAAGGTATTTTACTCCAATAATGGCAATGTAACCAGAGGAAAAAGAATATTGATTTGTATATTCTAATCCCTTTTTCTGCCTCTAAGGTAATCTCTGATTCAGAAGGCATTATGTTATAGTAGTTGCGAAAATTAAATAAATCTAGACTAATTATGATCAATGTTTATTCATCTAACTGGAGTGTGAATGCATCCATGGCCATTTTTCTTCATTTACTTCCAAGACATTTGCAAAAACAAACTTAGTTTAATGGTGGAAGAGTTGTACTTTAGGTCAGACATCTACAACATCAACTGCTTTATTTAGTGCGTCAATAACTTTACCAAACTCATAAATTGTTGGATCCAAAAAATATTTGTACCTTTCTTCCAAATTTTTTAAAGAGCATTTTAGTGACTAACACGTTGATTGCTTCTTTAGCAATAATAATTTGTCAGTTTTAGATGTGCTATACCTTTCCGGGATCTTTGAACAGACATTCTTATTAGCTCAATTTACAAATGGCACTTTTTTTAGTCAGCAGGTGATTAATTTCCTGAATTTGTCTCCATCCAAGGGTGGTAGTCAGTATTTATTTTAAAATGGTAAGCTAAAAGAGTCTGGACGTTCAGAGTAGATCACCTCCCTTAGAATATCAAGGAGCTTTCACACAGAGATTGCCTTGGTTTCACTTTTGCTGTGCTTCAATCTCGAGTTTTAATTTTTGTAATTTCACATTTATAATTTAAACAGAAAGCTCCAAAGCAACAATATATCATTTTCTTAAAGTTTACAATTATATTACTTAAACATTTACTTACTATTAAAATTGATGGTACTTCATGTTTAACACACAATATTGCAAACAATGCCAGTGACCTATGAATTGCAAAATAATATCATTCAGAAGAGTCACATTTTATTTTCATGTTGCATGTTATTTATGCACTCTCTCTCTGTATATTTTCAAATATGAATTCATTCTTGGCTTCTACCAAATCCATAATTATTATTCTTTTTAAAAAGAGAAACACACAGCAGTACCTTACTGAAGTAAAGTAATGCACAGATTTTAGTGTTCAAAAGTTTATTTGTATGAAGCTCTCTCAGCCCTGATAATTTCCTTGAATATTATTATTATTATTTTATTATAAGTTAAATAGTCATTTCTAAAGCGGAAGGTAGAAGATCTAACCTTGTGTAGATGATAATAAAAGGGACATATGGCATGAGCTGAGGTACATAAAATTATACTTCATAAACTGTAAATATTAATTGTGCTATACAAAGAGTTCTGATGTAAAATCAACTTCTACATTTCATGTCTGTCACTGGGTAATTCTGGAGAGTTTGGCTGTTCATCTGCTTGCTCCTCACATGCATCAGTCTATTTGAATAAAGCTTCCTTAAATTGACCAAAATCAAAAAGTGTCCTAACAAATGAGATGTAAATGCAAATTTAATTTAATACACCTTTTCTTATATAAATGTGTCTGCTGCAGAGAAATAAAGCATAGAAAAATGTGGCATTAATTAATCTTTTATTGGACTAACAAAAACCACAAACTGCCCCAAAGAAACCTGGCCTAAAACCCACTATTCATCGTCCATGACTCCCAGTGATCCCAGGTCATTTTAACTTCTAGGGGCAATTTAACATACTCCAATGAGCAATCTGCTTCCCTAACACACCCAAGTTATTAAAAAAAATGTGAAAGTCCCTTGGCTGTTACAGAACATTTTTGTAAATATATCCTTCTCTTTACTGAGTCCAACTTCCATTAAAAAACATGAGTACAGACCAAAAGCAGATTTGCTTGTATAAATGCATTGTAAAATAATAAACTGCATTTTTAAGGTCCACTCCAAAAAGAGAAAGTTAAATTTGAATACCTTTTGCAATGCTGCATTAACTTTAAAGTGGCAACCACCAAATCCAAACAGTGTGTGCCTGAGCACATGGAGTACTTGTATTATTTGCCTCTCAATCTCAAAAAAAAGGAAAAATACTAGCCACATACAGTATAACCAATTGTTGTTCATAGTTGAAGACCAAAAATGTTTAATTCTGGTATCAGCCTGGGCAACTTTATGCTTTTTCCAGAGCTTTCCAGTATAAGTTAACAAACTCTTTAAAAAAAATGGATGCAATTATTATTCTGTAAACAAAGAGGCCACAAATTAAAATAATAATAATAATAAAACCATAAGAGAGAGAAACATAAATGGCATGGTGCTGCCTATCTTTTATTCCATACATCTCCCTCAGCTGAAGACAATCTAAAATGTTTCCTAGTCAGGACCTTATTCAGGAGAGGAGATGTTAAGCATTTGCTTCCTTGAATCATATGTTTTGAAAGTCTTCCCTGCCTAGACCTAATTGGAGTAAAGTTATTGCATAGCTATCAGACAGTCTCAGATTCACAGTAGTCTCTAATACTGTAGCAAATCTATGAGAAGTACTTGATGGGATGGTACCAGTTAACAAGCAAGCTACGGTAGTAACTTACAATATACTTCTAGAACATCTTATTAAAAATGAAAATTTATCTAGATTGTCTAAAATAACTTCAAGATTTGATGGACCCTAAAGTCCTTCTCCCTGCCACACTTGTTGATAATTTTTCCATGTGCCTTTAATTCTTTGTGTAAAAAAAAATCCTTCTAACAGCAGGGGGTTAGCGGGAGGTGGTACTGGTCAAGCACTAAGTGTACTAGAACTTTTAAAATTTATCTTGTCTGTTTATATTATACTACTACCTGTTCTAAGCTTACTGCTTGTTATTCTTTAGTTTAAACGATCCTTATCTAACCTACTCTTATGCCTCCCTAATATATCAGTGTCCCTTCTATTCAAATGTAACTCATCACAATAAAATGGACCCCATCTAGGCTCAATAAACTTAAGCCTTTGCATCCTACACCAAGATTTCAGCCACATGTTAAGCCTTCTGATTTCCTCAGTCTTACTTGGACTGGTGCATGGCATAGACAGAACCTCAGAGAAGACCACCTTGTTAGGTCTTCAGCTCAACTTGGCACCTAACTCCTTAAATTTGGAATATAGAACTAATAATTTGCCTTTATTTACATTTACATTTAATTGTTTGGCAGATGCTTTTATCCAAAGTGACTTACAAAAGAGGTAAATATAATCAAGTAACATTAAGCTAGGGTCTGTTTGTTCAGCAAGCATAATAGGACAGGAAACTAAAGTTCATTGCCATGAGTGTTGTAATAACTAATAATTTACAATTATAGATTACAATTAATACTTCAATTAAACTTAAAAAACAAATTATCCAACAATATAAAATATTACTGAGCAAAGTTTTTTTTTCATTTTTCAATTCAACAGATATTCTTAGAAAAGATGGGTCTTCAATTATTTCTTAAATACATTGAGGGAGATTAGCAGTATGAATAGAGGTGGGCAGTTTGTTCCACCAATTATGTTTGTCATTTGTTCAGATATTGACAGTGACGAATGGATCCACCCCAACTACAGCCAAGAGCCTTTCCACCCTTCCAGAGAGGTATCCTACTTCAGCAACCACAAGGCAACACACTGTATCAGACTCTGTCTTGTGGTATAGCGGGTCTGTGGCTCTGAAAGGCCAGTTTTTTTTTTTTTTCAAATTACTAATCGCGGCTTAAGGAGGTGTCGGAGTGGTTCCCGGGCGTGATATGGACATAGGTGTTTCCGCACTGAAGTGCACAAGTGCGTGATCACCCGTGTATGTAATTGATGCTGGAAGCTTCTAATCACCACATCTGTGCCACGTCCCCATTATAAATAGGAGGAGTATGAGTGCGGAGAGAGGAAGAAAAAAGAGAGAAGGATGGAGGGAGGAAGAAAAGAGAGAAGAATGGAGGTCAAAGGAGAAGAAGGCTGGAGAATTGGAGAGCTGGTTCAGGAGTAAGCAAGTGAGCGAGCAAGTAAGAGAGAGCAGGCTTGCTGGAGTAATGGCAGGCAGCTGGAAAGAGAGCCCTGGCCAGGTGTTTGGCCAGCACTCAGGGGCAGATGGATTTTCACACCTGCTGAGTTATTCAGGGGAGCAGGAGTGACTAGGGTCTAGAGTAGCTCGCCGCCAAAGGCAGCGAGCTATTCTAGTCATGGAGGCTTTGGAGGGAGAGTCCCAACGTGAGATCTCTGGTCATTGGGGAACCCGTGTCTCGGTCCAGGGTTATGGCTGTATGTAGCCAGGGGACGGAAGGTTACTGGACCATTTTTTAAGGCAGCTGCACTTGCTGAAAGGGGTGACTCCTGCTGCCAGGCCTGATAGGGATAAGCAGAGGAGCTGTCAGATGAAAAATGAAGGCACTGGGTTTTTAAAAGAAACTGCTTCCAGCCTGTTGTTTTTAACCTTGTTTTAACTGGATTTATTTACTGGATTTTTAACCTCCTCCTTTATCACCCTGTTTTTATGGATTGTTTATTTAAGGGTAATATTTGAAGCACTGAACTTTGGAAACTGTTTGGATTTGTTTTTGTTTTAATAAAAGCACTTTTGCACCTTTACATCATCCCCTTGCTCAGTTTGATTTCTCCCCATCTGCCATTTCATCCAGTTACATTACCAACGGTGTTGGGTTGAAAGGCACCCAAAAGGGAAGTGGGAGCATGGAGCAGGACCTCCATCATCACCTGTCTCTGAGACACACTTGATATAAATATATATTTTAATAATTCTTTAAAATTGTTTCTCTAGCATAGTCTGATACTGATTTGTTAATTGCACATTAAGGGTACAGTTGTGTCCTTAAACTGTTGTAATTCCATCCTATAGCCTTCATATTCTTGCAAGGATTTTTTGTAAGAGTGGCATTTAGTGCATGATTTTACAAAAACTAATACGTTTTATAGTTTTGTATGACATTGTAGGATGATTCTATGTGATAAATGTGCAGCAGTGTTATTGGCATGAATTTTATGTGTGCAGACTTTGCTCATGTTAATATTAACTCACCTATTAATATCTGTCCATCTTTTGCTAATGACTAGCTAAGACATGGACAATTCGTGTTACAAAAAATTAGTCAACTAATGAGATGCTGGTACCTGGTCTGTCTCAATTGCTGTCAAATCATTGTGATAATCTCTGACATTGTCATCACCTGACAAAATACAGTAATATAGATTTAAAGGTTTAGTAAATTAAGTGCCTTGTAACTAATGTTGCCCAGGAAAAAATATTGACTAGGAAATGCCTATATTGAAACAGTAACAACACGTTTAGAATTGAAATGCTTTGGGGTAAGAAAGGATATGCCACTATAACACAGAAAGAACACACAAACTGCACAATTTGAACACAAGACTCTAGGGCTGTCCAGTAGCAGGCTAAAAGCACAAGGCAAGCAAGCAACTGGAAAAATTATTTTCTACATTTCTGTCCATTCTGCATCAGGTCCCTTCATTTCATTACAACAGGGACATCATAATTCTGCATTATTTTCCATGAAATTGAAGAAGTACTCATAGTGCTTCCTTTGTGACTTTTTAAAATTTTAGCAACATCAACCGTTCCTCCTTTAGTGTTCGGTAAAACTCAAGATGCTACTCAGCCCCAGTTTGATCACCATAATGTATTGTGCTTTGTGATCTGCTTTCATTTTTCATACTACTACAGCTACTTTTAAGGGAGCAAATTGTACTGAACTTTTCATTCCTCTTCAATGTGTTGTGCTGCATAGCCTTAACTGGCAAAAGCTCAAACGTGAAGTGCAATTAAAAAAATGACTGAGAATAAAAGATTGTAGCCTTCAAGCCCCTTTGCTAAAGTGAAAAGTTCAGGTTGCACATGTGCACACATACCCATGGATAAACCCAGAACATGGCAGAGCTATCGCTATTTAGCTTGCAGCACCCAACATAATAAGCATTTTACATACTACAAATAGTATTATTTTTCTAGATTAAAAAGTACATAGAGCATAACATGGAAAAAGAACTCAAGACAAAGTTGGGGTGTTTTATAGATGTCTTATTTATAAGTAAAATTACTGAAGTAAGCTTATTACTTGTTTCACATAACTTCTGTGTGGGGTGTGCCCCATTCATCCATCCATCCTCTTCCACTTATCTGAGATCGGGTCGCGGGGGCAGCAGCTTGAGCAGAGATGCCCAGATTTCCATCTCTCCGACCACTTCTTCTAGCTTTTCCGGGGGAATCCCGAGACGTTCCCAGGCCAGCCAAGAGACATAGTCCCTCCAGCGTGTCCTGGGTCTTCCCCGGGGCCTCCTCCCAGTTAGAGGTGCCCGGAAAGCCTCACCAGGGTGGCGTCCAGGAGGCATCCTGATCAGATGCCCGAGCCGCCTCATCTGACTCCTCTCGATGCGGAGGAGCAGCAGCTCTACTCTGAGCTTCTCACCCTATCTTTAAGGGAAAGCCCTGACACCCTGCAGAGGAAACACATTTCAGCCACTTGTATTCGCGATCTCGTTCTTTCGGTCACTACCCACAGCTCATGACAATAGGTGAGGGTAGGAACGTAGATCGACCGGTAAACTGAGAGCTTTGCCTTACAGCTCAGCTCCTTTTTCGCCATGACAGACTGATGCAGAGCCCGCATCACTGCGGACGCCGCACCGATCTGCCTGTCAATCTCCTGCTCCATTCTTCCCTCACTCGTGAACAAGACCCGAGATACTTGAACTCCTCCACTTGAGGATCTCGCTCCCAACCCTGAGGGAGCATTCCACCCTTTTCCGGCTTGAGGACCTTGGTCTCAGATTTGGAGGTGCTAATTCCCATCTCAGCCGCTTCATACTCAGCTGCGAACCAATCCAGTGAGAGCTGAAGATCACGGCCTGATGAAGCAAACAGGACAACATCATCTGCAAAAAGCAATGACCCACTCCTGTGCCCACCAAACCAGACCCCTCAACACCCTGGCTGTGCTTAGAAATTCTGTCCATAAAAGTTATGAACAGAATCAGTGACAAAGGGCAGCCCTGGCGGAGTCCAACTCTCACCGGAAACTGGCTCGACTTACTGCCGGCAATGCAGACCAAGCTCTGACACCGGTTGTACAGGGACCGAACTGCCCTTATCAGGGGGTCCGGTACCCCATACTCTCTGAGCACCCCCCAGAGGATTCCTGAAGGGACACGGTCGAACACCTTTTCCAAGTCCACAAAACACATGTAGACTGGTTGGGCAAACTCCCATGCACCCTCCAGGACCCTGCCAAGGGTGTAGAGCTGGTCCTCTGTTCTGCGACTAGGACGAAAAACACACTGTTCCCCCTGAATCCGAGGTTCGACTATCTGACGGACCCTCCTCTCCAGGACCCCCAAATAGACTTTTCCAGGGAGACTGAGTAGTTGTCTGTAGTTTGAACACACCCTCCGGTCCCCTTTCTTAAAGAGGGGGACCACCACCCCGGTCTGCTAATCCAGAGGCACTGTTCCTGATGTCCATGTGATGTTGCAGAGGCGTGTCAACCATGACAGTCCTACAACATCCAGAATATTGAGGAACTCTGGGCGTATCTCATCCACCCCCGGGGCCCTGCCACCAAAGAGTTTAACCACCTCAGTGACCTCAATCCCAGAGCTAAAAGAGCCCACCTCCGAGTCCCCAGGCACTAATTCCTCATTGGAAGGCATGTTAGTGGGATTGAGGAGGTCTTCAAAGTACTCCCCCCACCGACCCACAACGTCCCGAGTCGAGGTCAGCAGCGCACCATCCCCACCATATGCAGAGTTGACACTGCACTAGTTCCCCCAACTGAGATGCCGAATGGTGGACCAGAATCTCCTCGAAGCCGTCCGGAAGTCGCTTTCCATGGCCTCCCCAAACTCCTCCCATGCCCGAGTTTTTGCCTCAGCAACCACCGAAGTCGCATTCCTCTTGGCCTGCCGGTGCCTATTAGCTGCCTCAAGAGTCCCACAGGACAAAAAGGTCCTGTAGGACCCCTTCTTCAGCTTGATGGCATCTCTCACCACCAGTGTTCACCAATGGGCTCAGGGATTGCTGCCACGACAGGCACCGACCACCTTACGGCCACAGCTCCGGTTAGCCACTTCAACAATAGAGGCACGGAACATGGCCCATTCGGACTCAATGGCCCTCACCTCCCTCGGGACGTGGTCGAAGTTCTGCTAGAGGTGGGAGTTGAAGCTACTTCTGACAGAGGATTTTGCCAGATGTTCCCAGCAGACCCTCACAATATGTTTGGGCCTACCAGGCCTGACCGGCATCCTTCCCCACCATTGAAGCCAACTCACCACCAGGTGGTGATCACTTGACAGCTCCGCCCCTCTCTTCACCAGAGTGTCCAAGACTGGGTGTGACCCAGTGGCTCTTAATACAGAAATGCCATTATAGATGCGTACTTTAAATTTCCAAAAGGTACTAAGGCAGTATATAACAGACAGCATTGTGTGCCTATGGGAATTGACAGATCTTGTTTTCTGTTTACTTTCTTATTGATAAGATTTTGTATTAAAATCATTTACAATAATCAACATGGTTTGATTTTAAAAATAAAACTAAATTACAATACAATAAATTTTAAGTGATGTCTATTGATTTATTATGAGAATTAGACATATTCATATAGAAACATGCAGTCAATGACTCTGGCAAGTAAGTGCTTGCTCCAAAAAGAAAAGCATATAACAAAAATGTAGACAGAATGCAAAAAATATGCTGGCATCTCTCATGAGATGCATTAACCCTTAATAAACATTACTAATTTTTAGATTGCTGATGTTTGGTTTACTGATAGTGTCAATTAGGTTTCATTCATTTTGTATATACTACAATGAACAAGGTAAGATTATTAATAGAATAGTGAATATTTTGTTCATATATATTGTGATATGGTGAGCCACCTGACAAGGACAAGGTTAATGTTCAGAATGAAGAAGAAACCTCTGATTATTAGACAGGAGAAATATCAGTTAAGACAGTTATAGTGTTAGATTTAAATTGTGTAACACAGATCCTCAGATGAGCTTTCACAGGCATTATTGGGTTTATAGCATTGTAGTGCAGGCATTTTAAGGGACATAGTTGACTCTCTAAGTAATCCTGCTGAGAAAGACAGAATAGATCAGTCAGTCAAGCAGCTTCTGGGCTGATTAATTGTAAGAAGAAGGTTTCAATCACTGTTCACTACAGCTTGCCCTCAAGAAGGAGCCTGAGCAGCCTCGAAAGCTTGCTTATTGTTATCTATTCATTTAACCAATAAAAGGTGTCATTTTACTTGATTTCTAATTACTGTTTGGTAATATTCAAAGTGAAATGCCTTTATTTGCATGATTCCCTTCATTAATAATCTTGCACTGCATCTTCATATTCATTTGCCCTTGCCCCATATACAGTATGTTTTTATTCCCGCCAAATAAAGAAATGTAGCTTAAAGTTAAATGACTTTGCTTCTATCATCATGTGAACGTAAAGTTCACTAATTTGAAAGTGTTCAGGATTTCCTGCATTATTTTGTAAAATTGCAGAAACCTAGGTAGACTTATTTTTAGAATGACATTACTCATAAAAATGTACTCTGTTCTTTGAAGTAAAGGACACTGTGGGTGTATGTGTGGGCGTGTGGGTTATGTATGCATTCATATGCATATCTAATACAGTTTAGTGTATCTGAGATGCTACACTGTGTACTACAGAATTTTTCTTCTGTTTGCAGTTTCTTAAAACTATCTAGCAGTGATTTAGTGACCTCTTGTGGTTGATTTTGGCTAAATAACTAATATGTAATGTTAAAGGTATATTTTCTTTGTGATGGTGCCAACAAAATTTAAAACCGGTACATGCATAATTGGGCTGGGAAATAAAATCTTCACCTTAATTACTTAAAAAGTGCAGACTATTTACTTGGTCTGTTTCACATCATACTCCACTTTCTTTGTCAGTTTGTCATACAGATTAAAACTGTCAGTGTTTCATATCATAAGTCCTGTGACTGTGCATTTGAAATTTAAATTGTCGATAAATTTGTGAAAAAAGTAACCTGATTTTCAGGAAAATATTTATGTGTATGAGACAAAGTTCATCACTTGCTAGTTAAAGAAAAAGAAGTATCAAAATGTATTCATTTGTCCTAACATAGATTTATTTAACTGCTAAAAGGTCCTTTTTTATTTCTGAAGTAAAAATTGTGCTGTTTTACTCATTTTCCTATGTAGAAACTAAAACAGTTTTTTTTTTTTCTTTCAAACTCTTATTTTTGTAGAATTGCTTCATTTTCTCATGTTACACGTGAAATTTTTCATGATATCTAGTTTGTTTATGTTGAAAACAGTATCTGAACTGTCTGCTACTGGTTGGCTCCTGGTATCATTTATATTATTGTATGTAAAGTTATTTGTTGATCTTGTGTTCAGCTAATCCCATATTTAACTGCCTTTATAATAAACTAGAGGTAAGAAACAGCAAAATTTCAATCCAAGTACCTAGGCCAGTAAGACTTTAAAGGCTTGCATGGTATAGGTTAGTGCAGGCAGACCAGAGACAGAAGAAAGTGGCACAATAATGAGTGAAAATAACAAATATAATAGTAAAATAGAACAAAGTGAGAAAATGCTGGTGGTTGTAAATGTACTAAATGAAAAATAAGTCAGAAAATGTATGCAAAATGTATAAAAGTTTAGCATTCAGGTGCATTCAAGGGCTTGGTTGATTGAATTAGTCACTTTATTCAAGAGTGTTATCAAATTTATGTTTATAAAATATTTTTATAACATTGACTCATATTTAAAAATAACAGCAAATACAAAATATAATTACATGTGTTACTAGACTACTTGTACTACTTTGGCGATCTCTTGGCACCCAATGCGCCACCCGGCATGGGAGGAACTAAGTCTAAGTAAGACTAGACTACTTTAAAGGATAAGTTTGGTATTTTTCAAGTCAAAGATATTTCTTCACAAACATGGTATATATGCATTTGCTATGAGAAATTGTATTCTGAAGTTAAATGCTTACTTTAAATTAAAAAAAGCATGCCTGCACTGACACTTTACATTAGATGATGTGGGGCACAGAGGAAAACTTTAAAATAAGCCAATTTTTTCAAACCTTTAATTTGGTGCATGACTGTATAGCAAATGCCCTTCAAGGGAAGGGATAACCTTAAAACCCCTGGCTTGTAAACAGAAGGGCAACAAAGGATCTTTATATATGAAGAATGTTTATTAACAAAGGATGTCCTATAGCAAACAAGTCCCAATACAAAATACTTAATCGAAAACCTCAAAACAAAGCAAGAAGTAAGAAAAAAAGAGCAAATCAAGAAACAGTAACACTCATGAAGAGACTCAATACAAATGCAAATGAACTATAGTAATCCCTCGCTACTTTCACGACTCACGATTCACGACTTCGCGGGTTTTTAAATATAGTAATAGTATTTCCTAGTCTAAGAACAACAAAACAAGTTCGGTGACTACATGCGTTGTAGCATGGGCTGTGATTGTCACATGGGAGGGAGATGACAAATCACAGCTTTCCGTTTCTAATCGGGCCTGTGATTGGTGCTTTGACTGATGCCTAGATCCCACCGTATCTCCCCTTGTCATTCGCTTCAAGCTTTCTCGCTGAGCGGTTTACTTTACAGTGTGCTGTGTGTGATTTTGTTGTGGATTGTGTTGAACCTCACTTCAATTTTCACCCTCTGCAATGGCTTCCAAAACGTGCTCCTTCTTCCAAGGCTGGTGCTGAGCCTAAGCGACAACGAAGAATGATGACGATCGCTGAGAAGGTGAAACTTCTGGATATGTTGAAGGAAGGGAGAACGTACGCGGCTGTGGCCCGCCAATATGGTGTGAACGAATCCACTGTTCGCTACATCAAGAAGGAAGAGGCGAACATTAGGAAGACGGCTACCATCACCTTTCAAAAGTCGGCGAAGAGAGTGGTTACGGCTCGTAATAAAACGATCGTCCGTATGGAATCTGCTTTGGCCGTATGGATAGCCGACTGCCGAAAGAAGGACATAACATTGGATTCGAACATTATCCAAACAAAGGCTAAGAGCCTGTACGAGACCTTTGCCATTAAGGAACCAGAAGACGACAGTGGCGACCGCGAAGAAGAGGTAGAAGATCCGCAACCAGGGACCTCCAGTGATTCACCACATAAGAAACGGCAATTTTCTGCTAGCAAAGGGTGGTTTGCAAAGTTTCGGAAACGCTACTGCTTAAAAAGCGTTTCCCTGCAAGGCGAGGCTGCTTCGGCTTACACGATCGCTGCTGAAACTTACGTGAATGAAATGTTCAAGAAGATTATCTCCGAAGGTGGATATCGGCCCGAATAAGTTTTTAATATGGATGAGAGGGGCTTGTTTTGGAAAAGAATGTCGTCGCGAACTTTCCTGTTCAAAGAGGAAGCAAAAGCCTCTGGCTTTAAAGCATACAAGGATCGATCGTGTGACCCTCGTGATGTGTGGCAATGCTGCGGGATTTTTGTTAAAGCCAGGGTTTATTTACAAGTCGAAAAACCCGAGGATTTTAAAAATCAAAATCAAGAATCTACTTCCCGTACATTGGATGTACAATGCAAAAGCCTGGATGACGAAGATGCTGACCTCCGACTGGTTCCACCAGTGTTTTATCCCATAAGTGAAGGCATATCTAGCAGAGAAGGGCAAGCCATTCAAAGTCCTTTCTCGTTATGGATAACGCTGGTGGTCACGCTACTGATCTGTCGTATTCGGGGGTACAGATTGAGTTCCTGCCGCCCAATACGACATCACTAATTCAGCCTATGGATCAGGGGGTTATCAGGGCATTCAAGACCCTATACACGAGGAATGCCTTAGCGAACCTGGTTTCTTCCGTGGATGCCGCCCAAGAAGACGACGATTTCAACTTGAAGGCATACTGGCGGCAGTACACAATTGCTACGTGCCTCCAAAATATCCAGAAGGCATTACAAGAGATGAAGCCTGCCACTGTTAGCGCCAGCTGGAAGAAGTTGTGGCCCGAGGTTGTTTATGACAACAAAGGATTTACACTTGCCGAAATCCAATACTCGGCAGTACAGAAAGCTGTGCAGTTGGCTGCGATCATTGGAGGTGAGGGCTTTGCAGACATGACTGCGGATGACGTCAACGAGCTACTAGACTGCCACTCCCAGCCGCTAACCGACGAAGACCTCGAAGAGTTGATGAAGTCGGCGAGTGAAGAAGAAGAAGAGCAGCAAGAAACAGAAGAAGTTGTCTCCCCAACTGGATTGACTTTGGAACGGCTCGCCGAGATCTGCAGACTGCCTAAGGATCTGCAAGAGCGGTCACAGGAATAGGATGACGATATGGTTCGATCGGTCCAATTTTGCAACAAGATCGACGACGTCATGACCGCCTACAAGCTGCTCTTCAACCAGAAAAAGAAGCAGCGGCAGCAACTGCCGATCACAATTTTTTTTCAGCCTCGCAAAAAAGAGCCAGTTCCTACAACTACGGATACACCTTCGGAAACCGTGGAGGAGGTGCCCCAGGAAATGGCACCGCCGTCTGAAGAGACGTAAAATACAGTCATCTGCTGCGCAGTAAAAGTCATCATCCTTCATCGTCATCATTTTTACTGCGCAGCATATTCATCACCATCATCACGCGGTAAGTGTAAACTTATCTACCGATTTCATATTGCTATTGTATTATTGCTATTGCTGTCATATTATCTACCAATTTCATATTGCTTAGCAGTTGTCCCTGTTATTAATAGAGTAAAGGGTGGGTTGTAAACAATACAGGGAGGGTTTAAAAACGTCCAAATACACGTTAAATAATTAAATAAATATGGTGTCCCTACTTCGCGGAAATTCAGTTATCGCGGTCGGCCTTGGAACCTTTCTCCTGCGATAAGTGAGGGATTACTGTACTAGTTGAATATCTTGTTGTGCCCTCCAGTTAAAAACAGAGGGAGGATCCAACAGCAGTAATGTCAAGGTTGCCCAGCCCCCTGGGGCTCAACCTGTAAACACAAGAAATGGAGGCACATTTAAAAGGATGGTGTAGAAAAGTAAAAATAACAGAAAATAGTTAAAAATATAAAAACAAAATTCAAAAATAACAAAAAAAAACATAAGTTATATAAATGTGTGTTTATCAGGGATTTGATGTCATGCTACTGTACATTCAAATGTTCATCTGGATGAACTTCCCCTTAACAGAGTCTCCTGGTAAATTAGATGTTATAGATGTATTGTGTTAAATTGCTTTAAAGGAATAAACACCAAAAATTCCTTCAACTCTTTGAATGTTGCACACTGTTTACAGAATGGTGACATCTCTTCATGTTGCTCAACAATATAAGCCAAACAAAATTTGGCATGTTGATTTTTTTTTTCAAAATGTTAAAACTGCAAAATGAAAACTGTAGTTAAAAGTATATTTTGAAGTTTGAAGCACTTGAGTGTTGCTGAAATTACGCTAAATAAAATGGGTCAGGTGCTATTAGCATAGGCTTGAGCTAGCTATGTTTCTTAATAAAACAAGTCCTATAGAATATTTACATTTTCTCAAAGCATGTCAATCTCATATGACTATTCATTGTGCTTTTGCTTTTCTGAATAAAGACCACCCTTTTCTGTCTAGTTACAGGATCCTACAATTGAATCCCAGGTCTGAATGAGTGCTGTGGCACTAAATATCACCATTCTAAAAAAACTTCAACATTGAACTTGTTAAAGTTAAATTTAAAGTTAATACTATGCTGTGTGAAGTGCTATCCCTTTAATGTACTGTTTTCAGTAAATAGCAGCACCTACTATATCATTAAGGCAAAATAAGCCTTAATTAAATACCCTTTTTTATCCATCGACAGCATTTCATCCATTTTAAAACATTTTTCCTTCCATTTTGGCATTTCAAGGAAACAGAGCTGTCATTTCAAGGAGCCACCATCTTCGCCAAGGTAAGCAGTAGAGCTCTGGATCAAAGCAGAGAATCTGATTTTTAAAATGTATAGTGCCTTTAAAGCAATTCCACTTATGGAGAACTAGGTAGTGAGAAACTGAAGTTCTTACTCTGTACTATTTAAAGTATATTGTTTATTCTTTTTATGCTGAAGTATGAGTTATGTTTAATGTCTTGTTAAATTTGTATTTATACATGTTTTTTTCACTCTCCTTCAGCTAGTGGTATAATTACACATTATTGGGGTAATTGAGATGACATGGTATATAAACTTACTGCATTTGTTCCTTGCTTCTAGACTCACTAAGAAAGTTTGCTGCATAATATAATAATGATAGCATGAAGGAAAAGTGCTTCCAGTAATATTGTGCTATTGTGCTGTATCTCTCTATGTATACAGGTGTAAATTAACTAAGGGCAAAATGATGCATAGTACTGCTGCCTCATTGATCTATCATCCTGGATTCAAACTGCTGCTTACTCTGTGTGTGGAGCTTGCTTTGTGATGCGGTTAATTCTTGCCTTGCAACCAGTGCCACTGGGATTAGCCTCTAGCTCTTTATAACCCTCAGTATGATAAGTGAAATAAAAAAAATAAAATGGGGATGATAAATGGTTAGGTTAGCTAAGTTCAGATGGTGTGCTGTTTGTCTTTGACCCCGTTGATTCAAGGCCCTTGACGCTTGCTGCTGGACTTCGCGTGCAGACAGAACAGAAAGAATGCACCCTATGAACTCTTTTTTAAAGCCTGTTGTAAATCTGGGCAAACAGATTTACAACAGGCAGTGCTAATTTGCCATAATTATGTACAATTAAGCAACTAGGAATTTGCCAAATATCAGAAAACCGCCTCCCACTTCAATGAACATTTGGAAATACTGTGCACTGTACAAAAATGTATTAACTTGCCAAGGTGGGTGAACATGCATACATCCTATCATAGCTAGCTTTGATAAGTCTTTTTTAAGTCTTTTTTTTACCTCCCTAAACCAATGTTTTTCAGTCTAGCTTAGTTTAAAGATATTTTTATTGCTATACAGTAAATAAGAGCTGTTCATGGTATATTTAAAAACCGTATACAGATAGTATATTTAAAATTATGCAAAAACAATGATTTTATATAGAATGCTTCCATAAAGGTATTGATTTAATAATATGCTGTTTGGGGAAAAGCTCTGGGGACAAAGGCACATGCTTTTAATCTTAAATATTCTGGTTTCCATTTGAATCCATCTGTTCTCAATTATAGTCTGAGAGCAAAACAGAGTCAGCTCCATATTTCTAAGGTATGGATTGACGTTCTCCTTAACATATAGCCCAGTTTTACCCTGGAAAATCTTAATCATTTCATTTTGTTAAACGAATATTAGTTTTCAGAAGGTGGATTTTTTTGTAGCAATATTAAATAAATGCTATGCATTTCACTCCCTGTTGTTTAATTGCAATTGTTAAATTGTACTTTGTGCTTCATTCTGAAACTCCTATAATAGCTAAAAATAAATAGTCTTCAAAATGGCGAAACAGAAATGACCACATAATCCTAAACTGTTTAATGAAGGGAGTTAAAGGAGAATACAATAATGTCCATATTATCAATATTTATTTTCAGTCACCACTTTTTTCTTGTGGAGATCCCTGACCCTTTGCCTGCCCTCTTCTGTCAATTTCATCATGAAAATTGAATGCTTTTAATTAATTGCTTCAGTGCATGGCATTTTTTTTTTTTTACTTTTAGACCTAACATCAGTTACTTTGGAAATGATTTTAAATTTACTAGGAATACTTTAATAGAAGTTGATTATGTGAGAAGTTGGTTAAAAATTAATCTCAACAGTGTTTTTAGGTAATATCCAAAAATATAATGCCATATGTAAAATCTGCTCCTATTTGCTGGGGGGTTTACTTTCATTGAAATGTTACAACATATATCCTGACTGCAGTTATATGTCTATAAAGTATTGAAAATACATTCTGTACTAGATATACATTATGTGTTGTGTTGTATCAGTATATGGTAGAGAGTCATCAAGATAAAGAATACATCATTGTTTACCTACTTACAGTATATGATGAAACTTATGCTAAATAAAATTGTGCTTTTTTTGTGCTCTTACCAGTTCATTTTAGGAATGCTTACATACAAATTACCTTGTTTTAACTTGCAAAGCAGTGAATTAAACAGTGTGTTTTTAATATATTACTGAAATCATGTATGTGTTGTGAAAGGCATGGATGGACTGGCATCCCGTCCATGGTGGATAATTGTTTTTTAGCCAGCTGGGAGATTTTTATACTGAATGGTGTTCTCTTTACCGTTGAGGAGGCTGCCATAATGGAATGACAAAGCTGTCTTCTGGGCCATGTGATCCCCGAGTATGCACAGCTTCTCCCTGGTGGGAGTCCAGTTTGTACTCACTTAGGGCAGCATAGGAGCTGTAGTCCTAAAAGGGGTCCTGTTGCAGTGCTTGGATGTCACCAATGGGAACTTCCAGGATGAGGCTTCCCAATCCTAGAGATGTTCCACATGCTTCCTAGTGACATAGTTGTTGTACTGGAAGTATTCCTGGGTCTGGGTTGAAAAGGGACTGCACCACCAAACCCAGGCAAGTCAGATTCAGGAGAGAAGGAAAGCTCATCTTGGAGGAGTGGAGGATAGAGAAGGATTTGGAATAATGTTTGTGCTGATTTTTGGAAAATGTGCCTTAACAGGATAAGAACCATTTTCACTCCATTTTTGGTTATTAATATGTTTTATTGGTTAAATAATAAAACATGATCGGGGTATTAGGTGTGGATTAAAGAATAAAAGCCATGCAAGTCTTTATATGACCACTAGATGGAGACACAGTGCTCCTGATTGAAATCATTGTTTAGTGGATGTAATAAATAAATACAGTTTTCAGATAGCAATTTTCCCGACTTGGAAGTGCTTGGATTTCTTGATTTAACATGATATGGTGATTATGGTCTTGTCTGTGCTAAAATTTTAATTTTCCTATCTTAGTTTATTTTTTTACTGCAACATATTTTAGAGCGGAGAGAGATAGAGAAGAGCTATTTTACAGTCACATGGAATGGTGTTTCTTGTATTGTTGCAATGTCTGGTATAAGATTTGCCTTTTTATTTTATGTATTTATTTGTATATTTATTTATTCATTTTGTGTATACATTGAGACTGCAAACCAACCAAATTGTAATAAAATAGGAATTTAAAAAACAAGTACAATTCCAATGTCTGCCAACAGAGGTCACAAAAGTATGTAAACATAACTGTAATTGTGATTTAGAAAAACAGGCAAAAAAACTGTAGTTGCAAAATACATCCATCATGTACAGTACCCAGGTGTAATTTTATATTGTTATACTTCCATAATATTTTGCAGGTACCCAAGATGCTACTTATTAAATTCTAAGTTAAAAAATTGCACTGGTTTCAAATTCCATGTTACATTCTGCAAGTTATGTGTGCAGAGGCAGGCAAATGTTAATATAGGCATTCTAAGAATTCAGAGACATAATTTTCAGATTTATTTTGAATTCTCTTAAGTGGTTTAAAACTACCAATTGCTTAAATAAACATTGCCTAATATATTCATATATCACAGGAGTAGCAGGGCTAATCTTTTTAAATTTTACTTTTTTGATTCTATTTAGAAGCATATAACATTCCATACTGTCAAGTCAAACTTAACGAGGCAAAGCAAAATTCAAACCCCACCCGAGAAAAAGAGGGGAGAGCCAATATATACTAATAATGACGTGAAGTGTATAATGTGTGAAGACTTTAGTCCAGTCAGTTAGTTAGTCAGTCATTCTCCAACTCGCTATATCCTAACACAGGGTCACGGGGGTCTGCTGGAACCAATCCCATCCAACACAGGGCGCAAGGCAGGAACAAATCCCTGGGCAGGTTGCCAGCCCACCGCAGGGCACACACACACACACACACATACACACACTAGGGACAATTTAGGATCGCCAGTACACCTAACCTGCATGTCTTTGGACTGTGGGAGGAAACCGGAGAACCCAGAGGAAACCCACGCAGACACGGGGAGAATATGCAAACTCCATGCAGGGAGGACCTGGGATGTGAACCTGTGCCACCCAGACTAGTCCAAATATCAAATAAACATGTGCAGCTTTTATTCAGGAATATAACCAAAGAAAAAAAAAAGCATTTGATTTCCATGTCGATGTCAATGAGTTAAAAACTCAAGCTCAAATGTCAGTTGACAGGGAGTTTACACATATTCTTGAATGGTGCAGAGGTTAGAACTGCTGCCTTATAACCCAAGGGTCCCGGGTTTGAGACCGAGTGCTCCACGTTTTTAGTAGTGAGCTGCTATTATTATTATATATAATAAAAACATACATTTGATTTGAGTCCATAACACCCTGTGTAAATTTTGGCTACTTGTAAAAGTTAGCGCTTTTTTTTTTTATTCAATTTTATTCTCTCAGTAATGTTCACGTGGTACAATGAACTTGCTTCTCCTTCTCTGAGTTGATGTAATTTATCTCCATTCTTTTCACAAGAGCAGCGCTGTGGCTGATGCCTGCTCAGAACTATTTGTTGTACTGGCAATCAAAGATGATGTCCCGTGACTGATATCAGACTGGACAAAGTCAGGACCACAGCAACAGACAGAGTCTTCACAGCGCTTTCAACGGCTAATAGACTGCTCTGTACCACAACACAATTCTGCTTGGCACCATAAGTAAAATGGGACTTCCATCTGCAGCTAAAGTAACTTCAGTATGCAAGCAATTCGCCATGCTAATGTTTAGATCTGACAGCGCCATGCTGACAGTGTATGCGCCCAAACTTTACACCAGCTGTTACAGACTGAAACCAAAGGCTTCTTCTTTTTGGGAGCATTAAGGTGAGCAGGGATTGCAAGTTTTTCCTAGGCTTCAGGAATTCTAGTGTTAATGGGATAGGAGTGATTGTGACACTAAGGCTGTCTGATAGGCATGCAAAGTTTTTTTTCCAAAATGTTATTAATTTGGTGCCATCCAGAACATGTGGCCCAGTGAGGCTGCAGCTAGATTGCAACATTTGCAGGTTGAATCTTGTCCTGGACAAATTTTGGACAATTTTAATTGAGATAAAAAAGCTTGATAGAAGATTTTAAGTTGAACGATTGAATGCTTTATGCATATAAAGCTTGAATGTATTCCATTCATGGTTACCTTCCACTCCTTTTCTGAAATATTAACACTAGAATCACTGAAGCTTACGATTTTTTTTCGCTGTCCCTGACCTCCTTATATTTTCCTGGTATACGCCAAGAAGCTTGTAGCTCCTTATCACTGCTTTACTAGCCCACTTTTGTTTAGTAAATGTGTGGATTAGCAGAATGCAGCCTGCTACACCCCCCATCCCCATTCAGTCAGATGAAGGCATCACCCTGCTGCAGTCCTCACAACTAATGTCTGTGTTGAAGTGTTCATCTGAATATGCTTTTGTAGAGAATTATATAGGTGATGAAATCCCATGATCTGAAATACAGTACACCCCCAAAATTCGCAGGGGTTACGTTCCTAGAGCACCCGCGAATTGTGAAAAAACGTAATTTTTGGATGTGGTTAAAAAAAATGCCTATTTTCATAGTTTAAACCCTAAATATGCCCTAAACACTTAATTTCATTGCCAGAAGCCTTAGACGGTTCAGCTTATTTCGGTGGCATCTTGGGGCTTTAACTGTTAAACTGCCACATACTTGGGGGTTAATGCATCCCTGGACGCCAAATACTTTTTTGCTGCACTTTAAGTAAACATCACAATTAACAAAGAAAAAGTGAAATTTTAAAGTAAAAACATTTTTTTTTCCATGCAAAGAGCATCACAATTACTGCAACACTGATCATTTTACACACTGCTAATGAACTGTAAAAATTATTTTAAAAACTACTGGAACAATATGTACAAATTGCAATTGACGCCATGGATGTAAATCACTGAGCCAACTGCGTTTAAACTGGCTGCAAGCGAGCACACAGAGATAAAGCGCTAACTCTGGCAGGCTAGTCTTTAAACAAACTTGTCTCTTTCAGTAGTAAAAGGTGCTCAGCATGCAGTTAGTTAACGATTAAACAATAGGCAAACATCATAGGGAAGCACAACCCCTGTCAGGGAGAGAAGAGGAAAACAAAGCAATCGGCTAAAAAGGACCAGTACGGTTCAGGCTTTTAAGTAAGTGTAGCAGCACGCGAGAAGCCGCAATTGAGAAGACAGTGATTTATTTATTTTTATGGTGGAGATCCCAGCCTTGACCCGACATGCGCACTCACAAACAGAGACAAAAACAAAGCAAACCAGTAATCAAACAGCCAATAAAGAATGTAATGAAAACAAATGAAATAAGATAACGATACCACCCCTGTTCCCCTTACGGCGGTTACACATATATTACAACAAAGCACAAATGAAACACACACAGTAAATCATGAAAAAGTTCATGAAAAACGGCAACGGATGAAATGTAGTGATGAAAATAGATAGTCCAGAGATCCGCACTTTGAATGGGAATGTAAAGATAGTCCTACCGGTAGTTCCTGAAATGGTGCAGATTGGTGGACGGGTTCAGGAGCGCTCCTTTCTTTGCAGGATGGCCATGAATCCACTTACAGTCCTCATGTACACAGGTAGACAATCCAGATGCATGAAACGATCCAGGACAAAATGAATAAGTACAGGTAACCCAACAGAAAGCAGACAGACAGGAACTTCAAACACAAATTACACAAATTTGTTTTGGTCACCAGCACCCTTTTTAAAAGCCGCGCTGACATCCTTTGACCTCAACAGCCCCAGCATCCTCAGCAGAAGACCAATCAGAGCTACTGCTGGGAGTTGCAGTTTCAAATTCTATTGGCTACTTTCACCATCCCAAGTCACGGTTTTCTCTACAGTTGCTTCCTGTTCTCTCTACATTACAGTATTGCCACGAAAAAAGCCTTAAAAATTGCAGAGGATATTTGCGGTTTTCGCTAACAATTATTAGTTAGGTTCTGAAGAAAAATCCGCAAATGACTGAGGCCGCAAAAAGTCGCGGGAGTCTATTGTACATACATTTCATGTGTGTTCAGTGTCTACAACGATCTGTGTAAACATAGAGTGACAGAGGAAATTCAAGGCAAGAAATGCTGAACACACGGCTAAAACAGAAAATGTTTTAGTATGTTAGATCAATAACAACATAATTTTGATGGGAAGTGTAGGATGTGTGACAACGGAAGCCCAAATATTCAATAAACACTTTCACAAAAGGTATAACAAAACAAGTATGCTTTTATTCAAGAATAAAACCAGAACAAAAAGATACTGCTCAATTGACATTTTGCTGAAGCCCAAATATTAGTTGGTACAAAGTAAAAGATGTCCGCATACGTGTGTGTTTGAGCATTTCATTTTCAACCAGTTGTCACAGTAGTAACGCTGCTCCATCAAAGATCTGCACAGATGGTGCAGTGGATAAAAGCTTCCCTGTATTAAAATGCTTCATACACTGGTTCCATATTTTGAGAGAGTGAAGGGCAATTGGATTAACTGGGGCACAAAGGAAGGAATATAGAGAAGTACTGCAAGATTTTATTTCTGTTGCAGATGAGGTTTGTTAATGTATAAGGGAATGCTTTGAAGTGGGAAGAGAAGCTTGGAAAGGATGGTCATCTTAACAATGTTGCTTCTCCCTGCTAATGTAAGAGGGAGAGTAGATCAGCTATTCCTGTCTTGTTTATTTTTTTCCCTGCAGTCAGCAAAATCTTCATAGTAATCATTGAATGTTCATGTTAAAGTTTATTTTAAAGACGACAGGGAAATTCATATTCGCTTGGCCAGTTACCTTGCGACATGCCACCACCATGCGATGATTTGATCTATAGTTTAATCAGGAAATAAACTAATATGTACACCATTTGTGTGTGTGTGTATGTGTGTTGGCATATAATATTATATACCAGTAATAGCGTACTGCACGATAACGTGCAATTAATACATTTAACTTGAGCGTTCATAATTTTCATACTCTTTCTCTTTCTCTGTTTAGCTGGCACTTAAGTCTCCAATCTGCCTGAAGAATGATTAAAGATATGAAGAGGTAGGGGAAGTGAACGCGAAAATGGTAGGGAATGAGAACGGCGCCCATACGCATGCGCCACACAGCCACACTGCTGCGCTCTGCCGAGAGTTGATTCTACAATAAAATAAAATAAAAAGAATAATAAAAATCATGACCCTGAAAGCGGATAGTAGATGTCACATAGTATATGTGTACCAAATTTCAAGTCAATAGCTGAAACGGTTTGCGAGCTACAGGTGATTTAAAATCCTGGACAGACAAACGAACAGCCACGGTAGCGTGTTATATAAGAAGATAGTATCTTGAGATACAACTCAATGTGTAATGAAAAAAAATTACCAGAGCACAAAATGCAGCTGGGAAGTTAAAATCTTCCAACAGTACTGGTTTGTTGAAAGAACTTCTCTTAGGTTAGTCACCCTACTGACTTCAGATATACTAATTGACTCCAACTCTTGTCTATGCTGCTACAGATTTCAGTGGTCTCAAGCAATGCCAACTCACATTACCCTCAGTTTGTATTTCTTCTATCATGTTCTGCTCCTTTAACATTTCTTGTTGCACTACCTTGTCCACAGCTCCTGGCCAATGGTGACGGATGTCTGTTACAATGAGGCTTCTTTTGTGCCATTTTTCCTTAGTTGTCTACCTCAAACTGACCAGAAGCCAGCTAATTTTCATCCCCTGTCAGTCTTTGGATGCTGCCTGCCTGTGTAGTTCTCAGTTAGGTCCACATGATTCAGCTTACATGATTGTATTTCTTATCCTACATCTAAGCTGCCAAAAGTTACTTAATTGGCCTGCTTTGCTTGTTATTTTCTTGTTCAGTTGAAAGCCCAAGCTGCTGAACCCTGTGTGCCACAGGTATTTCTCACTATAAGTCACCTTTGTGATGTATATTTTTGGGTTTGCCCTGAGGTGCAGAAGCATTATAGTGCTTAGCCAATTTGCGTGAAATTCTACTGTGTAATCATCTATCAACAGAAAAACTGTGTCACAGGCTGCTATGGTAGTGTAATGGTTATCATGCTTTGCTTTCTGTCAGGAAACTCCACAGAATTTAGGTTTGATTCTCAACAGTTGCGTTAAATCTTTTTTTTTTTTTTTTTCTCCTTAATCAAGTAGTTCCCTTAGTATTTTTTGTCATGACGCTGAACTGACACTTTTGGGCCTGTATTGTCTTTCTAGTTATTTATTGCAATTTGGGTTTACAAATGGAAACTTCCACTGCCACACCACTATCTCCACCTAATTGGGCCCTGTTTTAATGTTGCATTTGAACCTTTACTCTTCTCACCTCTGAGGTTATGACTACTGGTTACAATCAGGGGCAGAACAAGAGGTCACAGTCTTAATGGGATGTGATAAAAGAGAATCCATATTTATACATCAGAGTCCACTCACTCCATTAAATGGCTACACTTTCCTCTAAAACATTGTGTCCAGACATCTCCAGTCAAAGATATTATTTACAGGCAACTCTTTATCATTTGACAAAATTAGTGTAATGTAAAATTACCAGCAAGGTGATAAAGTAATACCTGATTAAAAGCAGGAAAAATAGCTATATGTACTGTATATAAATAAAATTGTCTTGTGTGTTTGTTTTTGTTTTTGTATGTTTGTTCTGCAGTTTTCCTCTACAACTGAAGGGTATCTCTATTCTTATATTGTTGAGTTTCCTTTACCCACCATTAAGCCCCTACTTAAGCTGACTGCTGGAAAATGAATGACACTCTGACAATGCCAAAATAATCATGGTCAATATAAATATAACAGTCTCAAACCCAGTTATCCAACTCAGGGTCACAGATGGACTGGGGCCAATCCTGGCAGTACTGGACACAAAGTAAAAACAAAGCCTGGACAGGCTGCCACACATTGCATTGCCCATTTATTCACACATACGCACTTACAAAGGGTCAATTTAAAATTGCCAGTTTACGTTATAAACATGAATTATCCCTCATAATAATTATGATATTACCCAGATATCATTGTCCTCTGGTGGTTCATGCAAAAAAAAAAAAAAAAAATTATGTCAGATTATAATACAGATGCATACAGTATATGTACTGAATATAAGAAAGCTGCATTTTTGGAGGTGAGAAATGCAATTTTGAAAAAAGTTTAAAAATTAGCTTCATATGAGTCTCTAGAAATTTCCCTATTTATATTTGCATTATATATATATATATATATATATATATATATATATA